>CM021732.1:55590725-55661213 GCA_011075105.1 Heteronetta atricapilla
TTTTATTTTATTTTATTTTATTTTATTTTATTTTATTTTATTTTATTTTATTTTTTTTCCTTTCATTTGTAACCAATTCCCTCGGTGACAACTCCTGCTGCACCTGTGTCTGTTGTGGCAGTGACTGGTTCTGTAACTTTCCTGAAGTCAGTTTGGCCAGAACAGAAAAGCACTTGAATTCTCAGAGAGTCCATACTGGTAACAGCAGGAGTGTTTTGCAGGAACTACAATAGAAGAATAGATCCTATACATTTCTAAACATCTATAAGTATAGGAAAACGTTTAGAAATTATTAGGAGAGATAAATGTATATAAACATTTTTAATTAAATAATTGGTCCTAGTTTACTCCGTGGACATATCACTCTTATCCAAGTCATCATTTTCCTAGTAATACTTGTAAATTTACATAATGACTGCTCAGAGTTTTGGTGCAATAATCAGAAATTCAGCTGTGCATTTATAATGAATAACAGTAGGGAAAATTATGTTCCTAATGCTTTCAGTAATAATAATAAAAAATACTACTAATTAAACTTTAATCCTAAACTCACATGTCTGTATTAGTGGTATAACTGGGGAAAAAAAAAATAAGAAAAAAGAAAATAGACTCCAAAGACACTCCAAAGATAAAAACATTCAGGGATGAACAGGTGCATATGTGAGAGCTAAAACATTTTTCCTGAATCTTATTAGCTGTCTGTCTGCAGTTTATGCTACCCGATTTTAATGTAGATGACATGCCCAACTAGTACTTAACCTGCATCCTGTAAATTCTCTTAACTCTTCTAGGACAGAAGGAGAGTCATTTGAATGTAAGAGAAGTATGTCACCTTTGAAAACTATTCTTAGTAAAAAGCTGCAGGTGAAATAATTGAATATACCAGGAACTACATTTTCTAAATTACTGTGTAGTGAATCACAAAAAGGTCATTCACCCACTACATCTGCTCAATAATTTATTCTTTGACTAAATCCACGTATCACAGCAAAATATTTAGTTTATGAGATGACAAGAATATCTTCTGATGGATTATAGAGATTTGCACAAAGACATTGCACTGCACTTGTCTAAACTTGCATAATTTGAAATAATTTACAAAATTTGGAAATTTGGTATTGCAGAAATACTCCTTTGCAGACTACCTCTACACCTTAAAATATAAGTACAGCAGCTTTGAGTTTAATCTTTGAGTTTAATTGAGTTTTGAGTTTAATCTTTAAGAACTCCCACTTGTATGGGAGTCTGATCCCCTGAATCCCAGGTCACCTAGCCAGCGGTGATGCTATCTGTAACATAACCTGTAAGTTCTGTATGACTTTGATACTCTAAAATTATTAAATTATCATAGTTATTGAATTATTAAATGCTGAGTCTAATGTATTTACCTTCTGCCATTTGTAAGGATGTACTTTTAACTCAGTCCTGTGTACTTAGCCAAGGACACTGAACTCTGCATTCTTATCATGTTTTCTTTTTTTTTTTTTTTTTTTAAAAAAAAATAATTAATTAATTTTTTATTGTTAATGCCACGCTCTGGACCAAAATAAGCCCTCAGATACACCCAGAAACCTTTGCTCCCTTTGTTAGCTTTGCACACACCCTGGCTGAACCTGCACTTGGGAAATCCCTTGTAATTTTTCTGGGGAGGTGTAGGAGAAAGTTACTATCTAGCTGATCTTTGCTGTTAAAGTCAGCAGATGTGCTTGAACACACTCTTTGAGCAGAACTGTTATTGAAAATAGGCTCCTTTTATGTGGTCAGGCACAGGGTAAATCCACACTTTGGGATGATTTTCAGCATTACACTAATTAATTCTCACTGCTCTGCTTACATAAAGCAGCCATTGCAACCAGTTCAACCAGTCCCTTGAGAAATCCCACTACATAAGGAAGTGAGGAGCAGTAGTTGCATTTCTACATCACTGAGTTAAATACTCTGATCGGTCTCACAAGTCATCTGCGGTGGTTCTTGCCTACCACAGCTGCTTTGGTCTGCCACATTGTTATGGTGAAATGAAGTTCATTTAAAGTCAAACTGAAACTGCAGCTTGGCAGTACTATGCAAACACCTCTCCTTTCCATAGCCACCAAAGTACTAGGGGATTTGCTTGCTTGTTGCTTAATTTTGCCCAAGTTTCTCTGGCTACAGAGGAGAAAAGATAGTAAGCAAATTTTGTGTTTAGTGACCTGCTCAATGAGATAAATTTGAAACTAAAACTTTGCTATGATGGATCAATTTGAAACTAAAACTTTGCTGTGATGGACACCCTGATGAACAGGGTGGGCTAGGGGCTGTGACAGCACTGAAAATACTTGATATAATTCATTTCTGAGGAGGAGGATAAGGGGAGAAGGACACACTGAACTTGGTATTTCTTCCTAATACAGTAGCTGTTTAGCACTGTAATTTCTGAAACATATTTTAACTGATATCACATTAAAAGATATTTATTTTTCATGGAATCATGATTGACTCTTTCAGAGCAAAACCAGTTTAAACCCTCAGGGTATGATGTTGGGGTAGTTATCATAAACAACCAAAAAAGCACCTAACCTAGCCCCTTCAGTGCCACTTCAATGCTGCCTCTGTCTTGCCTGTTGATGAGACACACCTCTAATCTACTCATCAATGCAGTCTCAAGGATGTACCTCTTTTGTTCTCCATGTAAGTTGTGTATGAGTAAAAAGCCAAATGGTCAAACACCAAACTCAATAAAACTGAGGGTCCTGGCATGCTAGGTGTCTGTATAAACTGATCAGACTTTTCATGTCTGAAAAAGCATGTAAGCTTTGTGATCAGCATGGACAGGACAGCTATTAGGATACCTTCTACATGATGATGGGACAGAGTTGTTTCAGATGTACCCAGTTCTTTCATTGGTTTCAATTTTTTTTTTTTTTTTTTTTTCTTAGAGGTATTTTAGAAGAAGTAAGTATGGAGAAAAGAAAGAAAAGAAAAAGCAAAGGAAAGGGGCTTGGGCACGTTTCACTTGACTATGGCCTGGGCTTTGAACATGAAGACCCAGAAGTACAGGTGTCAGTATTTGTACAAACCAACTCAAGGCTGCAAATATCTGAAGCCACAGCCAGCTTTTCACAGGCACAGTGGGGCAGATGGTCTCATGCCTCCCTGCATCATGAGGATGTGCCTTATGACTTGACTGACACTGTTAACCAGTTTATCTTTGTTTACACACACTTCCCTGGGGGTAAAAAGGGGAATAGGAAAGATGAAAGCTGGAAGTAACATAAAATCAGATGAGAAGAGGCTTTTTAAAAATAGATTTATGGTTTCAGAAACCTTGGTTGATAATGTGAAAGAGAGTGATGTGATATTTTCCATCCCATGTTGCCAGAATTTCTAACCTTTCCATTTGTATTTACTCCAGCCCAATTTCTGGGAACATTTTTCTTTCCCATAGCCCCTCAAAAGGCTTGAGTCTTGATATTCCATTTGCAAAAATTTATATCAACTGCCTTGGACAGTTTGACTTTTCACTTTCCTTCCTATAGCAACAGAACTCATCTCCATAAAGCTTAACATAATAGAACTCCCTGTTCTCTCAGAAAAATCTAACATAACAATTGGCAAGAAAACATATAAAACATATAAAAGCAACTCATATTGGATTATGTTCTTGTTAATCTTTATCCAGTGGAAGAAGTCCAAGCTGATACCTTTGTGGGTATACTGTTTAACAGAAGTATTTAACAACTCAAACAAGCGTTTTGTCTTTTTGGAAAAAAAAAAAAATAAAATAAAAAAGAATAAAAAAGAAAGTGGCTATGCACTGTTTTTAAAAGTGAATAATAAAGGGAATAAGATTCAAAAAATCTGTTTATTTATTTATTTTAGAATGATGTTAAACATTAAGAAGACAATAGGAGAAAATCCTCCAGCCTTTCCCAAATAATTATAGGTATGTTGTGACCACTTTGTAGTCTGCATCCCTCAGTACCTATCTTCTTTGACTCTCTACCTTGGCTTGGGATCCCCAATCTTTGATGTCAAACTTAATGTTTATTTGCCAGACCATATTGCTCCCCTGAAGATTAATACCTCTCACACCTTCCATTGTTCTTTAATCCAGCCTTCTCCTCCATGCTAATGCTTCTCTCCTTGCTAACTTTAGGCATGATGTAATTTTCATTGTGGTTTGGTGCAAAAACATTCACAGAGGTAAGGACTAGGACTTGGATCCCATGCTTTGTTTGACTCTAAGATCACCTAGAAAGCTTAGGAACAAAACCTTTCAGTGCCAGATACACAAACCACATCAGTAAGAAGGAAGGAAATAGAATGGAAAAAAACACTGGATTTGTTTATGCAATAGTCCTGAACATTGTCTTATGGCTTTAGTTTTTCAGTGTTTTGAATATAGCTGAAACACTTTAACTCTAGAAGGGTGACAAGCAGATCAGCAGAGAATCTATGTCCAGGCAGTGGGAGATAGAAGTGCGTCCCTTCTCAGCCCTGCTGTGCTATGGCTGGCAGGCATGCCCTGGTCACCTTGCAACACCTGGCTCTCAGCTGGGTCAGGGAAAACCTGATGGTCAAACAGTGGTTGTGATGATCTGTGTGTATTTCTAAGATAGCACACAATAGTTCATTGGTGTTGCTTTCAGAAGGCCACCAGAGCATGTCTAAAGACAACTGATCGGTGTATTCATCTACATGGCCCATTAGGAAAATTGAGAGTCAGCTGCAACTTTGATTTGCTCAGGCTGTGGTGATCTAATGAATTCAGAGCCAACAGCCTCTATGAGGAGACAGGAAGGATATCTTTCAAAGTCAAAAGTGGCAAGTAAAACTTTAGTGCCCTCAGGATAATTGAAAGCAGTGAATCTTGCATGTTGTGATAAACATCCAGCAGCTCAATTAACATATGTGTGCAGAACAACAGTTAAGGGTTCGCCTGTCATTTGTAGATGGTTCACAGAAGTGTTTGCTTCCTTAAGAGGTCCCTCCTCTGCTTCCCTACTGCCATGGGCTTCTTTCAGTGACTTAGATGTTGACTGCCCTTGGGACGGGGAGATAACATGCTGGGAACTCCATCCATAAATGCTGGTGACCTCTAAACCTATTGGCACTGCTGTGAACAGAGCACACAAAATGCCAAATGACCCCTTCAGAGGAAAATATCTGAAGGGCACAAGATTTCTTTTAGCTCCCATGCAGTTCTTCCTCATTTTGTCAGCTTCCACTGAGTGTAATATTTCAGAGTCAAGACTCTGCATTCACCACCTAGGCTGCAACTTCCATTTCCGCCATTGTGTGTCAATATACCACAAGCAATAAAGCAATGCTCTATGCTGCAGGGGATAGTTGCTAGAATGAATCATTATGGTATAATCCTGGAGGAACTGTTTTCTCCTTTTCAAGTCGTGGATGTTGTGGGTGTAAGCAGAAAAAAGATGAAAAATAAAATCACGTCAAAACAAAACAAACAAAAAACATGTTCACAAGCTTCTATGTGCTTCTGTGCATGCAAATACCAAGTTTTGGTACTGTCAACATCTACAAAGCCTCTTGTAGTTTCCCAACAAACTAAATTGCCTGTCTTTAGGAGACCTCTTCAGGCAACCTTAATGAGGAAGGAAAAAAATGACCTTATCTCTGCTTGAAGTCTCTTAAATTCCCCTAGAAGTGTCTGAGAGTTCTTTAGGGTTGAGTGTAGTTTGCTGTGTTTTATCATTCCTCCTTAGCTAATCACACACTTTGGCAAAAAGTTTTCTTTCCCCACAAGAGGGACCTGCTGCCTGCCAGCACCATGGATCCTAAGGCAGGACAAGTGGTGTTTGTGCTTCTGTGTGCTTCTCATAGAAAAACAGTGCTTGGGTAAAGTTCACAGAGAGGTCTGTAGGAAAGCCCCACTGGCAAGTGTCCATCTGTCCTCCTACCCCACACCAACAACCAGCCTTATACACCAAGCCCGAGTGGTAGCAAGGGACTGCAAGCAAGTCTAGAAATTGAGATGGGGACATTTGACTCAGAAAGCAGGTGCTTCATCTCCTTTTCCCGTAAATAACTCTACTGTACATATGACCACGCCATCAGATGTCCCGTTCTCCCAGCACTACTTCTGTTTGGTTAAATTTCACAATACTGTTCACATAGGCCTGTAATCACACAGAAACACCGAAGTATCATCTAATTTTTTGGTGTGCACAGTACCCCCTAGTTCTTGACCAAACGGGATTTTTAGTGTTCCTGAAATGCTGAAATGTTTTATTTTACAGGAAAAGCTGAAGGAACAGTTTCTGTTTAGGCCAAAGTTCAAGCCTAGCTGCACTTTTCCTCCTGTACTTATTGCATCTACATCTCACTATCTGCTGCCTTGACTACTGTTACTTGCAGGCAGCTACCTGCAGAGAGCTAAAGTTCCTTTATCTCTTCAGCTGGCATGTTACTTCAGTTAATTGCAACCATTTGACTGAAATCAACCACTTGATCTGTTTAGATGCTCCTTCCTATCTGACTTTATATTTGCTCCTTTTTACCTCTTCACAGTACCTGATTTACTCCAAAGGACAACCTGGCATGCTCCAGTGGCTGGCCAGACAGCAGATGTGATAAGCAAACAACGTGGAGACCATTGCATTGCTCATAAAAATGTAGACTGTGTCTTCTTGGTGCACAGCAGATGATCAGGGTGATAGTCCGTTACCTTGCTGTGGTGCGGAGATGAAATTATATGTTGGGAACTAAAACAAGAAGAAAAGAGGAAAGGCAAAGGAAGGTCTTGTAACCTGCTGCCATCTCCCTTGTGCTTTCCTCCAGTAGCCCAGCAGAGCCACCACACAGTCGAGATACTTATGTTTCCTAGGTGGTCACTGTGCCAGGCTTAGGGGCCTTCTCCATAGTGCACTGCTACTTTGCTACTATTCCCTAGGAATAGAGAAGTCCCATTTCCCAAAAGAAGACCTGGAAACTATTATTTTGTTTTGAACAAAAATTGCAACAACTCACCAGTTGGAACTGACTGGGATTGGTTGTTCCAAGCCCAATGCACAGGTAGTCGAGTTACCTGGCCTGCTGAGCACCACAAGAAGTTCCCGTTAGTGTAACACTAAATCAGGTAATGTTTTGCATTCCATTGCACTCCATTGAAGTCTTCCCTCTCACATCCGTGCTTTCAGAAGGCCACTCTGGTGGATGGCATAAGAGCACAGACGTAAAAGATGCATCAGTGACGGTTTAAACTTGCCTTGTGATGGTGAACTCAATACTAACCTAAGGAAAAAATTTGCATTCCTGTGCAAATTTCTGTGGACTTTTGTTACATTTTTTCCCCTGGGATTTTCAGTGACAAATGCGCAAAACGTTTATTGGAAATTGAGCCTTTTGAATGAAGTCTATTTACTCAGAAAACATTTTCAATGCAAACTGCTGTCTACTCCGAAGAGGTTTCCTTCCTGCCCCTCTTTGATAAGGAATATAGTTAACAATGGTATCTACTTCCAGTATGCCTGGTATTTCGTTCAGTTTTCAACAATTGCTAACCTAAGAGTGACTATATGAAATCTATTTTGTCTACAGAAGAAGCCATTTCATCTAACAGAGGAAATATGTGCTGACTCATCAAACAGTGATCCAAGCTTTCCAGTTAGGGGTATATTGGACATTTTAAAGATACCTCCTCAGGGTGTTTTCCTCAGACAGCATACAAAGATTTCCTTTTCATTACTGGAAGTGTATGTCAGCAACTCCCTGCTTTGCTGAGCTCTTCTCTCTGGTGACCAGCAATAGGACCTGAGTGAACGTCTTGAAGTTATGACATGGGAGGTTCAGTTGGGTGTCAGGAAAAGGTTCTTCTCTGAGAGGGTGGTTGAGCACTGAAACAGACTTCCCAGGAACAATGCCCTCAGACACATGGCCTGATTTCTGGGTGGTCCTTTGAGGACCCAGGATTTGGACTTAATGATCCTTGTGGGTCCCTTCCGACTAGGATATTCTATATTCTATGACATGTTCATGCAGAATGTGTCATGCATGTAGTTCATGATCGCAGCTGTAACAGGAGATGTCTAACACTTACTTATGGAATACTCAGGGCAGATGAAGAGTCTCTCACTGCCCACCTCGAGCTATTCTTTAAAAAATTCTGCCCACAGAAATCCACTCAGATTACATTTACATGTGTTTTAACGTATAAACTGATATCATAAGATATATATCTATACTTGTTTCAATTTGTTATTTGCAGATAGGCAGCATCAGCTTTGCTGAAACACTCTGGAAGCACCAGTAGATGTTTTTCCAACAAAGAGAATTTGATAAGACACATAATGATTCTGTACAAGCTTCAGAGCTGTGAGTGACCAATGAAGAATGCTAGAGTAATAGCAGCAATTTATGGCCTTTTCACTTGAGTACAGACTGCTATTGGAGCAGCATACCAAATAGCAATGTTGAAGTCTTCCCTCTCACATCCGTGCTTTCAGAAAGCCACTCTGATGGATGGCATAAGAGCACAGACGTAAAAGATGCATCAGTGACGGTTTAAACTTGCCTTGTGATAGTGAACTCAATACTAACCTAAGGAAAAAAAAAAAAAAAAAAAGTCAATAATTTTCAATTTGATGAGAGAAGAGCTGCAGTGATGCTGGGACTTCTAGTCCCTACAGCCAGCTTTGGTTTAGTCCCAAGAAGAAATGAAAACAGTCTGAGATACCTCAGTTCCTCATATCACAAAACCAACTTCATGCAGGAAACCATGTCCAGCAAACAACTTTGCCAAATGTGCGACTTGTTCTTAAAAGCAGCAGATGGCACTCTTTAGATTAACTTGCTCTAAATAATTTTTATATTAATACAAACAGACACACTTGCACACACGCAAATATCGGGGTTTCAACAAAATATTTACACCAGGAAATCCCATTTATTTGAAGTTTGACTTAGATGCCTTAATAATAATAATAATTTAAAACAAACAAACAAACAAACAAACAAATGGAGGGTGAAGACAAATTCTGATCTAGAATTTCCAGGGTTTGGGGTTTCACTGCACTGTTTCCAATTTTCCCATCCCTCTTTTTAATTCTGCATTTTTATTATTATTATTTTTTTAAAATCTGCAAGATCTCCATCTTGCCCTCCAACAACATCTTTCAAGACTACTTAGTGACTTGTACAGATGAAAACACCCAGTGCCAACACAAGAACTAGCATTTCTTACAGATTGTCCCTAACATGTTGCCAATATAATAATGGCCTGAGATAATAATTTTTCCCCTATCTTTTTTTTTTTTTTTTTTTTTTTTAAGAGGGAAATATTTTCAAGAATAACCACAAACTCACACAAGGACTGTGTGGACCAGACTTGTATCTCTGCTTGGTCTTTTCTTTCTTGTCTCCAGCTTTATCTTCCTATTTGGCTTACCCTACAGATGCTGCCAGAATGAAGTCTTTTCCTCCCTGCATTCACAGTGTTAGCAGATATTGCTTTTCTCTACTTTGAGAGAAATTGGCGGCTTGAAGTTCCTGTTCATCTTCAGTTGTATACTCATAGCCCATAATCACATAAACCTTAGAACTACGGTTTCTTGATGGAGGGTCTGACCTTCATGCAGTCATGGGCTGGCCCAGCATGACAAGCCTGTCAGCCCTTTCCATTTCTGCACTGGGGTCCTCCTGGAAGCATATTCTGGCCAGGCTGAGCAATTCTGCAAATGGGCACCAAGCTCAAAAGAGGCCTTGCTGGGGTTTTGCTTAGGCCCAGGAAAGCACCAAAATTCAGACCTTGTTCTCAACAGCTCATACCAGAGCTCTGCATTTGTTAGAATTCACACACAGCTGGAAAAATAAACCACGTGTTGTTTTTGCCTGGATTTATTTATTAACTATAATTTTAAAATTTGCATTTGTGAAATTCTTTTTCAAGGAACTTTTCTGGATTCACAGCAATCTACAGGGACTGTCAGCTCCATTTGTGGGAATAACTTTTGACTTTGCTGAGGTCCTCATCACACAGAGATGCTTAGCCAATGCACTGTCACAGCCACTAGTAAATCCAGAGAGCAGATGGCCAGCCCAATTTAATTTCATCTCTGTTGTTGAAGCTGTGAAACTTGTCTAGGAACTGCTGCTTAGTCATACAGTAATCGAATGTTTGTGTGACATGGTTAAGGAAAACCAACAACTTGTTGCTGGTATAATCTGACACACTCAGCATTACAGCAAATCCTTTATGCACATCAGATCATGTCAGTGATATCAGGATGACAGCCACACTGTGCCTGTGCTGGGGAAGGCAAAGATTGTCATGTGGTTTAATAGATGCATCAGTCATTTGCAAGTGAATGAATATTCAGTGTGTACAAGATGATCTTAATATTGCTATTGTGTGGAAAGGGAATAATTAACTCTGCTTCTCATTTTATTCAGACCCGTGTCAGGGAGTTACAGTCATAAATGCTCAACATCACATGTTCTGTTTTACAGCAGGAAATATTTTGGATAAAA
Organism: Heteronetta atricapilla; assembly: GCA_011075105.1. Taxonomy (NCBI): domain Eukaryota; kingdom Metazoa; phylum Chordata; class Aves; order Anseriformes; family Anatidae; genus Heteronetta; species Heteronetta atricapilla. The sequence continues at coordinate 55,601,196 of CM021732.1, forward strand.
AAAAAAAGAAAAAGAAAAAAGAAAGAAATCTTAGCAATTGTTTATAAGCAAAGAGTACACTTCAAGTTTCTGTTGGCAATTTGAATCTATGGCTTTTACACCTGTGGTGTGATTTACAGAGATGTAAAACAACTGAAAAGAAATGTTAGCCAGTATGTTTTACACACCAGGATTGCCTTCTTTCCTCCTTACTGACTCGTGTGGAGGGTTTTGGGAGAAAAAAGTTAAAGTCTTTATCCCAGGTCAAAGTCAGTGTGCAAAAGATAATAATAAGTTGCTGTTAGAATTATCATCTCTGATGGTGATTTGATTACTAGCTTTGTAAAATCATTTAAGAAGAGATTGGACTGTGCACTTAGTCACATGGTTTGAACTTTTGGGTAGACCCGTGAGGTGTCAAGAGTTGGATTTGATGATCCTTAAGGGTCCCTTCCAACTCAGGATATTCTATGATTCTATGATTTTATTTTCAATTTTTTTTTTAAAAAAAAAAACTAAATTGAAAATAAATAAAAAAAAAAACAACAAACAAACAAAAAAAAAAACAGATTTAATGAGTTATCTTTACCCTAAAATTTATCTTAAGCTTCCTGTAACAAAATGCAATTCCTGACAGAAATCCAAAATGCCATTGCTGTACAGTCATAGATCTCAAGGGCATCCTCTGCAGCAAATTGAAGTATTAATGGAAGACGTGAGATTGAGAGCAAGCCGATAGTGCTTTTTGAGGCTGACTCCCTAGTGACTGTATCTACCATTAGTGTTAGAAATGCTGCTGTTTAGAGAGTATGTAGTGTCCAGTGGCACCTCTAAGAGCTCCTAAATGTTTCTAAACTGACTCCAGAAATTTTTGCATTTCTATTCTATTCTCCCTGTCCTTCTTTAAACTTTCTTATTGCCTGTTGTATTGCACTGAATACTGCTCTGGGTACTGGATAATACCTTATACTGCCATCTATGCAGGAAAACGGTTGCAGTTACTTTTACACAGTCTGGCCGTTGGTGACTAACTATGTGAAAGAACTTACCCCATCCTTTCTGCCCTTAGAAACGAGATGACTGCTCACATCCTAGATTACATGCAGACCCACTTTGCCTTCCATTATCATATTTTTTCTGCTTACCAGCTGTTTGCCGTTCTCCCTGTGATGAGTGCCGCACTTCCATCACCCACGCTGCCTTTCTTCTTCTCCATCTGCCTCTTCCTGAATACCATTGTTAATCACAGAATCACACAAAATCACTGAATGGTTGAGGTTGGAAGGGAAGTCTGAAGAGCACCTGGTCCAATCCACCCCACCAAGCAGGATCACCTAGAGCATATTGTTCAGGATGGCATCCAGGCAGGTTTTGAATGTCTCCAGAGAAGGGGACTCCACAGCCTTTCTGGGCAATCTGTCCCAGTGCACCCTCACAGTAAAGAAGTGCCCTCTCGTATTCAGCTGGAACCTCCTGTGCTTCAGTTTGTGCCTGTTGCTTCTCATCCTGTCACTGGGGTCCACTTAAAAGATTCTGGCTCCATCCTCTTGACAACCTCCCTTCAGATAATTATACACATTGATAAGATCTCCTCTCAGTCTTCTCTTCACCAGACACTTGCAATAAGCCACAATAACACCACACCTTTTTACCCTTCTTTTATCTCAAATTCAAGCCCATGTCTGCTTGGCATGCCCAGAAATGAGGGCCTAGAAGCAGTTTAGAACTGTATGAAGCTGTAGTGGACCTTCAGAGAATCCTTTCTTCAGACTAGGTACAACGCCATACTAAATTATGAACAAATGTGAATGTAATTTAATAATTTCAAAAGAGTAGATTGGAAGAGTGAAAAGAGGCTTGGATTTGAATGCTTCTTTCACCAAAGCCAAATGTTGTTACCTGATTTATAGTTCTCAGGAAAGATTTACTCTTGCCTGAGGCAGCCGTGATGACAACTTGACAGAAAAATTATGGTTGATCCTGATGTACAATCACATCTGTCACAATTTTCACCCAATCCCTTTCCCTTAAGTAATACAGTCCCTGCTGTGATACTGTGAGCAAATTGTTATTGCATGCTTGGTCCTGAAATCGATTGTACAAGAAGCAGAAGGGGGAGAGGTGGAGGAGGGAGGAGAATGGCTTAAAGAAAGTAAAAAAAAGTCTATGCATTTTTTTTTTCAGCTTACCACAATACATCAGAGCAATTCTTCTTTGTGTCAGTGTGAGAGAGAGAGATTCCTATTGGACTTTACAAATGTGAGAAAACTGGAAAGATGGAAAGAGAGAGGTGTAGAAATCTGTTCTGGGCTATAAAAAAGGGCCTTGTTGGGACTGAAAACCCTAACATCAGACAAATAATTTGCTTTATAAGAGTCTTTGAAACCCATTGCCCTTCTGCTTGTTACAAAGAGAGTGGGAGTGCTCTGCTGGTGGCCTGAAGTGGCTTTTCCTCAGTGTATTGGGTTTATGTGGCAAGGTTTTAGTAGCAGGAGGCCATAGGGGTGGCTTATGTGAGAAGAATCTAGAAGCTGCCCCATGTTAGGTAAGGGCCCCACTGCTGACCAGAGCCGAGCCAATAAGTGATGTTGTTTGCACCTCTGTGAGAGCATATTTAAGACAGGGAAAAAATGCTGGTCACACAGCAGCTGGGAGAGTGAGAGGAGTGAGGAACAGCCTTACAGGCATCAAGGTTGGTGAAGAAGGAGGGGGAGAGGTGCTCCAGGCACAGGAGCAGAGGTCCCCTGTGGCCTGTGGTGAGGACCATTGCGATGCAGGCTGTCCCCCTGCAGCCCATGGAGTACCACGGTGGAGCAGGGTTCCACGCTGCAGCCTGTGGAGGAGACCACGGTGGAGCAGGTAGACCTTCACTGACGGAGGCTGCGGCCTGTGGAAGACCCCTGCCGGAGCAGATTCCGGGCTGGAACTGCAGCCCGTGGAGAAGAGACCACACAGGAGCAGGTGACTTGGCAGGAGCTGCTGCCCATGGGGGATCAAGGTTGGAGCAGCTTGCTCCTGAGGGATGGACCCTGTGGTATGGACCCATATCTGGAGCAGTTCTTGAAGAGCTGCTGCCTGTGGGAAGCCAATAATGGATCAGTTCACCAAAGACTGCATCCCGTGGGAGAGACCCCACAGCACAGAGGATGAGAGTGACCAAGAAGGAGCGGCGGTGAAGTGCTATAGACTGACCATAACCCCCATTTCCCTGTTACCTTGCACCGCTCAGGGGGAGGAGGTGGAAGAGGGTGGATGGGGGGGAAGGGGCTTTTAGTTTCTTTCCTTTGTTTCTCACTTCTCTAGCTTGTTAGTAATAGGTAATAAATCTTATTGTTTCCCTATGCTGAATCTGTTTTGCCCGTCACAATAATTACTGCGTGATCTCCTCGTCCTTATCTCAACCCTTGAACCCTTCGTATTTTCTCCCTGATTCTCTTTGAGGAGGGGGAGTGAGAGAACGGTTGTGGTGAAGCTTGGCCACCCACCCAAGTAAAACCACTACATTCAGCATCACTTTAACAGTGCTAAGATGGCTCTAGCCTTCACTGTTATGGGATGGGTTCTGGTTGTATCTCTGTAGCTGCTGTCATTCAGCCATTGACAAATGGGTCTTAGAAATCCAGCATGTACAAACTTGTTGCCAAGAGCCCAAAGGTATTCTTGGCTGCATGAGGCACAATATCACCACCAGATCAAGGAAGGTGATTATTCTCTATTCAGCACTGGTGAGGGTGGACTTGGAATACTGTGCCCAGATCTGCCCCCTCCAAATATCCTTCAGAGGTCCCTTCCAGTCCTAAGCAGTCTGTGATTCTGTGACAAATCCTGTTCTCTAGGGGCACATCTGCTCCATGGAAAAGCAGTCCAGGAAAGCTGGCAGTCTCACCAGGGCAGAATTACAATTGGAGTGAGGGGCAACGGTGTCAACAGAGCTAGGCAGTCTGCCTGCAGACTAGGTATTTGTATCATGGGGCATTTTTTTATTTCTTTTTATTTTCCTGCTTTTGCAAGGCTCCTGTGTTACCTGTGAGACTAGCTTCAAAGGAGAGCAGAAGTGTTTCCTCTGGGGGAACTGCAAAAAGGCCAATCTAAATGTGATATTCCTTCCTAAGAGGAGTAAGTGATGCATCTTGGTGCCTAGGTGACACCCTTCCCCTCCTTTTCTGTTCCTCTCTTTCCTGACTTGGGCTTCTTTCCTGGCAATTGCCTGCTGCTGAGCACATTTTGCAGGTCAAAATCATAGAATCATAGAATCATAGAACGGTCTGGTTTGGAATGGACCTCAAAGATCCTCCCGTTCCAACCCCCTGCCATAGGCAGGGGTGCCACCCACTGGGTCAGGTTGCCCAGGGCCCCATCCAACCTGGCCTTGAACACCTCCAGGGATGGGACATCCACAGCTTCTCTGGGCAACCTGTTCCAGTGCCTCACCACCCTCTGAGTGAAGAATTTCCTCCTACCCTCTAAAATAAATCTCCCCTCCCCTCATTGTCCTGTCATTATCTGATTGAGCAGAGTCCCCTCCATCTTTTTTTACAAGCCCCCTTTAAGTACTGAAAAGTTGCAAAAAGCTCACCCCTGAGCCTTCTCTTCTTCAGTGTGAATATCCCCAGGTCTCTCAGCCTTTCTTCACAGGAGAGGTGCTCCAGTCCTCTGATCATCTTTTGATTAATTACCCCCTGTGTAATTAAGCATTACATTTAAGTTTTAAGCTATTTTTTTTTTTCCACAAATCCCTTACATAAAAAGTAGCACTTTTACTTAATTTACTTCACTGTTGATGGAAGAAATTGTCTTGAGTGCAATCACACAGCACATGTGGGACATCCAGGGGATCAGGCCCAGCCAGCATGTGTTCATGGAAGTCTTGCCTGACCAACCTCATCTGCTTCTATGACCAGGTGACCTGCCTGGTGGATGAGGGAAAGGCTGTTGATATAGTCTCCTAGGCTTCAGCAAGGCCTTTGTTGCAGTCTCCCACAGTATTCTCCTGGAGAAGCTGGCAGCCCATAGCTTGGACAGGTACATGCTTTGCTGTGTAAAAACTGGCTGGATGACTGGGCCAAGAGAGTGGTGTTGAATAGAGTGAAATCCAGCTGGTAATGGGAAGTTGCGGGGAACTGGGGGTCAGCATCTTCTTGCAGATAACTAGTGACAGGACTAGAGGGAATTGCCTCAAGTTGTGTCAGGGAAGATTCATGTTGGAAATTAGGAGACATTTCTTCTCAGAAAGAGCAGTCAGGCATTGGAACGGGTTGCCCAGGGTGGTGGTGGAGTCACCTTCCCTGGGGGTGTTCAAGGAAAGGTTGGACCTGGTGCTAAGGGACATGGTTTACTGGGTGATATTGGTGGTAGGGGGTGGTTGAACCAGATGAACTTGGAGATCTGTTCCAACCTTAATGATCCTGTGATTCTAAATAAACATATACAGACATCTGGATATCAAGAAAATCCAGTAACACTAATCTGCCTAACATAACCTGTTGTGAAACAACTGAAGGTTTTACTGATTAACAGGCTTACCCAGCACAATTCTGCAAAAGGAAATCTGTCTCACTGAATTCTGAGGCTTGGTGTTTGACAGGATTTAAAATGTATCTTTATCATAGTTCCTACAAAATCAAATCAAGCAGCTAATACCCTAGATTCTACCCCTCCCTTTACCATATCCTGCTCAGATACTTAGCAATTTGAAACTGTTTAAGTTATGCAGTTCTTTTGCTTCAACTTAGTGACCAAATGATCAGCAATGAAAGGGTACAGGACCCCCTTTTTTACAGCTATTGAGGGTTTCCATCTTAACACTCCTAGAAAAAAAGATGTCAGAAACACCCAACATCATTGAATGAGAAGGCAATGCAATGATGCATTTTCAGCATCAATGCATTTCATACACATTGAAAGGGAGATGAGTAGCTGAAACTTCAGGGCTTTCACCTTTTTACTCTGCAGTCAGAAGCTATGTTGGACACATTTCTGACAGTTTATTCTGGTGTATGCTTTGCAATACTAACAAAATGGAGACATACAAAAAGGCATGTAGGGTATGAGAGGAGTAGCACAATGGCTGGTGGGATACCTGAAACTCTAAGAGTTGATAACTTTTACTCTCCTACAGTGGCTTTTGAACCAGGAGCTCAGCTAGCTGTGAACCCCCATAGTGTACAGCCACACTTGTGGGATTCAAACAAGGCCAATCAAAAGGTGAAGTAATACCCTGGGAAGACACTTCTGAAGGAATACCTTGTAAAATACCACAGAGTTAATTTGAGGTAAAGGAAAGGAGAAATATCATTGTTTGAAGAGGTCAGGAAACTGTGGCTTTTCTGGGTTGTATGGGAACAGCACCAGTAGTCAGCTAGGACTGGGACATATCAATGCCTTTAATTTTTCCTTGATGTGAGTATACCAGGAGTGCTTTTCAGACTCATGGGTAAGGTTCATTTAAAACCAAACTAGCAACAGGAAACTTCTGAAAATAAAGCAAAGCAAAACAAAACAACCATGCAGGTCTGATGGGGAATTCAGTGTAAATACAATGCAGATCTTTCTCTTGTCTGCACTACCTTCCCACGTTGGCCCCTTTCTTTCATCCTTGCTCTCATTTCAACAGCTTCCAAGGCCCTTCTGTGTTGCAACAAACCTGACAAAGCCTCTTTTGGGGTGTTTGGAAAAATCTCTTTCTTTCTGTCATCCCTCAAGCCTGTTGTCTTGCTCTTCCTCCAGGAAGTATCCCAGCCCCTATCCATGCTGCCTTTCCCCACTGTGCATGCACCCCGCACACCACAAGGCCACCCATGGCAGCACACACTGCACAGCTTTAGGGGGAAGGGGTGTCTGTCCCTCTCCCCAGAAAGTTGTAGGGTAAAGCAGCTAGCAGGCATGCTGTCTCCCTTTAAACAAGGGAATATCAGCTGTCAGCTGTGAGAAGCAAGACATCTGTCTGTTTCTCCTAAATGAAACATGGCTATCCATGGAAATTGATAGATGAGGAGTCACAGATAAAAAATAATTCCTATGTACACACAACAAGGGATTATGCTGCAAATCTTGTTAAATGATGACAGAAAATATTGTTCAGAAGTAAATTCACACAGGGCTGCAGATTTATCTGGATATATCTGGGCTATAGAGTCTGTCCTCAGTGTATCATTATAAAATGCAGTTATCTTTATGGGCATGTACAGAGATGTAATTGGGACTGGTGCAGAACACAAATTAGATTTGAAAATTTTCTTCTGCATCTATGCTTTAAGGCATGATGAGGTTGTTCCAGTAACAGAGATTAAAACAAAACCCCCTTCCCTTCTTGCTCAGTTACCTTTTTTTTTTTTTTTTTTTTTTTTTTAATTAAATATCATGGTAACTCACTATTTTGAAATGTCTGGAGTGGTGAAGAGATGCTACTTGTTCTGCACAAGTGCACAGCAAGTAGGGAAGGAAGAGATGATTAAGGACAAAAACACGCTTGGCCCTGAAAGTCCTTAAACTGCAAATGGTTTGCAGCTGAGAGAGTATTCCAAGAAAGTATCACGTGTGATATCAACTAGATATCTATCTATATATAACAAAATATCCACTTATCTTGTTATCACCATCTCTAGGCATCTGATTTTGCATACAAAAATAGACTATGACAGGAGATGTATCTTTGATTTGAGCTACCATGGGCATTCCTAACTCTCAAAGTCTGAAGGCAACTCCATAGATTTGATTAATAAATCAAAGGGCTGTGGGAGATGAAATTCTCTTTCCATTGAAATCTGTGGGATTTTTTTTTTTTTTTAAATCTTTCTGAATTTTAAGGATAGGCAAATGTGGGTTTGGGGAGAAAGAGTTACCTGTGATAAGGAGCCAATTGCAGTCTTTTACTAGGAGAAACAAAGACCTTGCACAAAGAGGCATCAGGCTAGGAGGCCCCGTTTGTCATCATCACGTACATGTGAGCACCCTAGCCCTTCATGTGTATGGCAGCATGTCACCCTGTCCTGTGGGCAGCACTGATGTGCCTTCAGTGCCCAGGGGTGTCACAGAGGCTGCGTGCAGAGGAGCTGCCAGAAGAAGCAGGGTCCTTGTCCATCAAACATCACGATACTGTTGCTAGCCCACACAGGGCCAGGCTGGAGCACACTTGCAAGAAGAGCAGCCTCAGGGATATCTCTCACTCTAAGCAGCAACCCCATAAGCAATACCAGTCATTATTCAACACACCAGCGATAATTTAATTTAAAGCTGATGAACAGTGCAGCTGATAAGCAGTACATAATATGTCTGCTTTACTTTACTTAAGTTTTTTAATTTACAGAAGAGAGTAATTCTGGGGAAAAAGTCAACAGCTGTGCAAAATAGTGCACTACATGGTGTTGGCCAGTGATTGTCCAAAGAGCAAGGAACCTTCTGCTGGGATCAGAGCTGGAGATGAGTGTTTTATCTCAGCTGAGGAGGGTAGAGTACAGCTTGCTGATCTTGGCCCCGAGATGGTGCATAATTAGTTCCCTGACAGGTCTGTTCATGTGCATTTACTGGGGATGACATAGGCAACCTGGAAGAGCCTCAGATGTATGTTGTTGGTCTTGGGCAGGAATGGACACACTCCATCCATCCAAACAGGACAGATGTGTATGGGGTATGTGGGGAAAGAGCTGTGAAACTGTAGCATATTCTATAGTAACTTTTTTTTATGGAGTGCAGAAATCTTTCCTGGACCTTTCCCCTGCTAAATAGGCACCATAAATAAGAGGGATGAGTAGTGACAATATCACTTTGAATTAGTAATATTATTTCATTTTTTTTCAAATTCTCATTTAAAAATCTCCTGCCAGTCAGTTTTTTGTTTTTTGTTTTTTTTTTTTTTTTTTTTTTTCCAGAAAGAACCTTAAACAAAATTTAACTGGGGGAGTATCCAAATAATTCATTAAAATCTGTCGCAACCCTTGAGCATCAATTTACAGAAAGCTGAAGAGCACTCTACTTATCATCTCAGACTTTTATACACCCTTTATATATGCAGGTTGTAAAGGTTTTGTTTGTTTGTTTGTTTTTGTTAAATCAAGATTTAAAATATTCAAAAGCATCTGTACATGCACACACACACAAAAGCAGTCTTCATCTGGCAAGGCTCTTTTAATATCGTACTTTTACCAAACCACAGTACATACTTCAAATAAGGCCTAACAGATTATACTCTTTATAAATTTACAAACAGTTTATTCTCCTTAAAGAGATCATATTAATTTTATCTGTCTTGTTTATTTCAATGAATTATATGTTTATTCAAGCATAACATAGCAAATGTAGCCATAAATCTGTAGACTAAATGTCTATAACAGAGGAATCTCAGATACACTATACTTTCAGATTAGGATTTTATTTTATTTTATTTTTTTAATATATACACTTTTTTGTTTAAATAGGGCAACTGTCATATCCTGATTATGCTTTCTCTTCCCATGGGAAAGTTGTGCTCAAGAAAGAAACCTGTGGACTAGAATAGCTGCAGACTGATGACACCTTGATTCACCCACCAAGAACCTGGGCCAGCTTTGTAGGCACATCACCCTAGGATTGGCTTTCAACTTGATTTGGAGGGAAGGGATGGGAGGCTGGTTTAGCTTTCCTGTTAGCTAATGGCCCTGGTCTTTTCCTGGGTACAGATAATTACAGTAATGGGAATGAAAAAGGAAAGCACTCTTCTAACCAAGAGCCCATGTTATTGAGAGCAGGCTGGCTGGCTGGTAGATATCAGTCAGACATGGCACACTGAGAGTATTTAAAAGATACAAAGGTGTGAGAGAAAAGAGGAAGTAAAATAGCCTGCCTCAGTAGCAATTTTGATAATCTTTTGGTATTGTTATTTTTTTGAATGTAATTCTGAATCCTTATTCACCTCCTAGTCTCTGCTAACCGTTTGTCTTGCCTGTGAGACTGTATTCATAGGCCAGCTATTGCTAGCTTGCTATCTTGTCAAGCAAAGCTAGAGAAATAGGAGTACCTCATTAAAGTGTGAAACCCTCAACAGCTTTCTAAGAAACAGCATATTGAGGCCATCAGACTGATCAATGTCACCTGTGCAAAGCAGGTGTTTCTGAAGTGTCAGATTACACTGATGGCTTCAATCCATCTCTCAAAGACTGAGAAGTAAGTTCCTGCTTGAGCCTGAGCCCAACATGTCCCTGCCAGAGAGCCAACAAGGGACAAAAGAAAAAAAAGACAAAAAAAAAAAAGGCACTGAAAAAAAAACAAACCAAACCATGCAAATTATAGCTGAATAATAAAAATCAAAACCCAAGTCCACAACCCAAATCCCACTTGCATCAGAGACAGCCAGTTACTTTCTGAAGACTGCAGAACCAGCCATTCTGTAGCTCCTAAATAACAAGAGTTTCGCAATAATAACCATGCACAAAGTAAAGGGCACTTATAAAACATCTCCATAAAAATATCTATTTATCTCTATATCTCTATTTATATATGTCAGTAAGAAGCTTCAGACTGAGCACATCCCAAGCACTCTGTGTTGGGGGGAATCTATTTAATCCCCCAAACCAAAGTGCTGTTAGTTAGGGCTAACACCCACATGTAGGAGTAAGTCAGTACAAATCATTTATAGCAGGCTTTTGTTAATTAGCACTAGTCAAGTGGGGTAGTTGTCAATGAGCCTTTCAGGAATATTGTGTCAAACCATGTTGCTGTATCAGAGGAACTGCCTGGACTCAGGTTGCTCAATGCACATTTAATTTTGCTAGGATGTAAGATATTTTGTGTCACACCTGCAGAGCTCACTGAAGTGTCTTGATCCACTGAAGAGCAGAGCAGAATAAAAGATCCTCCTTACCAGTATATGAAAGAGATCAACCACATGAAGTGGATTTGTGGAAAGCCAGTTCCCTGTGCTTCAAAGACTTAAAGGGAATCAAGTGATGATGTAGTCTTCTTTGTTTAAATGTGACTTTGATCCTGTATCTTACGTAGCTGGGTCTTCAAAGACTGGACATCATGCAGGAGTTGGAATGGAAGGAGTTCATTATCTCAGGAATTCCAAATACAAAAGCAGTTTTTTTTTTTGTTTTTTTTTTTTTCCTGAGATGCTGGTCCAATAAAAATGACTGGCACCACTGCTGAGAATTTCCTTAGATGTGCTAATAATCAAAGTCTGTAAGGGTGCTGACCTTTTGCTGCTTCTGAGATAGACCTTTACAGCTCCATGTGACTAAAACCACTAGAGTCACTGCTTTCATAATATCAGTATTCTTGTGTCTTCCGTTGGAGGATCCCATTGACCTTGTATATGTGCAAGACATAGCAAAAGCACAAGGGAAAGAGACTGCTGAGAGTTCCACTGCAGCTAGCAGAAAACAAACTTTTACTTTCAGTCACTGAGTACTATAAACAAATAAAAACATCTGCAAATATAGCACATGTCAGGAATTTCGTTTTTTTTTTTTTTTTTTTCCCAATAAAATAGCCACATTTTAGGGAGGTAAGAGTCTTCACCTTAGTCAAAGTAGCCTGGGTTGCTTAAAGGAGTTATGTATCCTAACAGAAAAAGGTTAGGGATTTATCAGTGAGAGGAAACATTTCTAAAGTAGAGGAAGAAATGGAAACAAACAAGCAAGCAAACAAACAAACAAAAAACCTGTTAGCCAAATTCTCTCCATGATGGCCTTGGAGAGATGGATAAGGAGTTTGGAAATGAGATGTTAGATGTGTACACAGACCTTACTCCTGCAGCAGCCATTTAAAAATGAAAGGGGCATTACAGCCTGTGTTTCAGGATGTGCCCAAAAGGAAAATTTCTTTTAGTTACATTGCATTGCTGCATTTGTTTATGATTCAGGGCTAAAGGTCATGTTAGTGCAAGTTACACACACACACACACACACACACAAAGATCTGCAGACAGACCTTCATTTTGTAACAGAAATAAACTTCAACTGCCTGTTGATATGGTGTCCAGTCACCTCAATACAGGTCAGTGCTTTATGACGGCAAGCCATACATTTATTTTTAAACATGTACCTAACATAGACTTTTAAGAAAAAAGAGTATCAGGTTGTTGGGCCAGCTTGTGAATAATTTATTGACTGTGCCAAGGTCAGACTGCTTCAGTGACATACTAACTGTAAGTGTGAGGATGCACAGTTTAAAGATTGAATATTAGCATAAGGGGGATGACTACCTCATCTTTATTCAGATAAGTTTATTTATATTACATACCTCCTTCAGCCTCACTTGAATCACCTGAAGTCACTGCCTTCTGGCTGATTCAAGAGTTTGTTGACCTGCTCCAGTGACTCTTTCAGTCCGTTTTACAAACTAAAGCCTTTTGAAAGCCTACAGCCCTGAAAATAGGATCTGTGGGGAAAATAAGGAGAATGGAAATATACCTGTAGATTTCATGACTCTTTCTCGTTCTAGAGGTTTCAACAGTCAGTACAAATGAACAGTCAAAACATGGTCACAAGGCATCACTGGACTTTGCCACAGTTATATTCTGCAAAGTAGGTTAAGGTCTCGGACAGGGTCAGGGCTTTGGAACAGTGGTTAAAGCAATTCATGATGCAGAAAGAAACAGGCTGGAACAATCACAGCCCTTCAGACTCTGGTGGTTTTTGCTCTGGTGCTTCTTTGCCTAGATTTCACATTGTTATTCAACTGCACTTAATGTAGTTCTTTCATAAAATGCTTCTCATAAAAAAAAAATAAAGCTCGGTAAGGTAGTTTATTAAATGAACCACACAAGTCTGTTGAGCTGGGCAAACATTTTTCTTGCTGACTTCAATAAAGGGCTCACATTCATAAAGGAAAGGATAGAGTTGTGGTAGGAAAGGAAGGCAAACAACCCACACCCAGTCATTTTTAATGTGTAGCTCTTGTGAAGCTGGCACTGCCACTCAATTTGCAATAACAAACATGAGCAGAAGCGCTGGCAGACTGCTTGCTGCTATCTGCAAAGCAATCAGAGACGGAAAAATCTCAGAAAGGTAGTCATTTTGATTCCATCAAAACTCTATGCTCAGACTCTCAGTCCACTTCAACAGGTACAGATTTACACTGTTCAGTATTGGGTAGATTTAGATTGGATATAAGGAAAAAATTATGTATTTTACATAAATTTATTTTATTAGTGGTGAGGCACTGGCACAGGTTGCCCAAAGGAACTGTGGATGCTCCATCCTTGGAAGTGTTTAAGGCTGGGATGGATGGGGAATTTGAGCAATCTGGTCTAGTAGGATGCATCCCTGCCCATGGCATGAGGGTTGGAATTAGATGGTCTTTAAGGGCCCTTCCATCCCAAACCATTCAGTGATTCTATGATTCTCACCCATAGCACACAATTGAGGCTGCCTGACACAGGACGAGCATGCATGCATTTTAGTAATTCTTCCCTGGTTTTCATTTTTTTTATTTTATTTTATTTTTTTTTTTTTATGTATAACTGCATACTGAAGTCCCTTTTTTCACGTACTTTGTGTCTTTCTTACAAAGCCTCTCCAACTTCTGTCTTTTCAAATTGATTTCCTGGTACTGGAGAAGGAAAAAATATAGACAATGTTCAGAACATACAAAGCCCGAAGAAGAAGTTGTTAGGGTAATTAAAACTATTTAGAATTGCTTTCTTTTTTTTTTTTTTTTTTCTTTTTTTATTTAACAACCTGATTTCTAATAAAATTTCAGTTAAAAGGAAAGACATTCACAGAAGATATTAGGCATACATACATGTTGTCCTTCGTTCATTCTAATTTACATGCTGTTGCTTTTAGAAGGAAAGGTTTCTGTTTCATATCTCTAGGATGGACAATGAAATCTGATTAACAGAATCTAGGTTCCACTTTTTAAAGATGACAGCCTTTCAGAGTCACCATGCTCACTGGAATGTGAAATAATTTAAGGGAAAAACCAAATTAAAAGCTATTGCTTGTCAAACTGAGATAGCTTCCTATTTCAACAGATATCCCAGTGATTAGATGCATCTGCCATTAAAGGACACTGTTTTAATTAAAATGTAATTATTTACTAGACTCTTTTATACTGAATTCTTATTACAATAAACTTGTACATATGCACCACTGCTCTGGCAGTCATAGTAAAATATTTATGTTAACCATCCTTCCGTATACATCATGCTAGCTAGAGCATGATGTTAAAATGCTGCCATATCTTTGAAGTGGTAACTGCTACAAGAGATATAAAAGGTATAGTAAGGTTTAAGACAAGAAAAATACAATGCAGAAATGTTCCAGTACCAATTAAAGATGCATATTCTTATTTAATACACCTGAATTTTCTATCAGTACGTATGGAATAAGTAGTGTGTGAAAGACTTGATTCAAAACCAACAGATTGGATTGCACATTTCCCCTTGAGGCTGGGTTGACATTGAGATTAGTTTTTCACCATTTTGCCTTTTTGGAGCTCTATAGCTTGTTTCCTAGTGGTCTGCATGTGTTGTGAATGAATATCCAAATATTGCTAACACAGAGACTCCTGGTCTCCAGCCCAGTCTTGTTCTCCCGACAGCTGTTAGCAGTTTTACCATCAGTTCCAGGGGAATCACAACAAGCCTGCTATAAACACAACTGGGACACTTTAGCTCCCCAACCAGTGCAAGAGGCTACATTTGCCTGTGCAGTTCAAATAGGTGATACAGCTAAAAGCAGGTGATACAAGACTGCTTGTTTTAATAGTCTCTGGGGGAAAGTACAGATTTTTATAAAAGCAGGGTCCACTCTACTTCCCGTCAGATTTTCCCACAACAGGCATTTGGATAGTATCTGTCAAATAATTTTTGGCACAAATAAGAATAGGTGAAATAAACTATGCATGTTGTTGCAACCTCCGATAGGCCCACAGATGAAGAACTCCTCAGAGTAGATACAGTGCTAGCAGAAATACACAAGCTACTTTTCTGAGTCTGCTCCTGCTTCATTCCTAGGCAGCTTAATGGCCAGTGCCTATAATTAAGCATACAACATTCTCAAGAAATTAAAAACAAAGGAGGAAGTCAGGAATTCACCTATAGTCATGAAAACAGAGATCATCTGCTAGTCTAAAATATAATGTATAAGATCCAGTATAAGAGGAAGGAAGGATTCTAGTAATTAATTCAAGAGTTTCTAGAGTTATGAAAGTGATTGTATCAGGAAAATTGCAACAAGATAAAAGACTATCAACATTTTAACACAGCGTTTCTGGGCTTCGTATAAAGAGGTCCATGGTGTTGAGTCAATGGAGAGATGCTTATACTTGCAACTTAATTTAAGAACTGTAAATCCTGTCTTTCAAGTACAAGACACAAATTTACAACTATTGCATGTGCAATGGTCAAAGGTTGTTTTCCAGACATTTCTGCTTGCAGGGTTGTGAGAGATTGGCTAGTAATCTTTCAGAAAGTTGGTGAATAGATGTCAGAACCCATTGCCATAATCCAACAGCAGTCCCTATCTTAGCCAAGGACTTGGTTAGGCATAGACACCAAGCCATATTTCCCCTCTACTACCATGCTGAGGCATTTGGCAGATTTGCACTGTGGCTGGTAAGTCTGTCTCTCCCACATCCTCTAGCATCAGAGGATTCCAGTCTCTTAGGATACATGAATTTGATCCCCCTTCCCTGACATTAAATTCACATTAGTAAGTAGCTTCTTTTTGCTGGAAGCCAAATTCCAACCTATGCAAATGATGCTATATTCACTTCTTTTGGTAACTTGAAGTTTGAGACTCGGATGCTTTTCATAGTGGACCAAAATCAAAATATATAAATAATACAAAACAGAGAACATCTTTCTAGTCATAGATAGACATCTGTGCAGCATGGACCAACCAAAGTGTTTTGCTGAATAGTTAGTGGTGCAGGCTAGATCCATCCCAAGCTGATATTTTCCAAAGGGGTGAAGATTTATCTTACATCCATAAGAAAAAATGAACAGTGACTCATCCACTTAATTAAGCACAAGAGAGGGAGATATTGATACTGGAGGCAAGGCAAAAGACTATAGAGCACAAGAGTAACAGAGGTGGCTTTCATGTCTACCTGAACCCCTCTGCCACACAATGTTACCTGAGAAACAGTTTTGTTTGAAACTGGCAACTTTTTGTATGCTAATTCCAAATCCATAAACAGAAGAAATAAATGACTTTGATTTGGTCAAAAGAACATTGACATATGTTCAATGAATCTAGCAGAGGACTTTATGCTACCACCCTTATAGAGAACTATCTGGCCCTGTGTGTGTCTGTCTGAAAAACTGTGCTTACAAACTTCTTGTCAGGTAAGGCTGCAATATCTTCCTCCCTCTCCGTGATTATTATTTTTTTTTAATTTTAAAACATAAATTAAAATAATGAAAAATACAATTAAAAAGATAAGGGAATTAAAGATGCCAACACTGGTCAGTGTAGTATATTTTAGATTTGGATCTGAAAAATAAATCTTTCTTGTAAAGAAAAATGGATTAAATCTGCGCATGTTAAACCCAGCAATATTAAAGGTAAAGCAAATCTAAGACTGTCACAGGCTTAAATACTTCTAAAGGGAAATTCTTGTTGCTTCTGTTCTTTTAGCACACAGAAAATGCCTTGCAATACATTCATTCATTTATCCTGTTCCACTGCAAAAACTGCCCATTAAGACCATAAGTTTTTACCAAAACAGGCCATTGGAGAGCCATGCACATATGCAGAGGGCAAGGTAAAGCTACTTTATTGCCATCAAGGGATACTATGTCTTCAGGCTGCCCCATTGCCTTTCCTGTAGCTGCTTGTCTGCTTCTCAGTTGCCAACAGCAACTTCCCTGGTCTGAGAGAGGACATGGGGCACAATGCTGCACTTGGCATTGTCCTTGCTTTTCTTGAAAATGCCTTACAAAGACAAGTAACAGTCCAGGAAGATCTACATATTGAAAAGTAACTCCTCTGTAGGGCTGTGCATTTTTCTCTCTGGGCAGAACTTTCAAGCGTTTGTTGCTTCACCTTCCTGCCTGTGTGAATTCTGCCAGCAGAGACTTTCTTCAGGAAGGTACTAAAACAAGGGA
The DNA here is from genome assembly GCA_011075105.1 of Heteronetta atricapilla. Lineage (NCBI taxonomy): Eukaryota > Metazoa > Chordata > Aves > Anseriformes > Anatidae > Heteronetta > Heteronetta atricapilla. Next base: position 55,618,207 of record CM021732.1, read on the forward strand.
TTAAAAAGTTAATTGCTGTGCCAGAGCTGTAAAAAGTATCATGAAGTGATAGTGAAGTCCATGAGTTTAAACTAGAGCTGTACTAATGTTTCTGAGACAGCCTATAAAATAGAAACAGAAGTAAACAACGTCTGGCTCTAATTCCCTACTACAATGCTTATGCTTAAGGACAGTGTTTACCAGAAAGTCACAGGCAGAGCTGGGGCTTCAACTGGCATGTGCCTCTGATCATCAATACCACTGCCAAAGATACAGGAACAGGCTAGGTCTACAGACTTACATGGCACCATCCTTCCTCTCAGAGTCTTCAAAATAATAATAACCAAAAAAAAAAAAAACCAAACAAACCAAAAACTTCCTGTGCTTTATGATCATCCTCTCTGGTAGTAGTAGTAGTAGTCATAATAACAGTATTTTTACAAAGTTGATGAGAATTATCCACAATCAACAAAGTGCCTGGGTCAAAAAATATGTATCCTGCTAGGGCTGGCACAGGCTGACAACATTTTGAAAAACTGGCAAGTATAATTTGCGTTAAGCATCCATCCTCACCCCTCTGTCCCACTCCCAGCCCTGAACCCCTGGTTCAACACCGCCAAAATGAACCGTAATAAAGTGAAGGTGCAGGGCTAACGGCAGCCTGTGGGGAAGTGGGCAGCCATGAAGGAACACAATGCTGGCAACAAAGGTCTGTGACTTGTTCTCAGGACAGAACTACCCCCATTTTAAACAGCTTTCAAAAAATGTAAAAAAAAGGCCCTGTTTCTTGTTCTTTAGGACACCTCTAAACACATACAGAAAAAATACAGTTATTACTGAAAATTTTAAACAGTGTTGAAGCTGCAAAACTGCTCTTTGTTGTAGTTGTGAGAATACAGAAGGGGCAATTTTCTGTAAATAAATATTAAAAAGTATTTTTCTTAAATGCTTGCAATATTCTTTTTTTCCTGCAGTCTCAGTAGTTTTTCCTGTCATTTGCTCCTCCAGTTGTGCTGATCTTTTTACCATACATGTGCTCAAGCGTCCAACGTAGAGTGTTCTCTCCCCACTGCAAGTCATCCCAGTCCCACCCTGGCCCTGCTTGTATCCCACCCCAGGGCCCCTCCCCATGGGCTTAGATAAGCCATTCCTTCTTGCTTTCGTCGATGGTCTCTGTAAAGTTGGGGTCATTGTTCATGATGGCAGCGTCGGCACTCTCAGCTGACTCTGCCCCCTTGGCCTCGTTGGTGTGGTAGGTTCCCTTGTGGCGAAACATGTAGCGGATCAGGAACACCAAGGTGCAAAGGATGGTGAAGATCACCACAGCAATGACGCCTGAGCAAAGGAAGAAAGAAAAGATGATGCTAGAAAAGGTGAATACCTACAGATTCTGATACAAAGAAAGAGTTTCACAGCTATTCTGAGCTGAACCTGGATCTGAAACAAGAAATTCCATTAGACTGCACATACTACTACACTCAATGTTGCTTTACAAGACAAAAAAATGCCAAAAAACTACCACCAGAATGTCATTTTATATGCATCTGGAACTGACTGAAATATATTAGGGTGATCTTTAAAACATTCTTATATGCGTTCAGAATTTGATGTACTAGCAAAGCTCTCCCTGGAGACTTAGGGCACAACTTTCATATGAACAGACAGGGCAGTTGTATGCGTTCGTAATATATTCAGGATCCTTACATCTGGAGACAGCTCGGTAGAATGTCTTCAGTTGAATGATAATTCAAGAACCATCGCTAATGCTAATACTGGCATTACTTAACATAACCTGGAAACCCATCACACTGAATGGGACTCCCAGGCACATAAATTATAGCAGAACCTGAACCCTAAAAAACAAGGCAAAATCATGAGTGATTTTTGTCAAGAGTGTAACAAACAGTGTTTGTCATAGATTCATGTTGGATCTGCTATAAATGGAAAAGTGTTCTTGACATTTCATGGGAATTAATTACATAAATAATTTCACAGTAGCTCTCCACATGCATGCATGATATGTTGATTATGAATATGAATATTTTAATTTGGTTAAAACTGAATCTGAGGGGACAAACTAAGTGAGAACAGAACATTTCAGTAGAACGAAGTACCTGAACAGAACTACATAAATGTCTATTTAACTTTGTCCAGGTTTAATTTTCCCACATAGTCAATTCTTAGCAAATAGCTTGAATATGTTATCAACTGCAATTCAGCCTTCACAGTCATGCTGCAATGTCACTTAGTAAAGAAGACATTTTTCCTACCTCCAATAATGGCAGAGTTTCTGTTAACTCCATCTCCTATAGCTTGACCGTTGTACGGGAAATCAGCACTGGCTGTAAATAGGGAATTAAAGATTAATGTTGTAGTATCAGTGAAACTTCCCACAATAGTTCAAAAATACATCCAACATCCTTAGATACAACTTAAAGAACAGGAAAACTGTGATCCCTATTTATCTAAAGAAATACAAAAGAAAAAATCTTTCACTCTTCTCTAATCCCTGATAGCTTTTTGCTTCCTCCTCTTCTTAACAAAAATAAAAACAAAACAAAGGAGGTACCCTCAATAAGCACTGCTGCTAATACAGCTACTCATTTTGTTACTCTACTAACATCAATTCAATCAGTTTCTTTAGCACAAAAGCAATCAATAACCTTTCTTTCAAAAGTGTGTGATCACACACTGGTATCATCATCTTGGTTTTAACCTTAAGAAAACATTACAGAGGCTTTCCAAAGATAATCTCATCATTCAACCTGTCATCACATTTTTCTGAATAGTCAGACATAACAACTAGATGCTGCTGGGACTATGTAAGCTAGGTGAGTGGTTGCAGTCATACCTTTCTTTGCCACAGGACTATGGTATTTATTTTGGAATAGAGAGAATGTCATTAGAAGTATTTAATAGAGATAGTTCAAATAATTAAGGACATGAATTATTTCTTATGTCAATATTTAAAATCCAGATGCATTTTCCTTGTTTAATGGATTAGGTGATATTGTAATAAGTTGCTTTTACGGGCCAATGATGTATTCACTATACTCAGAAAACGGCTACAGGAATTCAACTGGCTTTCTGTTAGCATGGAGTAAAAACCATAACAAAGTTCCCTTTGTATTGTGAAGCAGCTGTACAAAAGAATGAATGGCTTCAGCTTGCCATGCAGCCTGTAAAGAGGTTTGGGGCTGGGGCTGTATGTATACTTAGGGGCAGAATTGAACCAGCTGTGTGTGCTGCAGTTAGTGTTTGGCTGGTCGTCTGTGGGACACACAAGAGAATATTTCTCAGGACTCAGCGGAGCAGGTTTGGCCAGCAGTTTTTGCCAGTGGCACTTGTCCCTTTGATATTTGTTGGCACTCTAGCTTCTGAAAACAGCACCTCTCAAAAACAACAACAACAACAACAAAAACAGTCTAAAAATATAAGAGAGAAATAAATACCTGACTTCATATCACTTTTCCTACAGAGACATCTTGGCATGATATCCATAATATTATCCTTGCAGCAATGAAAGGGAATGGCTGGCAGTGGGAAAAGAAACCCTAACTTTAAACCTACCTCCTCAACCCATCACATAAAATCTGAAATCCAAATGACTCCATTTACAAAAGTATAAAATTTGCCAAATTGCTGCAGCCAGTAACAAGTCCAACCACTTCCTGCTGTAGTTTGAAATTACTCTACTCCCTACACAAGGCATCTTAGCAGCAGCAACGATCACTGCTCCCTTTTCCCTTACAACTGAGTAGTACCTTTTATCTTCTTTATAAGGTTGTTTTAAGGGCAATAGCACTAGAGGAGTGTGAAGAAAGAAAAGGTTGCTGGTTTATGGCAGCATGATCCCTCCTGAGCTGCCACATCACAACAACTATGCTGCAAGGGAATCCTGGCAGATGAAGACTGCAGTTTATGTTTACTCCAAAGTACACCATAGAATAATGGAGAACATGTAGTATGATGCAAAACTGCATCCTTGACCTTGTCTGAGAGCTGCTGCTAGGAGTGGTCCTGATAATACTTCCATCCAGGGCTGAGTTCCACTGCATCTAGTGATCATATATGCTCAGGAAGAGATGTATATTAGATTAACAAGATTTGATTTACTCATAACATCTCTGACAAACAGGAAATAGGAACACATGTCTGGGGCCAGGTGACAACCATTTTCCAAAAAAGTTGACCATCGGATTCGATAATGTGTAGTATAACTTGTGCCCTGCTGCAACTGCCGGAGTACCACGAGAGCTGTAGTAAAAACATGAGCTTAGAAATTTGTGTATCATTGTTTAAAGCACCTATGTCAGTGCTAGCAGATATTATCATCATAATTCATTAATTACTGTTCTGTTACTCTTGTGCTGGGGTGAGGTCTGATCTGATTTGATATGAGTTTTTGGACTAAAAAAAAAAAATCTAAAATCTCAGCCAAACACTGGGTTATAGAACAGCTTCTGCTGCAGCATTGTCTACCAGTTTTTTTACTGAACTTATTCCTACAGATGGATACAAGAGGAAGAAAAGAAACCATTACTGTCTTCTTTTATAGCTGGAAGTTTCCTTAAAGTTCTTCTGGACAGCAGTAGCTTCTACAAAACAAGCGTTTAAGAACTGTAAAAGGATAACTCCTGCCACAGCAATTTGGCAGAAGAGAACATATGAGGGCACATCTCTGATGCTTCCAGATGAGCTTAGCAAGAGAGTATTGTAACCAACAGACACCAAGTGCAGGTATTTCAGATAGCAGTTACATCATTCAAAATGCAGTGATTTGTCTCTGACCTCAGTTACATTCCTCAAAAATATTAAGTAACTTTGTCAAAAAGACAAATAATAAGCTTCTTTCTTCTGAAATTCAGGAGCAAAATGAGGAAAGATGTCAGAACAGGCTGACAAGAGAGCAACAGTAATACTGATATTGAAAGAACAGAAGAATACAGAGTGCCATTCACAGGTTTTAAAGAGCAACTCCTAAGAGGTTTTAAAATGATTGGTCAGGTGAAATGAATATCATTATTAATGACTCTCGTGTTGCATGAGAATCTAAATCACAGTGGTATAACAACTAGTTTGCATGGCTATAATATGCTGTTGAAGTACATGATGAGTTGCTAATGGACAAGTGTGTGCCTTCATTTCTCTGTCACAGCTGGGAACACCTTTCTTGTTCAGATCTTCCATTATCACTGTGACATTAATTTTAACTACATGTCTCAGCAAGACCTGTCTCACTGCCTGATACTTGCACCTCAACAGTTTCAAATCATGACTTGCCCAGAGCAAATAGGTGTCATGAAGCTGCAGTTACTCTATGTAGCTACCTGGAAAAGCCAAAGTAAGTTTCTTTCCCTTGGGGACAGCAAGTGAGTTGTGGATGTAATTTAATGTGGGTGTGGGGAGGACACTGCAGGAATTTTGGTTTACATACTGTGCAACCTAATTATTAGCTGAGGTCATGAATAGCGCTATTTCATTTTCCTTTTTTATCTGGTCTATAAAGGTAGCTTTGGAACAGCTGATTCCCAACTGGTTTGGGGACTGTACTGAAAAGGTCTCCTTGCCTTAGAAGCTTTTTCTGAATCCTCTCCAGGTTTTTCTGAGCAGCCAGGGTTTTTCATTTCCGTGAATTAAAACATGAAGAACAAAGTTAAAAGCTTTTTAATCTGTGCTGGAAAACAGTTCTGTATTGGCCCAAGAGATTAATTGCCAGTTATGTATAACTGTATAACCTACAGTTATTGTAAGGATGCACTGAACAGTACCAGGAAACGCTAAGCTCATCCTTGGCTTACTAATACTAACTTATCTGGTTTCCTTCCAAGATCCAAGTTGGGTGATGCTGTTCTTTATACCCGGTTTTCCCACAGCAGGCCATTGTGTTTGCTTCATATATGGTCATCCTGAAGCTAAATAATGTGAAAGGACACAGAATACCTTGCTACCTCTTTCTTTCACAGACTGCTGTTTATGAGGCCATAGTTTCAATAAACACAGAGTAAAAACTTATATTTTGTACTTTTAAACTTTCTGTTACTAGTCTCAGGGTAAATGGCATTAAAAGAACTTTGCAGCACTTAAAAGGATGATTAAGGGTTGACTGCAGGCAAAATCAATGTTTTGGCCATCACTGTAGTGAAATTTGAAATTCTGATTCACCACAAAAATGTGGCACAAGAAATGGTATTATCCTGCATGCTCAGCATGGCTGCTGCCACAGCCAGCTGCTACAGAAGCACTCACTAAATTTAAAGGGGAAATGTGACCAGATGAACAGACCATAAGTAGGATTGGACATTCAAGATGATAGATGTGGTTGATTCAACAAAGTGAGTGATAATTTAGCTTTATTATAGTAGGTGAGAATTTGCATCTATAATTTTCAGAGAAAGTTTATTTTTTTTTTTTTTACAATAGATCCCACATAAAAGCCTTTTGCAAGTTCACAAAATTGAAATGCAAAATGATTTTCTTAAAGTAGAAAAGTGGTCCAGGAAATGTGTTTGGGTAGGGAAATCAGCAAATGGCTATTCAGCAAGAGGAAAAATGAAAAAAAAAAAAAAAAAAAGCAATGTGGAGAATTTTCAGCTGGAAAACAGCACTGAAGGCCTAAAAATGAACCAACAATTAAGTTTAAAAGGTAAATCTAATTTTGACACATGCTACCAGGAGTATTACATATAGGCTGTTGGAAACAATTTTTTTAACTGAACTTTTTTACTGAGTTGTGAAGTCTTTGTTAAAATACACCAACCTATAAAGGAAGATACAATTTAGATGTGCCTCAAAAATGGAAGAGTGAGAGTGATCACAGGTCTAAAATGAACAACGGATGAAAATACTAGAAAATAGATTTGTTCAGCCTAGAACAGATACATATGTCCTAGTGCTACCTTTCAGCTTTATAGATGCCTACAATTTTGAGAAAGAACAGATGTTCTCTCATTCTTAAGACCAGTCCTGTTTTTACATAAATATGAACTAGAGCATCAATCAGAACAACGACAAGAGGTGCTGTACTGGACCTCATTGTCACCAACAAGGAGGGGCTGGTGGGAAACATGAAGGTCAAGGGCAGCCATAGCTACTGTGACCATGAAATAGTGCAGATCAAGATTTGAAGACAGTGAGAAGGGAGCATGGCAAGCTCATTAGCCTGGACTTTGAGAGAGCAGACTTTGCCCTCTTCAGGGGGTCTGTTTGGTAGAGTACCATGGGACAAAGCCCTAGAAGGAAGAGAAGCCCAAGAAAGCCAGTTAATATTCAAGGATCACCTCTGCAAAGCTCAGGAATGATGCATCCCAACAAAGAGGAAGTCAGGCAAAAACACCAGGAGGCCTGCATGGATGAACAAGAAATTCCTGGCCAAACAAAAGCAGAAAAAGGAGGTCTACAGAGGGTGGAAGCAAGGACAGATAGGATGGGGGAGATACAGACATTATCCGAGCAGCCAGAGATCAGGTTAGGAAAGCCAAAGAGCCTGTTAGAATTAAATTTGGGCAACCAGAAAGGATTCTACAGGTACATCAGTGATAAAAGGAAGACTAATGAAATTGTGAACCCTCTCCAGAAGGAAATGGAATACCTCATTACCCAGGATTTGGAGAAGGTTGAGGTACTCAACAATATTTTTGCGTCAATCTTCACCAGAAAGAGTTCTAACCACACAGCCCAAGACCCGGGAGGAAAAGGCAGGGACTGGGAGAATGGTGAACTGCCCACTGTAAGAGATCAGCTTCAAGACCATCAAAGGTACCTAAAGGTGCACAAGTCCATGGGACCTGATGAGATGCATCCAAAGGCCCTGAGGGAATTGGCAGCTATAGTTGCTAAGCCACTGTCCATCCTATTTGAGGAGTTGTGGCAGTGTGGTCAATGGCTGAGGACGGGAAACATAACCCCCATTTCTAAAAAGCAAAAAAAAGAAAGACCCAGGGAACTACAGGTCAGCCAGTCAGTCTCAGCTCTGTGCCTGGCAGGATCATGAACCAGATCCTCCAAGAAACTATGCACATGGAAAATAAGGCAGTGACTGGTGACAGCCAACATGGCTTCACTAAGGGCAGATCATGCCTTACAGGTGGCCTTCTGTGATGGGGTTACAGCATTGATGCATAGGTGAAGACAACTGACATCATCTACTTGGACTTGTGCAAAGCATTTGACACTGTCCCACATGATATCCTTGTCTCTAATTTGGAGAGACATGGATTTGACAGATGGACCATGCAGTGGGTAAGGAAATGACTGGATGGTTGCACTTAAAGAGTTATGGTGAACAGCTCAACATCCAGGTGGAGATCAGTGCTGAGTGGTGTTCCTCAGGGGTTAGTAGTGGGTCTGGCTCTATTTAACATCTTTGTTGGTGACATGGACAATGGGATTGAGTGCACTCTCAGCAAGTTTGCTGACGTCACCAAGAAATCAACATGCTAGAGGGAAGGGATGTCACCCAGACAGGTTTGAGAGATGAGCCTGTGCAAACCTCATGAAATTCAACAAGGCCAAGTGCAGGGTACTGCACCTGGGCTGGGGCAATCCCAAGCACACAGGCTGGGTGGAGAATGGATTGAGAGCAGTCCTGAGGAGTGTGGTGGTTTGACCATGTTAGGCAACTAAACACCACAACCGCTCTCTCACTCCCCCTCCTCAGATGAGGAGGGGAAGAAGTAAAGGAAAAAACAACTCACAGGTTGAGATAAGGATAATTTTAATAAAGAGAAAAATATATTATTAAGGAAATATTATTATTCATTAAACAATTCAACTAAAGGGAAAAAAAGGAAAGGGGAAGAGGAAAGGGGAAAGGGAATAACAAAACAAAACCAGTAAAGGCTATGTGGAAGTGCAGAGGGAAAAAAAAATACTCTCTACTTCCCACAAATAAGCGATGCTTGACCACGTCCTTGAAGCAGGGCCTCAATGCACGTAGCCAGTGTTCGGGAGGAGGACAGACATTTTCGCAACAAGAGCCCACCCCTTCCCTCTTCTTCCTTCAACCACCTTTTATTGCTGAGTGTGACATCACATGGTATGGAATATCCCTTTGGTTGGTTTGGGTCAGCTGCCCTGGTGATGTTTCTCACTTTTTTGCCCACCCCCCAGGAGGGCTAGAGAAAGTCCTGATGCTGTGCCAGCACTTCTCAGCAGCAGACACAACACCAGTGTGATACCACTGCTGTTTTAGCTACAAGTGCAGAGTGTAGCACTGTATGGGCTGCTGCAGGGAAAGTTAACATCCCAGCCAGACCCAGTACAAGGAGACGAACCTGGAGGTGTTGGTTAACAAGAAGCTGAACATGAGCCAGCAACGTGTGCTTGCAACCCAGAAGACCACCCATACCCTGGGCTGCATCAAAAGATGCAGCAGGTCAAGGGATGTGATTGTACCCCTCTACTCTGCTCTCGTGAGACCCCACCTTGAGTACTGTGTTCAGCTCTTGGGCCCCCAGCACAAGAAGGCCACGGGAGTATTAGATCAAGTCCAGAGGAGGGCCATTAAGATAAACAGAAGGCTGGAGCACCTCTCCTATGAAGACAAGCTGAGGGAGTTGTGCTTGCTCAGCCTGGAGAAGAGAAGGTGCTGGGGAGACCTTATTGTGGCCTTCCAGTACCTAAATGGGGCCTACAGGAAAGATGGGGAGGGACTCTTTGTCAGGGAGTGTACTGATAGGACAAGGATGAATGGATTTAAACTAAAGATTAGATATTAGGAAGAAATTCTTTACTATGAATGTGGTGAGGCACTGGAACAGGCTGTCCAGAGAAGCTGTGGATGCCCCATCACTGGAAGTGTTGAAGGCAAGGCTGGATAGGGGATTTGGGCAATCTGGTCCACTGGGATGTGTCCATGCCCATGGCAGGGGGGTTGGAATTAGATGACCTTTAACGTCCCTTCCAACCTAAACCATTCTGTGATTCTATGAAAAGGTTCTTTGCCAAGAGATTGGTTGAGCACGGGAATAGGGAAGAGGTCATGGCACCAAGCCTACCATAGTTCAAGAAGCATTTGGACAATGCTGTGGGATGTATGGTTTGATTTTTTGTGTGAGCCAGGAGTTGGACCCCATGATCCTTGTGGTCTCTTCCAATTCAGGATATTCTATGATTTTATAATTTTATTGTCATTCCTTCTTCCTAATTCTATCTTACATCCAGGTATTTAGGAATTGACAAGAGATAGCAAACACTCACTGACACTTTAGGATTTTGGGAAAGCATTTGAGACTAGATCCATTCATTAATATATATCCACAAAACCATAACACAGCAGAAAACTAAAAGAAACTCTTTGGCTAGGGCCTGTTAAGTTACATCAGCTCTGCCAGTCAGGTGAGACTGTACTATTATGGTTTCAAATGACAGAGTGCTCTTTATTACAGACTGCAAGTACATAAACAACTTCATCAATTGCTTGACTCTTGATTGTAGAAACCAATGTACAGTCAGTTTAATTCTCCTTCCCAAAGGGAGTAGATTACAAGAGAAACTCAAAGTGCATACACATGAATGACTGAGCAGGAGTCAACAACTCTGTTACACAGTCCTTCATCAAAGTGTACAACACAACCTACAGACTTCAGTTGCTCTATCTATGTTGTCCCATTGCCTACACCCTCCCCATTCTTGGCCTGAGCACAAGGCTATAAAGAGCTCCCAAGACAAGTGAAGTACAGCAATTCAGAAAAAGAAGAAAAAAACCTCATGCAATACTAAAAATATTGTGTCTTTATATGCTGTCTTTATATACAACTTCTCCAAGCTGAAAACAGAGAAAGGAAGGAGAAGACCTGTGTTTCTCTAGGGATTTGACAGAAGATTCTGAGGGAGGAATGTTTAACATTAAGTAAATTCTGCTAATGGAGTTTAAAGTCTCACTGACATCAGCGTAAGTATAGACCAGAAAAGCGACATTATTTTTAATATTAAACATGACATCTTTTTTTTTTTTGAAGTCCACACTTACCTATCCACAAAATATTTAAAATTTATTATTAATTATACTGTTTGTAGAAGTTCACTGTTGTATTAGCATGCTATACAAGGATTAGTCATTACTCTGAATTTTTAGTGATGCCTCATCCATAATGTTAGAGGGTTTCAAGTGTATCCTTAATATGAACCATTCTTCTGTCTTTCTAGAAATGGGAATCTTCACGTTCACAGATTGTTAACAATTAACAGTTTTCTTTTTTTTTTTTTTTTTTTTTTTCATTTAAGTTACAGGATACAAGAGGTCCTTCTTCCCCAGGCAGGGACAGAGTGAGAGGGAAGGAGAACAAGACCAGAAAAACATTCACAAACAACGAACAACTCTAACATAGTAGTGTTATTTGAACTGATTATTTAAACCAATCTACATCAGATATTTTCTACTAGGTGAAAAACTTTTTAAAAGGTTTCATTTTTGTAAGAGTTTTTCGCTGAAACTTTAGTGTTTTGAATACCAGTTACACAGGTCAGTTCTAATGAACGACATATTCACAAAATAGCTGAGGTTAGAAGGGACCTCTGGAAGACATCTTGTCCAATCATCATGCTGAAGCAGTCCCATGAGAGACAGACATGCACAGAGACTATGGAAAACATAAGTTTTTCTACTCAAAATCTGTGTTTTAACTTGTTGTTGTTGACATCTCTCCAATCACGCCATTATTCCAATGTCAAATGAGCATAAATTAAAAAAACATCTGTAATGACGACTTAACAGAAACATTTTCCTTTGAACAGCTCTTTTGTATACAAAAGTCTGGGACAGTGTGCAAAAGTAATTAAGGATTACAGGAGAACGAATAGTTGGATGTTTCTGTTAAAAAGTCATGAACTTTGGAATGAACGATAGAAATGCAAACAATGAACAATAACAGCATTTGGGGAAAATTCAGTGAAAACTCTGTGGTCAATGAACTGCTACAATGCAAATTCCCACCACTAGATTTCAGAATCAACTTCACAATCAGTCAAGATCATGGCTTCCCAGTCAAGAGTTTTATCAACCTTTTAATTTCATATTGCAGGCAAACTTTGCTGTCTGTACTCTTAAGCAGAGGAGGAAATGGAGTTTTATGAAGAATGGTTTGCTCTGAGAGGGCAGTACAATATTCTTTATTTTGATATTAAAAAGCAAATTTCCTGGTAAAGGTACAGAAAAGCTTGTGCCTTATTAGGAGATTCATCCTTGCAGTTTATACTCCCTCAGATCAAGCCTGGATGAAATACCAAACACAGAGCACATTCCTTCACTGGGATGGGTTAGACAATTCTGTTAATTATCTCTTTGTATGGTACTTTTATGAGACTTTCCTACTTTCTTTTGCACGCAAGGTAGTAATTGTACAAAGCAGTGGGAAGGCAAAACACCTTCTATATTTAATAACTAGTACCTGTATACTGCAGAATTTTCTTCTTTATTTTAAAATAAACAGCAGATAGTTAAGATCACTTTTGGAACACATTTATCTTAAGCTTGAACTTCACCAAGTCCTGTTCCAGATGTATCATTTTGAACACTTTCTGTGTCAAATTCCCAGTTGATTTGCAGCACATTAGAGCACCCCAATTCATCAAAGACATAAACTCACCTGTCTTTTAATACCTGGTAGTAACATCTGTTCAACACTGGATCTCACTATGACTACAGACAAGAACTACTAGTGTATTAGTAATGCTGACCTAAGCTATTACTTTCATGAAAATTTTATGAACAGGGCTTACATTTCACCTGTTAAGGAAGACAAGCAAAAGTTTCCTTTTATAATTAACGTAGATTATGAAACACTTCGGTGCTCTCAAAGGAACAGTAAAGTTAAGTGCTGATCAAAGCCTAACTCTATATAGATAATCACTGATAATGGACCCACAGGGAATATTTGAATGAAACAAAATACAAAACTAAAATAGCCAGCCCAATGAACAAGAGAAATAAAGAACTAACCTTAAGTAAAGAAAGATTCATCCTTATGGCAAGAGCAAATAATGGGATGGATCTGTTTTTCTTGTAGCACATTAAACAATAAATGTAGCAATGGATACTAACCTTGATACATTGTCTTTGCTGACTCAGATATTGGGTATTATCGCTTTAAAAGTTGCTGTTATTCATTCAGCCTTTTCTGTGATAGAAAAGGCTGTGATACTGTTTTCATGCGTACTGGTGGGAGAGGTGGGGCTGCCTTTTTATTACATGTTTGTAAAACAAAGAAGCTCTTCTCTCACTCAGTTCCCTACATCTGTAAATTTACGACAGCGAAAAACAATAGAAAAAAAAAAAAAAAGAGCTGGACTCTATTAAGTTAATTGGAAGAAAAGTGTTCACACTGCCACGATATTAACTACAGGATCAGGTTTTACACTTTTAGCATTCACACACTTCTGGAAAAAAGAAAGGTTGGACTGGGGATGAGGAACTGGTCAGAATACACAGTCTGAATCTAAAATAAACTTTGATAGCAGTAATGTAACACAGGAAGTAAAGTGCTTTTCAGCCTAAGGAAAGGAAAAAGAAGGCAGTTACATGAAGTGCTCAGGTATATAAATGCTTCTTTCCCCATTTTTTCCTCCTCATTTATGTCATTACTATGATCCTAGTTAATGTTAGTACTTGTAGAAAAAATACAGTCTTTGAAGAGAATGGAAAACACTCTATTCTTAATATTGCTACCTTCTTGTCTTAATGTCAGATAGCAGCATTAACATGAAAATCACTGCTGGTCTCTCAATGAATGCCAGTTTGGCAGTTTGTCATCTGCCTGATAAACTAGACGAAGTGTCAGAAATTTCACACTGAAATGATGTATTTATAAAGATAAGAGAAAGTTTCACATAATGGTGTGAAGGAACTACATGAGACTGAAGGAGACATTTTTATTCCCAATCAATAGAGTTTTACAGCAATTTAAGCACCATAATTAAGCCATTTAAGGAGGAAGCACTGACTGTGCCAAATTTCAGACTGCTCTTCCTAGTTAGCTGCTTGACTGAGAGGACAAAAATAGAAACTGTTGCATCTCATTGTTTACCACGTAACCTTCTTGCCTGCAAAAAACACTCTGGGCTTAGAAACTGAGCTATGAGTTTCTGCTAGATTTAATAATCCCTGGCTGTCTGAAAAAAAATGACACCTTACTGTTTGTAAACAAATCAGGTAAAGGCCATGGACTTCTGAGACAATACACAGAGAGAACTGGGGATGAATGCTGGTCATTCTTTGCAGAGAAAATGTGATTACAGAAATGTACTGAAATCTGACAGAGGAAGAATCTGTTGGTCTCCAGAGAAGATTGCAAATGCTTCTTCCATCTCTCATATAGGAAATATAAATATAAAACAAGCTTACTGGCAGACAAAGAGCCTCCCAATGTTCACATGCTGGCTATGTTAATTAAAAAACAACAACACCTTTAATCATTGAAAATTTCGAAGAGAGCTTTTGGCGCCATTCTCTGATCACAGTACAGATAACTAATCCTAGTTAGTTGAGAAAGGAAGAGCATAATTTTATTCTAGCAACTGCCTTCACATCCATTTCTAATTTTGCTAGCACATAGAGTTTAGATGTGTATGGCCACATCACAAACAAAAGCGATGCACCTCTTTCTTCTGTTGTACCCCCCTCCACCCCACTTGCTTGCCCCTTGCAGGAAGCATGGAGAAAAGAATCTGCTCTCTTGTTGTCCTTGGAAGAGAGAATGAGTGCTGATTCACATTACCATTGATTTTAATCCTTTTGCTGTTGAATTCATTGATGCATACAGGACATTAAGCCCAGGATGTGCTATCAATACTCCATCAATGTTCACAGCCAGGAAGACCCTTTTGTTCATGTGTCCATAACCTAAGACAGTTTTGAGGTCTGAATTGCCTCCTGCCCCAGCAAGTAACACTTCTGTCCTTTCTTCCCACTGTGAACTCATCGAAAAAAGTGAGAGTTAATTCCCATTTTTGTAGCCACATCCATGCCGCTGCACTTCTGACACAGCTTCTCCTCAAAAACCAGCATGGTGCCCTCTGACAGGTGATCACCTAGTGGTCAGAGCACAGCATGAGGACCTAACTAATAATGCCTGGACCGGCAGGGTGACCTTCAGCGCTGTCACCAGTATCACCAGTGACACTTTCTCTTAGCCCAGAAAATGCCTGTTATCTTTTGCTGAGCAAAGATAATCCATTTGCCTATTAGGTGAGCATGGATCATATGGCCTGCATTCAGACCTCCCACTCTCTTCTCCTGTCACCACTTGTTAAAGGAAGAAGGATGAATTTTTAACAAAAGGGAATTTATCATCAGGCAGCCATTTTGACCTTAATGACAACAGTGCACGCCTTCATATAATGGTTTTGCCAGACGTGCTCAATATACATTTCAAAGCAGCTGTTAATTCTTTTCTTGATGTCAAGCTGTTAATTCTTAAAAGGCAAGGCCTTTCACCTTCTACAAAATTAGTGAAGAGCTTTTAGGGTTTAACTCCATTTTCAGAAAAAAAAAAAAAATCACACTACTTGAAAAAAACACTGCAGATTCAATCCTGCTTGATTCATTTAAAAAAAAAATGATGCTGAAACCAATGTGGGTTTAATTAAATCCTGTATTAAATACTATAGATGACATTTTGTTCACTCCAAGAGAATAAATGCACCTCATAGCTACGTAGTATGATGGCAGCTTAGAGGTGCTAAAGCATGGTCTGTAAACTCTTCTGTTTATCCCATGTTTTCTGGTATTTCATACTTAAAAAAAAATAAATTCAAAATAAGGTAGTTTGGCAAGTTGGAACACCTTTTACCCAAAATGGAGAGGTGCATAAATGTAGTAGGTTTGCTGTATCTTTTATATAAACAAGAAAAATTTGGAAGTGAAACTTCATTAGTACATTGCAGAACCTTTGTGTTGTGCAATGTACTTTTATGTTCTGCAAAAATACCCACAAACTGAACAACCCCACCCCAGTAATATGAATCTTTCAATTTTGTGTACAAGGCTTTTTAGGTTTGGGAGTTTTATTCCTACAAAAATACAAAAATCATTTGTGGCTTTTATTGCTTCCCTAGACAGAGTGAAGTGTCATTTATCAGTGACATACACCTTAGTTAATCTTAACTGAGAGATACTAAATAACATAAAACTTACATAACATAAAACTTACTTTTTAACATATGCTACAGTAATAGATATTAAAATGTACACTAATATAATTAAAGAAATACAATTTTAACATTTGTTTTGAAATACATGCCAGACAGGCAGTTCACTGCCTTTAGACAATATGCACAGGTGGACATATTTTAAATAATGTGGTCATTGATCAAACTCTTTTTTGCCTCCTTCCTTCACTCCTTTTGATGTAACCAAGGCAAATTCAATTGTCTCACATGAATGGAGATCATACAGATGGGAGGATGGGAGGAAAACACAGGAAAGGAACTATATTGATGACCTGCCTGGTTTTTTTTATTGCTTTTTTTTTTTTTTTTTTTTTTTTTTTAACCACCAAAGTCACATTTTAAATCACCAAAGTCACATTCTAGAAAAGAATGACTTGTTGAATTTCTGCACTTCATCACCACCAAGAACAGATCACCATAGCAACAGGAAAAGACTGTGCATTATAGAAATACTCACAAGCTGAACAAGATAATGGTTTATGATAATGTTGCAGTAGGATGGCAAAATGCCAGGCAGGAGTGGGGAGGGAGGGAAGTGGCATTTTTGCAACAATAAAAAAAAATAAAGAACTAATATTGTAAATTTGAAATATATGTGAATTCAAGACTAATAGAAAATGCAAAACAGTGAATCTAGAGGCTGTATGGCCCATTTGTCTGAGGAGCAAATCAATAAGCTTTCCTATTGATAAAATCTTAACTCTAAGGGTCAATTGCAAGTGATTGATAAGTGTCTTTATGGTTTCCCCCCTTTATGTTAGGGCATCCACAGTGTTTCACAGCTAGCAGGAGGTGTCCATGTAGTAAGTACATGTCCTGGTTTCAGTTGGGACAGAGTTGTTTTTCCTCCTAATGGCTGGTGAGGTACTATGTTTTGGATTGGGATGAGAAGAGTGCTGATAACATGCTGGTGTTTTAATTGCTGCAGAGCAGTGCTTACACTAAGCCAAGGACTTTTCAGCTCCTCGCTCTGTCCTGCCAGCGGGCAGGCTGGGGGGGCAGCAAGAGCTGGGAGGGGACAGACCCAGGACAGCTGACCCAAACTGGCCAAAGGGGTATTCCATACCATCTGACGTCATGCTGAACAATATATAGGGGTGGCTAGCCAGGGTGGGGGGCCAGCTGCTCGGGGTTGGGCTGGGCATCGGTCAGCGGGTGGTGAGCAATTGCATTGTGCATCACTTGTTTGTACATATTATTATTATTATTATTATTATTATTATTATTATTATTTTCTCTCTTAAATAAACTGTCTTTATCTCAACCCACAAGCTTCACTTTCCCGTTTCTCTCCCCCATCCCAGAGAGGGAGGGGGGAGGGTGAGCGAACGGCTGTGTGGTGTTTAGCTGCCGGCCGGGTTAAACCACAACAGTACATAAAAGAGTTTAAGGCAAATATTTCATGTAGGTCACCCGTCAGGCAGAACCTGCTTGGCATCTAGTAACTATCCATAAGGTCTGATCCATTATTGCAGTTTAGAGGTGAAAGGATCATGGTATTTGCCTTTGGGGGTACCTGTCCTATTTAGACACATATATTTGACTCTCTTCTTCATTGTGTTTCAACTTCAAAGTTCTATTTCTTGGTATTTGATGAGCAAAGGTTTAAATCCACACTTAATTCAAAATATGAATCAGGGTAAGTGCACATATTGTCACCAAATAAGACCAATACCAACGATACCATTTAATACTTGCCACACAACTTTTCTCATTTTCTCTTTTCACTACTAATCACCTGTTCTCAACTCTTATGTTTTATTAAGATCTATTTAAAATTAAATGGATGACATTCTGCTTTCAAATGCATGCTCTTTGCTTTTGTGGCAGAGTGAGTCTCCAAAGAGTTTTTTCCCTTTGCCCCTTCAGTCAGTTTAGTGAAAGAATAAATTCACAAAAACTGTTTTCTAGCAGGTATTGTGAAACATAAAAAAAAAAAGTGTAAACTGCCAATTTGCTAATGCAAATTGTAACAAACACTTTAATTTACCAGACACCATCATCTATGTCTAAGTTAATGCAGTCTATATTTTTCCTGAAGCTGAAACAGAGCCAGCTGTGTCAGACCTCCAGAGATAATTTTACAAAGCCTGAGTTGTTCTTATGTGACTTCACTAAATGAGTTGCTGTGATACCTCCTCTTTGTATCAGATACTTCACCAAGAGCAAACATCTGGAATTGTTCACACAGAGGTGAATGTCCTTTCACTCCTGCCCCAGTGAAACACCACTCTCAATGCACACCATAACTGACCTGAAATCACTGTGTTCTTTAGTGTACAGCAGTTCTTTACAAGCAGTCTTTAAAGCAATGTGATATTTTCCCTCTATTGCTGCTGAACACTGGAGAGGACAAGAGGAGGAATCCCTGGATCCCAGTTTTACTGAAGGTTCTCATCACTACAAGTGAAGGTTGTACATCATATTTTGGATGCCCAAGACTGAAACTGTTGACAGTCCCACTATTGCAATAAGTTTTTTTTTTTTTTTTTTTTTTTTTTTTTTTTTACTGGACTGAAGTTAACAGACCACTTGAACCAAGCTAATTGCATATTGCATGTTCCCTGATAGATTTCATGATGGCTACATGACTTGACTGCTGCAACTAATCAAGAAGAAATTTATACATTTTTAATCTGTCAGAACAGAGCTGAATTGACTCAGCAATGGTTTCCAATACAATACCAAATGAATACAAGGTCAGGCATAGCAGCACACAACAAGGACAAACAGAACCTCCTCTTTTTTAACAGCAGGAGCTATTAGGAACAGTTCAACTATGCTGAGTAAATCCAGACAATATTTTATTAGCTTGCAGTCACATTATCTCTAAGAAAAAGAAAACAACCAAAATTAACAACCAAACCACATAAGCTGTGTAAAACTCACTGCAGCAGCTCATCCTTAAGAAGTTTATGGCACATTTTTTAAAGACATGAGTCAGTGAATGTCCTGGTTTCAGATAGGACAGAGTAATTTTTCCTCCTAGTAGCTGGTAGGGTGCTATGTTTTGGATTAGGATGAGAAGAGTGCTGATAACATGCTGATGTTTTAATTGCTACAGAGCAGTGCTTACACTAAGCCAAGGACTTTTCAGCTTCTTGCTCTGTCCTGCCAGAGGGAAGGTTGGGGGTGCAGCAAGAGCTGGGAGGGGACAGACCCAGGACAGCTGACCCAAACTGGCCAAAGGGGTATTCCATACCATCTGACGTCATGCTGAACAATATATAGGGGTGGCTAGCTGGAGTGGGGGGGGCAGCTGCTCAGGGTTGGGCTGGGCATTGGTCAGCGGGTGGTGAGCAATTACATCGTGCATCACTTGTTTGTACATATTATTATTATTATTATTATTATTATTATTATTATTTTCTATCTTAATAAACTGTCTTTATCTCAACCCACAGGCTTCACTTTCTCATTTCTCTCCTCCCATCCAAGAGATGGAGGGGGGAGGGTGAGTGAACGGCTGTGTGGTGTTTAGCTGCCAGCCAGGTTAAACCACAACAGTGAGGTATCCTCCAGGTAACATGCTCTTATAGAAACAGAAGCACAGAACATAACCTTCACATAGAAACCAACCTAATAATTTCAGAGAATAATGGACTACTAAGATTTGTGATGAAAAAAATCAAGTAGTAGATTGAATGTTACAAATGGGGAAGAGATGCACTGAAGTCTTACAAAGGTGTATCATGGAGGGAATGAAAGGTTTTAGAATATGATATTGCCTCTATCTGTGTTTGGGACCCTCATACCCAGAATATCTCCCTCTCCTTAGAAACCTCTGCCCTACTTCCCTATTGAAGAAGACCTGAAAAGAAAGGCTACAAAGAATTGCATGAGATTTTGAGAAAAAAAGTGACAAAGATATGACGTTGGCACATGCTTCTAAGGAGGACAGGAACCTGTCCTCTCTCACATCGAAACTGACAGCTAGATAGATCCCCAAACACAACAGGCAACCACTGTCAAGCCATCAACTTGCCCAGATGTGTTCTAATTTACACCTGTATAAGTGAGGCCAAAATATGAGACAAGTGTCAATGTACCCCTAAATATGAATTTAAAGGGAGCAGATTTTTTAAAAAAATGACACCAAGAAATGCAGCAAGAAAAAATAAGCAAGAAACCCTTCTAAAGTAAGTTATAATGTACACTTTCAAACACTGCCAGTCATAAAGCAGGATAAGATTGCTGGGATCAGCAAATTGCTTTGGCCTTCCAGCATTTCCAGGATGAGAAGAATGCAGTCATGACTAATGGGATTTTCCATTAAACATAGCCTAAGGAAAGCAGACATTTCAGAAAACAAATCAGCACTTTATAAACACATTTATGCCTAAAATTAGATTTACTTTTTTATATGACGCTGACTACAATATACTCACTTCTTAGCAATTCAGTAGAAGAAATTCTACCATGCATTATTTATCTATACTAGCAATATTCTGCTTACTATGTATCCAATACTACAAAGTGCTATTACAGCAGCAAGTGCAAAACTCAAGAATCAGTGTAAGACTTACAGAAAAGTAAAGCTGAATACTTCAGTGTTGTAACTCTGATTATATTTAAAGTTTTCTGTAGTGTTTTGACCCCAGGCTCTTCTACTTATGATTAAGAATGCAACTTACAGGATGAAAAGCAGTACAAACCTGAAACTGAAGTTTTGTTCAACCTATTAAAAATGTAGAGGTGGCACATATATTATGAATACATGTAAAATGCAAATGTATAATGAACACAGGACACTAATCTGCATTACTGAACTATAATCTAGATGTACTAGAAAGAATGAAACTGATAACCACTCCTACTTACCAAAACGCTGTAATGTTCCTTCACAAATGTAATCGTGATTAAAAAAAAGGCAAAGAAAATATGCTACAACTTCATTTAGAAGTGATCTCTGTCACTCCAGTTTTGCATTTCCTTCTGTGAGTATTGCCCTCTAATCATTTATACATTACGCCTGCTCTATGCTGCTTTTTCTTACAGAGGAGGGTGAATGTATTTCTTTCTCTCAACTGCCCAGCTGAGTTAACATGGAACAAAGCCCACCTTACCTGAATCTAAGTGCCATGGGTCAGTTGCGGCCGACATTGGTGGGATTGTCAGTGGTGATGCTCCGCAGTTGGATTCCACCAGTTCTCCTTGAATGTGGACGTGAGAGGAGGTGTTGGTAGGTCTCAAAGCTGCTTTTAGTGGAGCAATCTGGTTGAACTGTACTCTTGATAGGCAGCCAGTGAATCCTGGTGTGTTGTATTTATATATATCTTGGTCAATCTTCCCAATTTCTACAGGAAATCAAGAAAAATAAAACTAATCACTGCTTTGGAAAGCACAGTCTTAACACTCAGCTCCCAGAGCTCAGTTCCGAAGTCTCTGTTTGAGGAGACTGAGAACATTTCAGACCCTACTTCTTTCTATTTCATTACAGATTAAAGAGAGAAACCTTCAGGCCTTGATGTGAATTGTCTTCACTGCTATGATATCATTAAAATGATACCCTCACAGTAAAGAAGTGCCCTCTCATGTTGAGCCTGAATCTCCTGTGCTTCCATTTGTGC
Organism: Heteronetta atricapilla; assembly: GCA_011075105.1. NCBI lineage: Eukaryota > Metazoa > Chordata > Aves > Anseriformes > Anatidae > Heteronetta > Heteronetta atricapilla. Next base: position 55,639,923 of record CM021732.1, read on the forward strand.
CTGTTGCCTCTTGTCCTGCCGCTGGGCACAACTGAAAAGAGACTGGCTCCAAAACACGGATATGACAAACTCCCCATGCTCCTGCTAAGAAGACGTGTGTGCTCCTGTGCCTTCCCCTTTGAGCCCCTGACAGCAGAGAGATTTTAGAAGTCAGACATTTTGCACATGGTGGCTGTCAGCCAGCTTGCAAGCTGGCTTCATGAGCAGACCACAGGCCTCCTCCGCCTTTGCTAGCTGAAACAGATGCAACTCCCCAAACCTGAATAGCTTTCCTCACTTCTAAAACACCAGCTAATACAACCCCAAAATAGTAGCCATAAGCCACAGCACATGTTCTAACAACCAAGGAATGAGTGAGCCACTTGCAGTTGGTTTATTTCTAGCAGGATCTCTTGCGGTAGCTGAAGTCACTCAGTACAACAATGCAGAAACAAAACTGGCACTCTTTATCATCCAGCTGTATTAAAGAGAATATTAGCACATCAAAACCTCACTGCAGTATCCCATGTAATATTTACATTGCAGTGAAGAATTCAGCTTAATTTCCTCCATGGTAGCCGAGAGTACATGAAAAGGAACATGGCAGCATCATGTTTGCACTGTACCAGAGTATTTCTACAGAGTCCTTGAGATTCTTCAAATTCCCTTTTACCAGGTTTCCATTCCCTGGGTTGGGAGGGAGGGGTGTTAAAGCCTGGCCTTTGAAGTCAATAGAAAAACTCCTACTGAGCTGACCAAAGCAACACAATACCCCAGGGAGAGAGACTAAGAACCAGCACCAGGCTGCTCAAAAGCATCCTTTTCAGATAGGAATAACGTTCAGGGTTTGAAGAATGGGGTTTCTAGAACAAAAAAAAAAAAAAAAAGCATATATAAATCACAAGACTGTGTCATGAAAAAAGAAAGGAAAACAGAGCTGAGACAGATGTTTCTCCTGAGAAAGGTGTGAGGAAAAAAAAGTGCAACAGTTTTATCCTAAGAGATGAGGGAAGAGCTGGAAGTAAAGCACAACTGGGTTTGAGTTTTACTATATAAAAAAAAAAAAGAGTTATTAGAAAATGCATTACAGACCTTTTGGATTAGTCTGTGTTCAGCTCTAACCGAATGAGGACCACTTATATGCTCCAGGCAATGAGTCCTGGACTGCTCACTGGGCATCTGAAAAACTCCCTATGTGACAGTGCTAGTTCTACGAGTACTAAGGGTTTTGCATAAGAGATATGTACAAGGAGTTTCAAGGCGATAAACCAGAGTATTTCAAGTCAAGCTTTTTTTGGGGGGGGATTTACATATTAAATGTGTAGTGGGGGAAGGTTGGTGAAAAATGGACAAATCCTGAGCATACTTAAAACAACTGATTGATTTTCACACAAAATAAAATTGTACCTTTTCTGTTGTGGCAACCAATTCAGAATGATAAATACGCAACACTTAAGTCCTCACCTAGCATTAGGACACAAAAGGAAGTCACATAATCTGATGATTACTAGCATTAGCTCCTTATATGATCCACAGTAGAAGAACTGATCTGTTCTACCCCTCCCATTTTCCCTTTCCCTTCTCATTTGAGAACATCTTCCTCTTTCTGCTAGTGCTTATCCAGCCTCTATCAATATTACATCCATGTTTCACAAACTGGCAGTGAGCAGTGGCTGTCACCTGTGACAAAATGGAAACATGCTCAGGACTCATCTAGAGACTAGCTTAGATTCATTAATATCATTGTATGCCACGTGAGTCTTTCACTCAGCCCTCCTTTACGGAAGTTGCCTGACTGAATAGTTAAACATCATCTTCTTAAAAATTTTATACTAAGTAAGAAAACTCATACATACACACGGATTTTCCATATTTAATACTCAAATTGTTTGAAAGTCGATTATCTCTCAGACAGGATTCATACCTGACCACAATATTCTCTGTCTCTTACTTCAATAAATATTCATCATATATTCAGTGAATGGTTGTAATTTTGAGTAATCCTTGTAATCTAAGGAACAGTTAGAAGACCATATTCTTCCTTAAACACTGTAACTCATGTCAGTAACAGTTTATTTACAGTCTGTGGAACTTCATGCAGCAATGTTGATAGCCTCCCATTTACAATCCTGAATGACAAGAGTAAAAATCCATAAATATGGTTGCACTACTTTAGCAGCTTCAGCACCATTCTTATCTATACTCCGTGAATAATAAGTGATGGATACTAGATCCTGAAAGAAATAAAGATAAAAAAAAAAAAAAAAAAAAAAACACATAAAAAACCTATCAAGGCACCTTGCTAAAGACCTGCATTTTTGTTTAAAACATTTCATAAATGACAGTTGTGCAAGTCACCCCATGTAAATTTACAATCGGTTCACATCACATCAGTGCTAAAACAAGATGGATTGAGTTCTGTAACTGTGAACATGCTCCTCCATGCAAGTCCCATGGGGCTTTGCACACAGATATTCTGATGTTAGGCCATTATACTTTGCCTCCCTGTGTATTTGAGCCTGCTGTAAACCCATCCCTGGGGAGTGTAATGATTATATAATGAAATATGTCTTTGTTGTCATGACTAAAATTCAATTTTCTCCCTATAACAAAGGGGAGAGCAAAAAATATGACAGTCATATTATTTAAAGGGAAATGTACAATGCAACTATTTTCCATTGTTCTAATTTTCAGCACACAATGTTGTATAAATTAATATTGTAGCATATAGTATTACTATTAGCAATTGGCGATATTAATATTATTGCTTTCAGATCTAAAACAGCAATCTTCTGCTGGCACCCCATCCACAAGCATTTCTGTAATAAAAGACTTCTAAAAATACCATTTATCAGCCTTTTTAAATTTTATCTGTTTCATTTGCTCCCTTGACCATAAGACCTGCTGATTTGAGATGAAGGCCATGATAATCAAACAGAGACAATTCAGGCAAACCCATTCTAACACAGATGCACTATAGCGTACAAATACTTAACACTGAACATTCACATGATAACTACCTACACAGATTAATCACCATTTAAATGTATGTAACTAGTACACAGTATATTTAAACAACTCACAGCTGTTGCCACATCCTGTGTGCTATAATTCACTGAAAGTATGCTTAACATCAATTACTTGTTATTTATATTTTGTTATTTCTTTAATGGCAAAAAGATTCTGGAGTTTAATCCTGTTACTGGTTTTGATTTCAGGTCTTATTTTCAACAGCTGTGGCAGAAACATACCACATAGTGATGAAAAGAATATTTCTCAGCTGAAAATTATGCGCTACTACTGAAGAAGCTCTTTTCCACCTAGGGGAAAAGAGGAAAGAAAATCTATTTTTAAGCATGCTGATGACACAAGGCAGTAAAGTTGAAATTTATTATTCCATGAATCTACAAGAAAACAAGCAAAAATATATTGTATGGAGGAAAAAAAAATGTGCAGAAGTCATAAATGTTTAAGTAGCATAGAGCAATACTACTCAGTGTTGTGAGGCTACCTGTTTTTTAAGCCTTTTTTGTCCTGACTACAGTACCTTGAGATGCAGAGTTGTGGCTCCTGCCGAGGCACTATTATAAGACAAACAAACAGTTTGGTTCAGATTATTACTGAAGTTTACCTAGTTAGCATGCACATGATGACAGAATCCACTTACAGAAGCAGACACATGCCAAATACAGTTTTTGCCTACAGTCTCTCTCCCCTTTCTACTTTCTGTATTTACCAGTGAAAGATTTATAGAGCAACTCAAAGTGCCATAGCAACTCTAATAAAACAACAGGCTATAGCACTGCTGGAGGGGGGCAGATCTGTTTAATTCTAGCATTTATTTTTTATATGTTTCTAGCATTAACTAGAAAGACTGCAGAAAAATGACAGCCTGATTTAGCAGGAAACAAATAAAACCAAAAAACAACCAAAAAAATTTTGGTCCTAACACTATGAGCAGGTTTTTGATAGACAAACAGGAATGCTTTCTATATACATAAAATTCCCTATGATGTGAGAATCCTAGCATGATTCACACACAGACAAAGCTCTGCAGCACAAAGAAATATGATCCAGGACAGTACTGTGCCATACCATTACAGCCACTTTACATAGGGAAAGATGGCCTTGGACTGTGTTACACTGACCCTGGAAAGAGGGAGGGGAGAGAGATTCAGCCATGAGGGTAGAGAGAACCACCCTCATTGCAATGTTACAAAAACTGTTTTTACTAAACATATGTCCTGAATGTCTCTTCTATAGTAGCTGATCAGTATTTTTTTTTTCTTCATAGGACTCTGAAATGCAGATCGATACAGTTATAAAAAAATCTAAATCTTGCACAATGTTCAATACACACAGAGAGGATCCAGACGTCTATTCATGGTGAATTACCTTCCATTAGGAAGGAAATGTAACAGAACTTGAAGTACTTGAAGTTCATAGATATGTACAACAACACACATAACAACCTATTATGAATTCCCTTGGAGTTTTCTAGTGATGCTTTTCACAGCAGAAAGAGGGCATACCTAAGCATACTTCTAGCATGGCAAAGCTCTCAGTAAATGTTATAGCCATCTACTTCTTTCTTATTTGACAATAGGAAAACTTTGCCCAAAGTACTCCATAGCGGGGCAGGGACAAGGAAAACACGATATACTGGAGTGATTTGGTTGTGGCAGAAGGTGCCTTTTAAACAACAGTCTCAGCAGCTCAACTAAAGATCCCTCAGCCCAATGACTATTTCTTCCACATTTTAAACAAGACACCACTTGAGTTTTGCTTAGAAAATGATGAAAAAATCAGCCATTTGGATTTAGGACAACAACCTATTTATGCTGAGGAACACACAGACACACACACACAAAAAAAAAAAAAAAACAATGCTGGAAATAGAGTAGCATATCAATAGTAGGAGAAGCACAGCTTTGCCACTGAGTGGTATTTCTTGCTGAACTACCAGAATGCTTTCCTATTTCACTTAAGATTAAGCATTCACTCAGCAGATAGACAGAAGGTAATCCATTATAAATCTCTATAACCCTTCAGCTAGCTCTACTAAAATGAACCTAAATTATCTCTATGTAATATTATAATAGACTGCACAGGTGAACTGTTGATTCAATTAAATGAACCACTAATTGGTTTTGGGTCAACCTTAGCAATAGATTTTTCTAAAGCACCATGTGTTCTCTTGTCCTCTGTACTCGGAAAGGTATCTTGTTACATTACCCACTGCAAAAAGCGCAGCCCTGTAGGCATCTTGAGCAACTCTGTGTTACTGCATCAGGCTCCGCATAATGGAGTGAAGTTTAAACTCCACTGAAAGGAAACTATTGATTACAAGAAGTCACAGTGTACTGAGATTACTAAATCATTTTCTCTTATTTGCAGTATTTGATGCCTAAATGGAGTGGTTTAATGCAACATTGAACCCTGGCACATGCTGATACTTCAGGACTGTCATGGACAGAGAGAGAGAGAGTGAGAATAAATAAATTGACTTCAATCACACACAGCACAAAATTAAGGGAGAACCTATCTGGGCCATCATATATCCACAAGACTGAAACCACAGGGTGAAAAAGTCCACATCAGGAACAAGTATTGTACACCCAGCAAGGTGGATAACACCAGACAACGGGAAAACTATGTTCTGACAGATCACCTAGCTCTTCTAATGAATGTCCTCCAATGTGTAGCCCAAGTGCCTGTTTGCTTACTGGCTGTTTATATTTTCTCTGTCTTAAAATCAGTGATATCTATAAAAAAAGCATACTGATGCCACTTAACTGTGTGGATACCTTGTGTGGTATCAGATATGCTAAACACCTACAGTATGAAGCAAAGAAGTGACAGTACCAGAATGATGTTTAATGGAGCCAAAGCAGCAGGACACGTACAGGCATTGAACTATCTGCTGTAAAGACTTACCCTCAAAATTTGTTTGTTTTTAATTTCAATCGCTCAGTTAAAATTCAGTAATTGATACAAACCAAGTATAAAGCAGCGGGAAACTTATTTTTATCCATAACTTCAAAGAGAGCTCTCTGCACTCTGAGAGGGCATGCTGCTCTCTGCATGTACATACCAAGCAGGGCAAGATTCTTTGTTATAGAGAACTTTGTTATAGAGAACAGGGGTGCTAGGGACAGTGAAAGGGTTAGCGACCCCTGAGAACAGGGACTTGAGCTTCACAGGACATGACTGCAAATGGCTACCACCTGCTCATAAGCAAATTTTAAATCCCACATAGCAGACATGCTTTTTCAGTCCATTGGTCGGCAGTGACCCAGTGGTACCCAGATGCCTACCCAAAGGAACTCTCCTTCCTTCACACTAATATGTTTAGGCTGCCCGGGAGCCTGCAGGGATGCACTAGACACCATGAGAGGCTGCAGCATAACCTCCAGCCCCTGTGAGGCTCAGACTGATGTACTGTCACCCCTCTTCTGGCATGTATCACGACTCAACATCCCCTTTGCCTTGGACCCCTGATCAGATCCCTCAGACAGATCCCTCAGACAGGCATACACCTGACTCCTTTGCAGACCTGACAGGTACTGCCTGCAGTGTGGCCCTGTTGTTTGACATGGGCCTTCCTTGGCTATATATTTTTTTCTTTGCAACTTTATTTATGTGACTTATTGTAACGTTTCAGGTTTCATTTTGTAAGAAATTATAGCTTGTATGGAACAATTTTGTTTATACAATTTATGTCTAAACTGATAAACTCACCGATCACACTGAATATGGAGAAGACATTATTTGTGTTGTATGAAGCACTCTGTCAGAAACTACTGTGCCAGCCAACAGTGTTGTGCAGTTAGCATACAGTGCTTTCACTTGCTGTCTGACACTTAATAAATGGTCTTATCCAAAGTGCACGCAAGAGAAAAATTACTTATGAGGACTAACAGCTCAGAGCAAGTTTCAGTTGCAATAGCAGCTTCATTGGTGTTGGTGAAACAAAGGCCATTTCCTTATAAAATGATACTTTCAGCACACACTGGAAATGGCTGAACCAGGTGAAAAAACACATAACATCAGAGAAGCAAAATAGGCCTGGAAGCTGTGCTGCTCAATGGCTCTGGAGCAGTTCCAAAACAGAGTCATGGGCAGAAGAATTATGGCTTTAAGGTCACTGCGTAGTGGAGATGGTAAATCACTGATCTGAAACATACATCAGTCAGAGTTCCATTATTACAGAAATAATTAAGACTACTGCTGGACTACAGTTCTTCAGTGAAAGAAAAAAAAAGGTACTGTAAAGAGGACTATGAAACCAAGTAATTATTTGACAGAACAGTTTCACAATGCCAGTAATAAAGAGCTTTTGAGAACATGGATTTTTTGTTTGCTAATCTGTACCTATAGTATAGTTACTGAATGTTTCAAGATTGTAGATTGTATGTATTATTTCCTGGAATTCCCCATTTTAAAATTCCTTATGGAGTTGATAATGGTTATGTGCACTGTCTTTTGGTGAAAAATGAATTAACTGATGCTGCAAAGTTCTTAGTAATTGAATTGTCAAAAAACAACAAAAAAACAGACAAACAACAACAACAAAACTAAGGCCAATACAGAATGCCAGTCTTTCAAGGGAACAAATGGTACTGATTTGCTGTATAATCTTCAGACAGTCACTTCAGATATTCACCTCAAACTCTCCCTGTCTCTCTTAGAAGGACTTAGATAATTTTCCCTAATATCTAATTGGAATGGCAGTCCTTTAGATACTTCAAATGTTTTGAGATCTCAGTAAAGAAGGTATGGGTATTGGTTTTAAACTTGAAAATAAAATGAAATGCCTTTTTAAAAAATACAAAACAAAACAACAACAACAAAAACAAACCCCACAAACTTCTCATGACTTTGGAAATATTACTGATGGAGGCATAGTTTGTACAGTGCATTTCCATTCATAAAACAGAAATGGGAAATGGGAACTATGCAAAATCAGGGCAAAAGGGAAGAAATTGCATGTTTCTAGAGAACCTTTTGATGTCAAAGAGCGAAACCTTCAAATGTTTCCATTCAACAGAGACCTCTTGAGTTCAGGTAGGGTCAGAAACTCAGTGGGAGGTGATAGTCCTCCTTTGTCCCACTGTGTCAGTGGGACCAAAACCCACAGGCGTTGTAGGGGAAGAGGGACTTCTCCATGCATTACCCTTTATAACCAATGGTGTATATAGTCATTACATATTTTTGTGTAGCATTTTATTTCTCCTCTAGATGACTAATTTTTCGCCTGCTCTCTCAGCATGTTCTTTGAAGTGGAAATCCCATATGTATGGAGAGCTAAAAATAAAAAATATATTAAAAAAAAAAAAAAACTAGCTGATAGCCTGTACTGACAGAACAGGATGCTAATATTGTTCAGTCTGTACTTCAGCCTGCAATAGTACTTCAATTGCAAACTCTCCTGAGGGCTACTAGAAATCTTTTGACTGACAAGCAAAGTGCTCAATATAAAGCTTAACCCAAGCTGCAGAAATCAGCAGCTCCAAGGTAAAAATGCATAAGTATCTCACAGTTAGCTTCAAGAACAATATTTTTTTTTTTCTCTACTCTGTACTCTATCCTCTTCATGTGATGCAGGAGTAATGGGATCATGAGTGGAGTGCAGCAGAAGGATATCAGCCAGGTTATTTTATCCTCAACAATTAATTTTATTTTGATCTACTTTTCTCTGCAGACGGGCTCTAAACAGCAAGAGGGTAAGTGGATGATAGGGTAAGAAGAAATTACATTGCTAAAATGTCATAAAAAACACACAACACAGTATGACTGATAAAGTAACTAAGGAATTTTTATCATCAGAGATATTAATATCAAAACCCAGAAGATTTTATCAAAGAAAAATGATTTTCAGAATTGGTTGGTACAACAGATGTCAGCAGAATTTATAAATCCATTATATTTTAAGGCAATTATATTTAATTTAGATGGAGTCTTTTATAAGCATTAAAGAAGAATGTAAAACAAACACATAAAGGTAGCAGTACTATGTCAAAGAAATACCCAATTTTGTGCATATGTTTTGTCTAAACATGTTTTTATGTATTATTGATGCTAACTGTTTCATAACTCAGCAAATGCCTTTGCGGCCAGGAAATAAGCAAATAAATAAATAATCAAACAAGAGTCTTGCAGTGTGGAGTCAATTGTGATGTGTCTTGGCCAAACTCCAGTGAATATAGTTATATTGTGCATTTGTTAAAAGTGTATTAAAATACTGTAACTCTGTTTATTATATGGTGGTTTTAACTGGTACACTTTAATGACTTTTTGCAAACACACTCAGACTAAGCTTTGTATTCCATATATCCAGCTTCAAATATCTTAATAAAACTGCAGTGTCATCAAAGCGGGTAGGCCTCCCACCTCCCTCCTCTCTTTCTTATCTTACTATCTCACTTTTGTAGATGGAGAAAGAGCAAGAATAACCATCTGAGCCACCATCTAACCATCTAACCACCATTTATGGTATGAATCTAAAACTGAGAAATGTTTTTTCAATAAAAATATTTGTATTCTTATATTAATTCTCATATTAAAAACAAAACAAACAAAAGCTTTAAGAGTACAGAAGGTTAATCTAAAAAAAATAAGGACCTGCAATTTGTTTGTCATGAAACTACATTAGTAAGGACATTAGTGTTACCAAAAGAAAACTTCATCAGTCCCACAACTTTTTTCTTATTTATTTAATAGAAATCTGTGACTATCACACCTACAATATTGTGTTTCAATGCAATGTAGGATATAAATAAAAACTTTTGGAGAACTGATATTTTTCAGGAGATATTCATCATGGACAAGCAATGATCTGTCTATGCAGTGGAAATCTGTTTCAGTTATCAAAGTATGAAATGGCAAGAAAATGAAAAACAGGATGCCAGCAAGGAAATAAATACTGTAACTTAGTAGGTCTTCTTTTTCTTCCAACATTTTGATTCCCTGCTTATTTCCTCATTTTGAATCAATTTTTTCTTGGATCAAAACATCCACTTTTTGTATAGATAGTAACAATCTATATGTACTACTGAAAAACACTATCTATTTTAACAATTGAAAAAATATTCTAGGACAGTTCAGGAAAGAAATGAAATTCTTTTTAACAGCAATTTCTCTTATCTATTTTTTTCAGTATTGTATGCTTCACAACTTGAAGCTGAGTAATTTGTATTTGAACAGTCTATTATGTCTCAAAGTCAGAGATGGAGTTGACCTAAGAAATACTGAAGGCTTTTGCTTCTTTTCTTTGTTACATTCATGCATGCATATGTGAATACTCTTGTATTTCCTCTGCTGGGACACACTTATGTGCAATAAATTCACATCTGAAAACTGCTGCTATTCAGTGACAATGTCAAATTATCACATCAAATTATCATAAAAATGTAACAGCCACATTAGATCAGATCAATGAGTTACCTAGTTCATTGTTCTTTCTTCAAATGAAAAGTGACTGACAGTAGATGATTCAGAAGTAGTATAACAACATGGAACATGGAAAATTATCCTCCCTGGGTATACCTTTTCAGATTCCCACAAACATTTCTGAGATGAAGGTTCCATTTTGCCTTTTATATTTAGCTTCTGGCAGAACTGTCTTCCATGAATGTTTCCAATGCTTTTGGAAGCCATTAATTTTTCTGGCCTCCACAACATTCTATGCCAGTTACTTCCACTGCTGTATTCCCTCTGTGACAAATGATTTCTTTCAACTAATTTTAAGTTTACAGCCTGATGAATTAATGAGATTTGTCAACTTCTTGTATTCTGGAATGCACTGCAGACCTCCACAATTACAGGTTGCTCCTGTACAGTAATTTGGGTAGACCGAAAGGTCAGGTGAGCCCTCAGACTGGCTGAAGAGAAGCCTTCATGCACTTTAGTTACAGTGGAAAAAAAGCTCAACAATTTTCTTTCCATGAGAACCAATAAAGAAGCATGCTTCCTTTTCCACTCCTGCCAGTCTCAGGTATAACACATACAACCAGACCCTTACTGCTTTTCAGATCAGATGTAGAATATTACATCAGGCATCCTCAGTGTGCCTATCTTTGCAGTTTCTACAATTTGCTCATCCACAGCATTACTCAGGAGTTAATGACAATAGGTGGCACAAACATTTTGACAAAAAAGATACAGAGCTGGGTGTATGGAAGGATGATGGAAGAACTGGAGCAGACAACATGCAAGCACTAACCCTATGACAACCTTTGCATCTCCTTAGATGGAGTAAACTGAACATTTCCAGCTGGCCTACAGCAAACTGTGCACTACCAACATGTTTTATTATTTCATGCAGGCACAGACATAATTCAGGAATAGTGTTGGAGGGCACAATGACATTTGCAGTACAATGGCTTTGTTAACAAGCTGCAGCAAGTGCCCCCACCCAAATACTGAAACCGAGCTTTGGATGTTTTCAATCTCAAACCTAAGGGATTCTTTGGAGGTAAAGGGAAATCTTTGATTAAACCGCAATAAAAATAAAATAATAATAATAAAAAAAGAATTATAGCACTAGAATTATAGCAAGCATATATGCTTGCTCTACTACAAAGATACATTAAAACACATTTAGTTAGTTTAAGATGCTATACTGACACTAATTTTTTTTTTTTTTTTTTTTTTTTTTTTTTTTTTTTTTTTTTTTCTTAAACCTTGCATTATCTTAGGCTTCAAACATTCAGCTTCACATCAGCAGGACATGTCCAATAGGACTGCTTATTAACTTGCTTCTTTACAACCGGCTGGTATAAAAATAAACAAAAACTTACAGGTGGGTCGAAACGTCAGCCTCAGAATATGATCTCAAGCAGATTCGCCCTTCTTCCCTTTGAGATGCATCCCAACCCGCCCGATTAAACTGAACCCCACACGCAGATAAAGCACATACAAGAAGTCAGAAAAAAAAAAAAAAAAAAAAAAAAAAAAAAAAAAAAAAAAAAAAAAAAGAACACCAGGCTGGGATCTCGCAGCTTTGTTCCGGCAGAAGAAGACCCATGCACTCCGCAGCGCCGCTCCCCTGCCCCAGCGGGCCCCGAGGAGGGGACCCCGCTCCCCTGCCCACCTCGTCCCGCCCCGTCCCGTCCTGTTCCGACGATGCCGCTCCGGGTCCCGCGGGCCGCCGGGCCGCAGGGCAGCGGCAGGTGCGGAGCGGGCAGAAAACGCGGCGCGGAGCCTTGGAGAAGGCAATACCCGGACTGGATTCATCCGGGGAGCGGAATGGAGGGGCGGGGAGGTTTGCCTTCCAGCCCTTGCTGCGTCCCCGCCTGACGGGCTGGGGCTCCTGAGAGCCCTTCTGCTCAGTGAAATCATACATTAAAATATACGTTTTAAATATATTAAAACCACACAGATAGCTTATTAGTTTCTCGGGCAGTCCAAAGCCTGCAGGGAGATGGGCAACGGCACAGGCCCGCCTCAGTCACTCCGTCTGTATTTCTCTCTGCAGCACTGTTTCAGCCATAAAGGAACATAAAAGGCTTGAAATCATCTTTGTAGAACATGCCTCTCAACACCAACAGCTGGGGCTGATAAGCAGACATTCCCAGGGAAAACGTAACCTTTGATAGCTGAAGGTTATTCAGGTATTTGATGAATTTTGAAGGGTACAGTTCAAATACTTTTAATTTATAGTCATAGAACCACAGAACGGTTTGGGTTGTATGGGTCCTTAAAGATCATCCAGTTCCAACCTCATGCCATGGGCAGGGACACCTCCCACTAGATCAGGTTGCCCAAATCTCCATCCAGCCTGGCCTTGAACACCTCCAGGGTTGGGGCACCCATAGCTTCCCTGGGCAACCTGTGCCAGTGCCTCACTATGCTCATAGTAAAGAATTTATTCCAAAAATCTAATGTAAATCCACCTTATAGTTTAAAGCCATTTCCCTTTGTCCTGTCACTACACTCCCTGACAAAGAGTCCCTCTCCTTCTTTCTTGCAGGCCCCCTTTGGTACTTCAGCATGTCTTCATAGGAGAGGTGCTCCAGCTCATTGATCACCTTTGTGGCCCTCCTCTGAACTTGTTCTAATATGTGCGTATCCTTCCTGTGCTGAGGTTCCCAGAGCAGAACACAGACAAACATGTTAAACAGCACTAGACCCACTACTGGCCCCTGAGGAACACCACTCATTACTGATCTCCACGTGAACACTGTGCCATTGACTGCAGTGTCTTGAGTGTGACCATCCTGCTAGTTCCTTACCCACCGAGTGGTCCATCCATCAAATCCATGTCTCTCCAAATTAGAGACAAGGATATCATAGGGGTCAGTGTCAAATGCTTTGCACAAGTCCAGATAGATGACACCAGTTGCTCTTCCCCTATCCACCAGTGCTGTAATCCTGCTGTAGAACGCCACCAGATTTGTCAGGCATGGTCTGTCCTTAGTGAAACCATTTGCTTAGTGAAGGTCATCTGCTTGGTCTTCCTGATGAGGTGGCCTGTAGCACACTCCCACCACAATTTTCAATTTACTTGAAGATGAGGATGAGAGAATCCAAGTAAGAACCTGATTAGAATGTTTTTAAGAAGTTAAAAGTTCTGATAAAACTTAATTTGCTTGGTTTGAAGATGAAAAGACGGAAACCCAGGTGCTTGCCTACAGGACACTTGAAAAAGGAGAGGGGACTTTGTTCAACAGAGGGGGATTGGAAAAAAAGAAGGGTTAAAAGAGCCAATTACTAACATAGCCTCCATCTATTAACACAGAGATTATGAGCCCACCTCTTCCTTCTCTCCTCCCCTGGTGCTGAACAGGGTATCTCCTTGCTCTCACTCCTTTTCCTACTGCACCACTGCTTTCCTTCCCTCAGCCCTGCTCCATTGCCCATGCTGAGAGAAAGACCACTTTTTGTGCTGGAGAGAAGGCCACAAAGGCAAACAGCTCCATACTAGAGGACAGGTGCAATCTGAGGATTGGCATAAGCCCTGAAGAGTCCACAATAAAGTAGGCTACATATCACAGGGGTAATTAGACTTGGCCATTGCTATCTGCCCCTCACCTCACTGCCATTTTCACTGTGTGGTGGGAACAATGTGAATACATACCCTGCATGGCTCTGGGGGAAGGACGCTGCCAGCACTGACTCAGACTAGAAGTACCACGGCAGCCAACAAAATTCACTGGCCAGGGGACAGATCATTTTATGGGCCCGCTTGGCTCTTCTTCCAGTGAGAAGGAGCCAGAAGTGAGCAAGTAAAGCCAACCAATTTAGCACTTTACCAGAAATGTGCTTGGACCTAATTGCCATAATGGGAATAATTGATGTTGGAGGCATCAGGATGGAGGAGACATGGGACAGGCTCTCAGATCTCAAGGCCTACCAGCTGTTGCTCTACAAGTCAAGCAGGAGATAATGGTACTGATCAGAAGGACCTAATTTAAGACCTTCACTCACATAACATGGAACCACATTTACGGCGTATCTGTTCAACTCATAGTTTCAGTCTCCCATCACCATCCTGGAGGTTTCTGTAATGTACAGAAGGGCAAAACTTCCCATAGTCCCCGCTGAATCATCCAGCTGAATCATCCTGCTGTAGAAACAGACATTACTACTATCTCTGCAATAGTTTAGACAATATTTTAGATGAATTCCAGAAGAAAGGCAGTAGTTTCTCCTCTCTATTTTTGTAGGGAAAATCCTGTTTAACTCAGAAAATTGTTTGCATATTCTTAGACTTTCTTCTATCATATATATATATGAAGAGGAGATCACTCAATGGAAACACAGTTTTGAGTGTGAATTACAAGTACTTTATTTTGTACAACAAGTGCTTGCGCTTTTGTATATGTTTCCTCTTTATTTTGATCTGTTCCCCTCCCCTCGTGCTTTATCAGTAAGAACATATCTTGAGTGTTTACCATAGTATTTCAATAACTAGCAAGCACTTTCCTCACTAAATCACCATAAAATGAGCATATATTTAAAATTCTGTGATGGTGACCTATTGACTAGAAACTCAGCATGGCTCATCTTTTCTGAAAGAAAATAGCAGCAACAGTAAACACTTGACTGAAGGGTGCTTTCTTGTTTGGATTTATTAAACAAGAATGTAAATCGGAGGACTTTGCTGAACAAAATTGACAGGTTTTTAGATTGAACAAAATAGCTGTGTATTTCTGAGTAGGCTGCAATATGAGACATGTAAACCAACTGCTATCATAATTTTACTGAGTTCTATTACCTTTGGTGGTTCTGAAAGAAGTTAGGATTGATTTTATAAAAATGAGTACTGTTCTGCACAGGCACACAGTGTCCTGTTCCGAGTACTTGAAAAAAAACCCTACACCTCATGCATCCTTAGACTCACAGTGAGTTTTCTCAATCTCCACAAGCGATGCATGATCCTACTCATTTTAATAATAATAATAATAAACCAGTAAAATAGGAATCTCTAACTGGTGAATGGACATTTTTAATAATTCTAGCAGAGACAATAGGCAATTTGTGCAAACAGTTATTCAAACATAGGTAGTGAAGGCACTCAGAGTTTAACAGAAATATGAAAGATTTCTCAGCATGGCAGTATGCAATTTAGAGATACTCAGACTAAATTTAAATGAGTTGGCCCAAGCACTAGAAGCAGGTTAGCTGCAGAGGAACAGAGCTCTGTGCAGGGTATTTATTCCACCTCCTGAAAATATAAAATAATAATTTAGTAGAAAAAGACCCTGCAAGAATCAACTTCTAACTGCTTATATTCATAAGCTCTGAATCTGAGATACAAACAAAGGGTATATAAACATCTCACTTACAATTACATTCTTGAGAGATGATTTGCTTGACAAGAATGTTAATTTCTGGCTACAGGATGCTGTCAACAGTTTGGGATGAGCACTCTTTGAATATACATCATTGGTGGGTTTCTGTTAATCAAAACTCAAGTAACTCAAACCAGAATAATTTTAAATATGGATGTCCCAGCATATATGATAATAAAATCTACATAAAGAGGAAAAGGGAATGACAGGTATACCTGCCATGTGTAAAAAGAAAAAAAACAACACACACACCTCATTCTCATTTCCTAGAGGCTTCAGTTGCTCTACTCATGCTGGGTTCCCATGCAGCTAGTAGAAAAGCATCATTAGATTTTTGAAGACTACTTTTTTTTTATTATTATTATTTTTCCTGAAAAAATTACTGACTACAACACAAGGTAATTAGTTTGGACTTCATAATGATGGATAAAGATGACTTAATCACTGGACTGGAAAATGGTGGTTGCCTAGGGACCAACAATCATAACCTGATTACATTCAATATGTGCTTTAAAAAGCATAATTGTCCAAAGCTGAGGCAAATAATGAACAGCAGAAAGAGGGGAGACAGGAAGAAAACCATGGATTGACGTGGATATTTAAGAATAACTTGAATGTCAAATAGCAAGGTTCCACAGTTTTAAGTCTTTATGCTAACATCATAGAGAATGTGAATGTTTCTTTTAACTAGAGGAAAACTCCAAACAAAATCTAAAGCATATAAATGTACTTGGATATATTCCTTACAATATATCTCTTAGAGAAGAATATGTCTTCTCTAAGAAGAGAAGAATATATCTTCTCTAAGAACTCCTGGGTGTTAATTGAAGAGATTACTGTCCCTACAGTGTTTGATATACCTTTAACCACTAGAGAAGTTACAGAAGACCGGAAGATTCTTTAAGTTATGTTAAAAGAAAAAAAAAAAAAAAAGTGAAAAACCAAAGGGGATGTGATGGTTAATTATTGGATAATTAGCCTGATACCTGTTTTCCAAGTAGTGGAAGAAATGATGTAGAATTCTATATTAATAAACAAACAAAAATATTCAAATAAATGAATAAATAATAATAATAATAATAATAAAATCAATTTCAGATTTGAGACTCTGAATACAATTTTGGTCAAGCTAAATAACTGTATAGTTTCAATACATTTTTGAAAGGGCTATGTGCCTTGATAGCATGTTGGATTTATAAAATTAGAATCCACTCTATCAGTTAAGCACATGCTCAGTGGAAAAAAAATCATAGATCACAAGCTTTTGTGAGGTTTGGCAGAGATTAGTATCTTGTTATTCAGCATACTCATGAATAACTCAGAATGTAAAATCTATTCCTGTTTGAGTTTGCGGGCAACACAAATTTTGCTGAGAACTGGAAAATCCTATAAAGCACCTTGGGTTGCTTTGTAAGATGAGCCCAATCACAGAAAATACATTTTCAACATAGTTGAGTACATAGTTGTACATGGGTTCAAATAAGGCTGCAATGTACACAGAGTGGAGCAGAAGGGCTATTTCTTCCTATGCAATTTCTAACCTATTTGGTGCAAACTCTTGATGTGATGCTCTAGCAAAAGCTGGATGGTACAATCATTGGATATGAAAGTAGGAAAGGAAAAATATTAAGTCCTTTCACCTAGCTGATAAAAAAAAAAAAAAAGTGTTTTAATTCTAAGAAGCTACAAAGAGCTCTAGAGCTCTTACACTAAGCCAAAAAGACATGAAGAGACTGAGTGTCTGTAAGCAAGAGCCAAATATGTAATGGAAATAAACTGCAACTTTAAAGGTGTATCAGACTAACTGTTGAAATGAACTACCCAAGGAGGGGATGGCTTTAAACAAAAAATGTGTGTCCTTTCTGGATGATGTATTTTATACAAACAAGGTTTTGGAACCAACAGAGATGGTTAAAAATTAATAAAAGACAGGCTGAAGAATATTGCCATTGTATTGGTACTATTCTCTTAAACCAGTAAGCAAATGTAGCCTACCACAGTGAAGTTACAGTCTGACAGGGGGACCTTAGGTAGTAATCACAGGTACTACTACAGTAGTTATTCTCCACCATTGTTCAGTCTGATGAAAGGTTCTGCATTCTCATCTGGAAGACCCCACAGGGTATGCAATTGACTGAGAAAGCATTCACCTTGCAATGAATAAAATGAACTGAATTTGCTCTCTTAGTAAATCATTCTTTAAAAAAAAAATCCATCCTACAGAGCATAGTTTGAGGGGCAACTTCTACTTTAATATCCCTTTCCTTTTTTTTTTTTTTTTTTCACATAGAGAGTTAAGACTAATTCTACTGAAGTGAGTGAATCAATTATTTTAAAAGGTCCAAACCTTGGATTAGGTTATTATTTTCTGCTTCTTACTTCATTTTGCATGGTTGTGTTAAGCAGTACTTCAGTACAAGAGTTACAATTTTGTGATACCTTTGTCTAGTGAGGTACTTTCCCACTTCATCTGAAATCTGTATTTAAAATGATGGCTGCTCTAATTGAAGGGAGTGGAATTTTTGGGAGTCACCACAAGCAAGTGCCTCCTCATTTCATTAAATTCTTCTGTTATTATTAAGTGATACCTTTTCATCACCTGATGTGTTGCCATTCCAGAAGTATGTTCAGCTTCTCCATCAACTATTTGAATATAAACAATATAGGCTTGCTTTCAATGTTATTTTTGGCATCTCTGGCATACTACTGGAACATCAAGGTCTGTCTCTAGCTCATTACCCCAACCTCTATTGCTCACTTGGTTGGAGTTCAAGAAAATGTTTGCAAGTTTTCTACTATTTCACATGGCATGCATGGAGTCAGATGCCCCAAATATTTATGAAAATATGGCCAAAAGACATCTTCAAAGGAAACTCTTTCAGGAAAGGTCTGCAAACACACCCTAAGAATTTTAGACATAAACAACCTGAATGCAAGTTCAGCTAAAGCCAAAAGACAAAGGCCCCATTGACCTTATGGTGGTGCACAACTGAAGACACATCTCCATTTCTTCCTCTAACTTCATCCAGTACCAAACACAGTCAGTGCCATCTGCCTATTAGAGTGGGAACTGCTTTTTCAACTTCCAAATAAGCAACTACTTTGTCACTTGAAAAGCCAAGTCACTTGAACCTCACTTGTAAATGGGGATAATAATATTAACTTAAAAAAAATGCTATTATTGATTAATACATATATTAAAACCAAACCAAAACAAAAAACCACTACCAACAACAACAACAAAAAGGATGAAATTCCACACTATTGCTATTACTTTTTGCTGTTATGAATACAGAAAGTTGGAAAGCTTGAGGAGATCTGTTAAAATTGGAAACAGAAAAGCTACAGAGTGCTTGTGATTAATTTGTATTAATACAGCAATGCTGTAGTTGAGACTTAAGTCCCAGCCACTCTCTGTTGTGAGAAGAAAGAAGACAGAAACATCATCCTTCACTCCACTGAATGAAACCAGACATTGAAGCTTTACTTTTGCTCATTAAATTAAAATATAAAGGTAGGTCTCGGCTGAGAAATTAGGAGCCATCTCAGGATATTTAATAGAGACAAATACCTTTACGATACTAATTACTGTGCTGTCTTATTCCAAGAAGCCCCTTCCAATAATGTATCAATACTTATTCAGAGTTTGTCGCAACCTGGCTGGAGTCCTCCCTGAGGGGCCATCATACAGCTGGGGTATTCCTGTGCTCCTGTGCTTTAGGCTTCCTTGAGGGTCAAATCTCTGTTTCTCAGGTGTATATCCTGCCACAGGTTCTTCCCATCTGATCACAAACATGAAACAACACAGAATTCTCTCCCTGATCTCCCAGAATTGATGCCCAATTTATGTTTTCAGGAATAACATGTTTTCTGAGATCTGCAGGCTCTTGGACAACTTATCATTTTTCCTCCAGGGCCATATGATATTTAGTAACACAATACTTCCGTTTATTATGTGGAGAGATTAGCTGGGGATGAAAAAAGGCATGCAGAAGACATTGGAATAATTTATTTAAGGAAAACTTCATCATAAAACATATGCTTCTACTAATTGTTCCATATATTAAGAAATAAAACTCATCAATCATTTTAAAAATTGGTCATTGGTTCTGCAAAATACCCTTAGCAAATACAAGCTTAGTATGTCAATTGAGTTGATGTTAAGAGAACTGATCCAAAATAATAACCTCCAATTCAGGGAGGTTCATTTTGGAAGCCATCTGGGAAATAGCTACATTCTCACTGAAACTTTGAGCAAATTGTCACAGATTTTTTTTTTTTTTTTTCTCTTTTCTATTTTTCTCTGTGTGTGATTGTTCCAAAAGCAGGAACTGTAGATTGAAGATTAATTTTGTGGAAAAGAGGTGTGAGAATACTGATACACATGGTCAAACAATGTTGCTCTTGGCATACTGGGGACAGTTATGTTTCTGACTTAGACCTACTTGACAGTAGGGAAAAAAGAAACAAACCACAAAACAAAACAAAACAAAACAAACCCTGACCTTCAACACTTAGGAATTCTACATAGTATACATTTGGATGGTGATTTAGCTTAAACATTTGACTGGTGGGTTTCTATTGCTTTTATTAACATCTTTGAAGACTGATGAGATATAGCAGCTGATTATGAGGAAGCACAAGTTCACCATCCAGACCTGAGGCCAAGCCTCGTCTCAAACCTGGTTCTAAATTTTAGGGATTGAGCTAAATAACAGCTTGCAAAGTATAACTCATACTTGGGTATGTGTGTCTGAAGGAACTGTTGTTGTAATATAAATTTCATAAAATGACACTCCCCTTTTCCTGATTCAAGAGTGTACACCTGGAAAAGAAGGTTGGCATAATGACTATAAAGTGGGATGAAAGACATTTCCTATCTTATCTGAATTTTGATGATAGATACATTTGGAGGTACTTTTCTATGAGGAAAAGTACATATGATTCTGATGATGGAGAGGCACATGATTCTGATGATGGCCACTACAAAAGACAGTCTATGATAAATCAGTGAGGATGTATTGCTATGACTGCAAGAGGGAGTATTTCCATTCCTTCATGTCAACTGAAAAATTACGATGGTTTCTGTATTTTCAGTGAAGTAAATGCAAATAGTTACAGAGTATGCATAACAAGAGTATGCATATCACACTAGTTAACACACCTCTCCTTCTCTATGTTAGAAAGGAAGACTATATGAAAGCTAAAAAAAAAAAAATCTTCCTCTCTTTTAAGCAGGACTGCCAGCCCGCTAGACACATAGTTAGGGAGGCCTTTGTTGCACACATGTTTTGTGCCATGAAAATAAAAACATTTTTCTGAAATAAAAGCAGTTCTAGGGCAACTCTGCTCCATCTGAGCTTTCAAGTTGTGGAGTAAAATTATTCTTAGTTTCCCCAGAAAACGCACTACCACAGAACTTAATTAATTCTTGTCTGCAAAGATCATGAATTGCAGCCCTAAAATCAAGTTATAGACCAAGATATTTTACTTAAATTACAACTTCAGCCAATGT
>CM021732.1:55667645-55742841 GCA_011075105.1 Heteronetta atricapilla
AATGCATGAAAACTCTCTCACTCTGCTCCGTGAAAATAGTTTATTTTACAGGTGTGCTGCAAGGAGAAGGAATGCACTAACTGTATTTCATTGTTGAATGCATAGACTAAGACAGTACTACAGCAAGCTTATAGTGTTGCAACCAGAAAAAAATAAAAAGGAAATTATACATGAACTACCCTCTTAAATAAGTGGAAAAAAATCTCTGACATCAATTTTGTATTTAGCAATGCAGCCAAGAGCTGAAATGTAATGATCACGCAACAAATGATTTATAAAAAATGATCTAGAAAGGAAGGTGGGTCAGCCATCTAAATTATAAGAACTTGACCATAGGCCACATGTCACAGAGCAGCGTTAAGAAGAGGTACTTGAGCTCAGACATGGGAAGCAAGGTTAGCAAAGCCTAACCAGCTCCACTAATGATGCCACTGACATCCTTAGCAAGGCATCAGGATGCCTCCAGTGCCATTGCCTCTGCTGAGGTGCATTGTGTGAACCAGGCCATTTTCTTTTCCCAGCTCTGCATCCCTAGTGGGAAAACAGATTTTCTGGATTTCTTGGTGATAGAGGTTGGAATCCAGAGAGGCACAGAGTGACAGTGACATGGTAACCAAGATGGAAAGGTGCTGCAGAATTGGTACCCAGCTATATTCATACAATTCAGCCACAGCTGCTGAGCTGCATCCCCACAGTTCCTTTCTGCTGTCTCTATGCATACCTGATGACTGGAGTTTTCACTGCTGGTATTACCTTGCCACCTCTCTCTAAACAAGGGCGTACACAGCTGGTACAACTTTCAGTGTGGTCATTAGAGCAGAAGTGGCTCCTGCAGCTTTCACCAGCTTTCACAGCTCTCTGAGATCTTCACTCACCAGAACTTGATCAGTTTGGAGAGATTTCATTGCTGTCATGAATTTCACGGCTTTAAAAGACAACCTGTTTCATCCAGATGAATATTCAAGTGGAGATGATGCTAAAGTTTCTGATAGGAGAAGTAAACTTACAAAACTTTTCATTGTCACTGTCATTTGATATTTCCTATGGGTGGAATAAATGTTTTTCAAATATAGCTATCTACTGTGGAATAAGTTCACCTTCCATCTCATTTCATTATTAAAACAAAAAAAACTTAATACATATGAAAATCAGTTCCTTTCACACAATAGTCTTTATTATCTGAATCACTTATCAAAATACAGTGTGCATTAGAATCAAATTCTCAAAATGTTTTTTACAGATCTTTGCCAAATTCAAACTGTACTGTAGCTGTTGACTCCTGTATGTAAATATTTTCTAGTTTTCTTGTTCAATGTGTACAAGACTGTCTATGAATTCCTTTAAATTATCACATTAAAGTCTCAGTAGAAACTTTTAATATGAAAACAGCTTATGAAAAGCTACACTTAAATATAACCTATTAGTTATTTTAGCAGTTATGTTATTTCGGCAAGTTAATGAGCATTAGAATCGCCTCTGAGAAATAATGCATCCATGTAAGCATTAGGTGAAACAGCTGACAGAGAATAAAATCTGTAAAAGCCATTGAAGGAATAAACCTAAGACTTTCAACTACCATTTTCCTTCAACACTACTTAAATGGGGTGTTGGGTACAATTAACTTAAACTAGAGATCTTACCATGAATTCTAGGGCATTAGAGATGATTGTATGTGGATTAGTTTTAAATCCTGTAACTAATGGATGCATTTTTCACAGCCCATCTTTTAACCTTTTAAATTAACTTGGGTAATCTGAAGATTACCTAAACCCATATTCAACTGCCCATCTTCATACACTTTTTCATTGTATTGCTTTCCAGACCTTTCCAGAAAAAAAATAAATGTTTACAAATGCTTTGCAATTCTTTAATTACGTGCCAGAGATCTAAGACTCTATTATCTGAGACAAGAGGCAAGTACCAATGCACACCATGCCTTTTCTCTATGCAGTTTTCTAACACATCAGCAAAAAACCTAGTTTAAGGGTCACAGTTGCAATGGTATTTAGGAATAGTGAAGTGCATCTTCTTTAGTGCTTCAACAAAGTTATTTTTGGCACTGTTAACCTCCCTACAGTTCTATGAAATTTTAGTGTCTAAAAGCCAGATCTGCTTTTTAGAATATATGGTGAGTAATCTATCTACTGTAGGAATCACTCAAAATGCAAAGAGTAACCCAAAGTAATCCAGATTATTTATAAGTGTGATAAGTTACAGACCTCACTACATTGTTTTATGAGTGTCCTATTTGTCCACATTTAAACTATGAAACCAGGAAAAAAAAGGGAAAAAAAGGTAGATAATGGCTTGAGTGAGTAATAGAAACAGCTAAGAAATATAGCATACCATTCTGCTTTTGGTCTTTTTTTTTTTTTTTTTTTTTTTTTTTTTGTATTCCAAAAAGATGAATTACAGATGGGCCCTTGGACTGTACTGAATTGGAAAGAAGGAAAAGGAACAGACCAATGAACAAGTAGAAGAATATTCTTGGCTCAGAACAAAGTTATTCTATTGGGGAAAAATGTATTTCTTTAGTAGGAAAAAAAAAAAAACCTTAATTAATTAACATATTAATATATAGTATAGAGACCAAAGTGTATATACAAAACAGCACAGGTATATTCAATATAAACTATTAGCCAAGAAGCATACTAGTGTATTGGGGTTTGTGTTTTGGTCAGTTCATAACTGGGAGAATTAGGCCCACATTGTCACTGCACCAAGCCTGTACGAATTTAAGAAACGTTTGGACTGTGCACTTAGTCACATGGTCTAAACTTTTGGGTAGACCCAAAAGTCTGGGTCTACCCAAAAGTTTAGACCATGTGACTAAGTTGGACTTGGATCCTTATGGAGTCTTAAGGAGTTGGACTTGATGATCCTTATGGGTCCCTTCCAACTTGGAATATTCTATGATTCTATGATTGCAACAAAGACACAGTGTTGCAAATTTTAAGTTAGTTTCCACTTGGTGTTTTGTAGAAGTCATTTATACTGTCTTGTGCAGCTTCTTCAAAAGATTTCACCTTAAAATAATTCAATACATTTTTCTGAGAACATTGCCAGTTCTTTCTTCTTCACTGCCGTACCAAGATTTGTTATAGCTTATTAAACCTTCTGACTTTTTTTTCATTTTTATTTCATTAGAGAATAGAAAAGGAAAGTGCTCAACTGTTAAAGTAGTCTTACTAAGAGGTAAAAAATAAGTAAAATTTGGGCCTTCTTAATACAAAATAAAACAGTTTGAGAAGCTGTATTTGAAGTTTGTATCCCTCTGTTTCTCCCACAGCTTTTCCAATCACTCAGCTTCTGTATTTCTAGACTTGGATCAGTCCTAGACACTAATACACTTTTTGGTCTTCTGGTTGGGTGCTGTTCTTTCTCATGAGCTCTTCTCATAATAAAGGAGATGAATTATCACACAGTTCATTAGCCTTTGCACGTCTTTTATAATCTCTGATTCTCACCCTGTAATGTCAGGAAGTCAAATTTAGCTATTGTCTTAATCAATGCAACTTTTAATCTTTTTATTTTATTATTTTATTTTATTTTATTTTATTTTATTTTATTTTATTATTTTATTTTATTTTATTTTATTTTTATTTTATTTATTTTATTTTATTTAAATTTTTTAATTATAGGGAAACCCTACATTACCTATTCTATTCCTGGACTTTTTTAAAGAACTATATGTATTACGGTAAAAACTTCATACAGTTTGGATTTTCCAATCGGGAAGAAGAATCAAGAGATGATTTTGTTGATCAGCAAGCTTTTTCATATAACCATGAGGCAGCTGAAAACCTCTGGAAAAAACAAACAAACAAACACCTATGAGGACTGGTAAAATTCTGAACACGGAAGAAAGCAATAGATAGGAAGAAGTAACTAAAATAGTGATAGTATATGGTATCTTACTATCAGACTGATTTAGATTAAAATATTCCGTTATGGTGGGAGGTTGACTGTAATCTCACTCAATTGCTTCAATTGCTAGTGGAGCACAGCCTGACATTTTGGTAGCTGAAAATTGCTGTGACAAATTTTTAAGTTCATGTAGTCATTGAGGAAGTCTTTTTGGAAAGTGGTGTACATTTATGGGAAAGGAAACAGGCTTGTCTGTAAAAGAAATATATGAGTTTATTCCTGTTGCATTTAAATGAGGTGTTTATAAACTAGTCACTCTATTGCAGATTAAATAGAATTTTATTACAGCATCTAAATCTGAGGGTCAGTAACTGTCACAGTGAATGTTATGGCAATGTTACTAATATGTCAGATTTAATATCAGAATAAGCAATCAGACTGCAACACGAGGAGCCATTAGTGTTACAGATTATGCTGTAAGAAACCTCTGAATCTAATTCAGGAAGCTATTTAGAAACAATACTATCCCGAGAGATATTTTTGAAACCACTAAAATTTTTGTAATACATATTATGCAAGTAAGAGACCATATTTTAAGATAAAAAAGACCTGAGAGAACCATTTCAGAGCCTCCATCAAAATAACACACCTAACAGGGGGTTACTACTAAATCCTTTCAGGAACATCTTTCCCCTTACAGCTAAATTTAGATCATTCCTGGACCTTGGTGAAAAAAGTTAGCTGCTACAGTAAATACTGAAGGAAACAAGGAAACTGTCCACTGAAGACTTGTGTGGATCCAGACAGTTTCCTTGTTTCCCAGTGAATGTAATACTATTATTTTGTGACCCAGGAGACAATCTAAATTATTTAATTAAGACAAGTTTTTTATTTCCTCAGATATACAAAGGCCTACTTGTTAGACCAGACCTCCCATATTTTAATGGCTGGTAAAGGCCTTCCTTCATCAACAGGTAAGATACTGCCTTCCCCACTTTGGTGTCTTACTGCCATGTTTCGGATTGAAATTGTGTCAGTCTGAAATTTGTCTGAAACACTTTTCACCATTTATTAAGCTGCAAATGAAAAACAGATGGTGCAAAAATCTAAATAAAGTGTGTATGTCTAGTTTGTTGCTGGTGGCTGAGACACAGTAAGAATAAATGATTGGTTTAGGGTGACTGCTCCCAGTGTATTCCTTCTAGGCACACCTTAATATCATACAAATAAATGGGGGCAATGAACCCATGTTGAGTGGTGTCAGGACTATAGTGCTATGGCAACTTTTAGGGTAGGTCACTTATGTAACTACAATGCATGTTATCTACAGCACAGAAACAGCTGAAGCCATTCAAAATGAAACAAACAATCTTTTGAATAAGTTCCTTCTCAGTGGCAACTAAGTGTTTTAGCTGTTCCCTGAAATATGCAGATGGAGAGTTCATTATTGTACGTATCAGAAAGTGTTTATGTAATGATAAGATATCAATCAGCTGGTGGTTCTGAGATTTAAATAATGAGAGCATTTCTTCTAAAATGAAATATAAAATAGCCTACAGTCAAATGTCTGTCTTAATGTGCAAATGTGACATTACTTCTCATAACATATTTCTCTTTTTCCTTTTCATTTAACACATTTATTTATTTATTTCCTTATTGTTTGTGATAATGGGATTTGAGCAAATTGTCCATAAGGAATAACTTAGACCATGAATTGATACTTCAATATAAAGTACTGATAAAAATATTAACTTCTCATCACATTTATTCATTATTTGTTTGAGAATATCTTCACTTTATTTTACTTTATCTTGATAAGCAGAACAGGGGGACTTTTTCTGGTACAGAAAACTGCACAGCAATATAGGCTTACTCTATGTGCTATAGAAGATCTACTTAATCCTATGGATTAAACAGGCTATACTAGTGCAAAGACTTTGTGCTGAGCCTTTGAACTGAGATACATGTCATCCTACAGAGCTGTACAGCTTAAAGCCTGTTTACATGGACAGGTTGACTCCTGTGAGACAATGAACACTGCCCAGGCCTGGTGCAGTTCTGCGTCCTAATGTGCAAAGATGCATTAGCATATTAGTGCATCAGTGCCATGGTTTACTAGGACAATTGCCCTGGTATCCTACCAGGCTTTATCATTTCAGGCACAGCAACATACACCAGGAAATTTCTGTCTAGTTCACATTCTAGGAACTTTCACATTCCTTACTTTTCCCAGGTCCTCCAGAAATCTGAACAAACTTTTTCTAGGCTCTAGGAAACCTCTGGTACTTCTGTCATAAGAGACAATTGTAGATCAGGAGAGGACATGGGAGTGTGATAACGAGAGTGAAAACTAGGTCAGCTGTTGAAGGAGATGGTGGACTTGATCTCTCTCTTCCCAAACAAGGGACATAAGCCACTACTGTTGTCTGTCAGGCACTCTGAAAGTACAGCAGACTTTGAAGCACACCAGTCTTTTGGAGACATTGTCATTCATCTGCCCAGAGATGAGAGTTTTAGTGTCAATGATTTTGTCAGAACATGAATTGTTCTGTTCTGATTTTTACCCCACTGTCTTTCCTAAGTGAAACAAGGATCAGATAAAAATTGAAGCTGTTTTAAACTGTCAAACAATGAGTGAGTTTTGAATTAGACATGATTAGTTTACCTGTCCTTACACAATGGTTTGTAGATTATCTGCCCCAACCAAGATAATCTGGCCAGAATGGATATTTATACAGCTGTTTCTTGTCAAAATATGGGTGAATGTTCATACTATTTTTTTCAGTGTTTTGCATTTCGAGCCATGGGCAGAGGTTGGCTATGTTAGATAAAATGATGTAAAATCTAAAGCCTTGTGACTTGGCATGGTAACATTTATTTATTTATTTATTTATTTGTTTGTTTGTTTTGGTCAGTTCTCTCTTCCTATTAATTTAGGAGACATTTATTCTCATTTTTATTTTTTACTCTGTTTATATTTGGAAGAAAATTATAACATTCTCAGTTTCTACTTCAGGCTTTGGCTTTCTATTTTCAGACTCTATAACACTTTGTTTTATGATACACAATCCAAGGTGCTATCAGCACTCTGATTTCACTGTCTATGCCATTATAATTTTATAAGGCAGCAGCAGATTTCATTGGTGTTCTTGGTAATCTTAACATGTTCTGTTCCCCTCTTGACCCTTTGAAGCAGCTATATTTGAAATAAAATAGTACTAGGTATAACACAGTACAGGTGAAATGGTTCCTGTCTTTCTTTGGTAGGGAAAACTTGTGTAACTAAGACATGCCACCTTAACAAAATACAGAAGTTGTTAAAAGGTCACTTTAATTACTGAGGTTTAACTTTTGCTCTTATTCAATTACTTTTAAATGGTGTTATCACATGTTTTTAATGTCAGATAAAACTTGTGCAAATAGTCTATTCAAAAAGGCATAATCTAAATTAAAGCCTTTACAGTCTCACCAGTCTCTCTCTCTTCTCTCTCTCTTTTTCTTTTTTTTTTTTTTTTTTTTTTTTTTTTTTTCAGAACCAGTAGATGCATACATTGGAAGGAATGGAAGAAAAATGGGATTATTCTCTCAGCAAGATTTTGCAGAATGACACAAAACAATTTTCAGACATCTTAAAGCTTAAAGGAAAAAAAAAAAAAAAAGAATGATTTAAGAACAACAAGACTCTGGCAACCTGCTACAGGCTTGTATGAATTCTAGAAGACCATGAAATGAAAAAGGTAGATGACCCTCTGGAGCTATTGATGCCCACAGAAGACCTGAAGATCACTAATCAGTGAGGCCTTGTTGCAGAGAATACTGCAATAAGGAAGTGAAAGAACAGCCACCAGCTACAAAGGATGGGACAGAGGCTGAGAGATAAAATGTGACCTGAAGAGTGAAAAGTTAGTGGAAGGAGACAGTTCCAGGTAATGCACTAAGCTTTACTTGGTTTTGGAAGAGAAGACCTTGCTATACCCATGACTACCGCAATTGCCATAGCATCCAGCTTGTGTGCCTCCCTGGAGCTGTCAGCTGGCCAGTTAAGCAACAACTGAACACTGCAATATTCTGAAAAATGAAAAGAGGGTGCAGCACAAATGATGAGAAGAAAACTGTACCAATGAATAAGTCTTGGCTTCACTTCTTCAGTCTAGTTCTCCAACAAAAGATAAAATCTGCTTGGGCTACCCTGATTTCTGCCACAGAAGTTACTGAGGTAGATGGGCTCCCCTCTCATGGGCTTGTAGATGGGCTTGTAGATGGGTAATCTTACTTTCTGAATATGTCTTGTAGATCTGATTTCTTGGAGAAACCAGATAGGTCAAAAGCTCAGAGGTTTAAAAGAATATACATATACATATATATATTAGTTCTTGTTTTAACTAGAAGAGCTGTGGAACATTTCTACCATTATTAGAAACACTTGAAAGAGTAAGATATAAACAGACTGACTGACAGATCTGAGGTCAGAGTGATAGGCAATATTAAATCGTGGAAGAGTTTTAACCAGGCTAATGCTACTATACAACAGTGTTATGGAAGCCCTTTTGGAAGAGAAGGAAAAGTGTCCAGATGTTGTATCTTTGTATGGTAATTAATGTCTGACTCATGCAGAGGAAAGCACATTTTAATATTCAACTACTACTGTAGCAGGAGGGCTTCTACTATGACAATATTCATATACATTCTCCCTGAGATTGCAGTACTGAATGTTAATGCTGATGCTGGGAAATGAAGTTACAGACAGAGTTACTTTGAAATAAGTTACTGCATGCTAGCTATTTTCTGCTCATTATCTGTGAAAGTAGGCTAAGCTATGCTGCACTTGGATTAACTGTCAACGCTTCAAAATAAAGAAGAGCCACAGAGCGAACAAGCAGTGTAGTCCTCACTGCAACACTGCTGATACATAAAATAAGGTGCTAACCTCATGATCATGAGGTAGTAACACAAATGTGTCAAAGGTGTGTAGTAGAAGAACACTTTTAGATCATTAGTAATCCATTTATGACTCTGAGTTATCTTCTAGGATTTGAATTTAGGAGCTGAGAAAAGTACCTTGCAGTATCAGAGACCTAATTGGTATTTGGGTAAGTGATATCCTTGATTAACATTACCTTCATATCAGATTATGGAAGTGCCAAGCAGCATACTCAGACTTAGTGCCAATAATGACAATGTCCTTTTGTCCTTTTTTTTTTTTTTTTTTTCAAGGCTATCAAAACATTCATCAGTAATGGTAAATGTTCTCAAAGACATTCATAGGTTTAGACAGTGCAACTTGCTTTGGTATGACACAAGCCCACTAAGTGATAAACTTCTGCAATAGTGTGGAAACATGGACATTAAAGTTGTTTTTGAGTGTATGATGTTTTTGGTAGGGTGAATTACATTTAAGTCATTTCTGTTACTCAGCTAATAGCATTGAAGTGTCAACATATCATGCTTGTTTGATGGGAATGAAAGTATCTTATTTAGTAGTAATGAAAATTTACCTCTTGGAAAAATTGCCATTGTATCTGCTGGTAGTTCAAAAGATTTTGATTTTTTTTTTGTCCTATCATTCAGTATCTATGTGGAGAGATGCTGTATCTATTTCCGTATCTATTAAGTGCTATTGTTGATTTCCAGGATTTCACTTTAGTTTTAGAGTGATGGCAGCTGCTTTAGTAAGAAGGAATGCAGACCTTAAAATTTTTTCCCTTTTTACTACTCTTGCTGGAAGGACCTGAAGGACACTAGGATGAGGCAGAGACCTAAATGGAGTCTACAAAGGTTAACTAGCTGCAGGGACAGCTATTGGTTCTGCAATGATAATCTAAACGTGCTAAGAGAAGAGTTGTACTATGTTGATTGTTTCCAAGGGAATATTTAATTGTTTTTAAATGATATAATTTGATTTGGAGTGGCTGGTGGAGATGGAAAACAGACAAGGAACAAATTACCTTTTCTTCCCTGCCACTTTCTCAACAACTCTTGTCTGATCTCAGTGTTTCTCTGCTCAGTCAAATATGCTATTAAGAAACCCTTCTGTTCAGCAAATGATGATTTTACAAAATCATGTTTAATTGTGTAGCTACTTCTTTTCAAATACATATTAAAACCCATATAATTACTCCACTTTTATTCAAATAATGCAGTACAGACTATGATGTCAGCTCTATATAGAAAGTTAACATACTAGTAATTGCTGTAGGCCTCTGAAAAGGATGTGAAGACAAACTTGAGCATTGTATCCAAAGCCATAGTACTTAGAAAGAAAATTGAACCTCTGCTCTATTCTGCCTCAGTAATGAGTCTCACATTGCAATGCAGATGAAAATTTAGATTCCAATCTGAATTGTAACATATAACAATTAATGTTATATTGTTAATATTTTATTTTTTCTCTTCATTACTGATCATCCTGATAGCCAGCTTCGCCCTCTTACCTTGTCAGCCTCTTGCCATGTCAGCCTTCAAATCCCTAGAATCTTTAAATAACAGATGAAATACATTCCTTGTAACATTAACAATTCTCTTTTATCTTATTTACAAAATCCTGCATTTCTCTAGTGCTTTTATTATGAGGCATTCACATAAAACAAGATCATTTATTATTTGCCTCCTCAAGCTTTATTTCATATCTCAAATCAAAAATCCATTTTGCCTCTGTAAGAATTACCTTTGCCTCCAGTTTCCAGAAAACTGAAAGTATTTTCTGTCAGTGTTTTGAAAGCCAGTGAACAACTGCATTTTCTGGAAAATATTTCAGGAAACCAGAAAACACCTCAACTTATAGAAGAAGAAATTGCCCCTGATTACAACTGCAATTAAATCATTTATTTTTGTTTCTAGCCTGCCCCTCCTGATTTACAGAAAATATTATCAATGATTATGAGGCACAGAGACATTTCATCATGATTTTTTAAACCAGCCATTTTGTTGTAACACCTTGCTGTAACAACAGAGTGGTGTTGCATTGTGGTAGGTGTTGTACAAGTGATCATTCTGATTGGTACTGGGTGAGCTATCACAGCAAGCACAGCTGTGGCAGAAGCTGCTGCTCCTATGCAAATAACTCTAATAAAAATGGAAATAAGACAGGCAGAAGATCAGTTCCTTGGTATAATTGTTCCAAAGTGCTCTTCAAAAACCCATCTGTTTTTAAAAATAGGACCCTGCCTTCATTTTTACTGACAAATAAGAATTGCATAGTATAGGAATAACAGAAATTGAATGCAACTGATGCCAGCATAGCAGTGAAATTATGACGCTATTCCCATATTGCACATTTAGAGAATGTAATTGCAGGTGGGTACAAATTGTAACTTGATATATATACCCAGATTTTCCATTGGTGCTAATCCCTCTGGGCCACTAAAATATATCTAGCCAGTATGATGTGAAAATTAGAAGCTTTAAAGATAATGCATTCTGCATCTGCTTTGCCTTTCGAACTACTGAACTGGTGTAAATGTTAACGGTGCTCTTCTCTCATTCAACATTACTATGAAAATTGCACAGTAAAGGTGATCAACAGTGATGGTTAGATACACAACAGTTTTACACCAGGAAATCAATATTTCTGGAGATAAATTTATTTTTTCTTTGTCAAAAGGACATGAATTATTTATTTATTTATTTATTTATTTATTTATTTATTTATTTTCAGTACTGATTTGCTCTTTTACTTAGTAAAATACCCTATTCAGCAAAAGATAGTGACATAAGCAGAGGAGAGGAAACAAATGAATCACCTTCTTTCATATTCCCAACCATTCTAATACAATCTTATGCACTTAAAAACTGAAGTAATGAATCCCAGGGACAAGAAGATGTGAAATATACAGTAAAGACAATAATATTTGTAAAAATGGATGACAACATCTTCCGAAACAGGGATGCTGTTGTAAGAGACTTAAAATCATAAAGTAGCATGGGAAAACAGAAATATAACCTGCTTATTCCTTTAGGATATTGCAATACCTTTACCTCTTCTTAACCTTTATTTAGCAGAGGAGCTGAAGGTGGGCCTCAGTGTTTCCTCTGACAATGTTTCCTGATGATAATCTTCAACTGTACCAAACGTATTTTAGGACAGGTATTATCAGGACTATGGATAGTCTTTCAAATTCTAGATTTGGAAATTGCTTTAAATCACTCTTTTCAGTTTACCCTATTTATAAAGAGTGAGAGGAATGTGAAGTATAATTCCAAGATATTTGAAACTTCCCTTGTGACATAACAAAAATCAAATTATATTCACTGGTCTCTGCTATTGTTTTCCTTTACGTTTCTTTATTCTGAAAAAGTAAATCCTGTGATAAGGCTCTTGATATTAACAGTCAGAGGATATTTAAAACTCTATTTTCAAACACATACATGACCTTTTGCAAATGAGGCAAATAATGTGAGGTGTTTTGGGTCTGGATCTGTAGGAATGGAATTGAGTCAATAACTCATTTTATTTGGACCTATGATCAGGCCTTTTAGTCACTGTACTTAAGTATCCTAGACATGAAGGTTTGTGTGTGATCATCTGATCTGCCCAGTACTTCCAGCCCCTTTATTCTCCCAGAATTCCTAAAGAAAAATTCAGAATTAGAGCACTTAAACACAACACAGAAAGCAGTGTTTGGGCAAGGAGTAGGTTGGAGGCAACTTCGTGCCTCTGACTGTTTAGCCACTCTACAGTCAGAACATTTTAAGAGAGTGTAGCACACACAGTATTTCTTTTTCTCTTTCAATATGTGCTTGTTCCATATTTTTTTTTCCTTTTCACAGTGCACAGTGCCTTGTTTTCTTCTGCATTTTAGGAGCTGTCCTTTTCTTTCCCTTCATTCTTTTATGCATCTTTTCACTGCAGTATTTTCTCTGTTGTGTGCCTGTCCCCACCTTCTCTCTCATGTATTGCACTCAGATTCCTCCAAAATATCAACTCATTATAGTAATAGGGAAATGACCAGTTTTACGTGAATTCAAACAACCATTCAAAAAGTTAAGCTTATTTAGAAGACTGGACTGCAGAGGCAGTACTGCCATAACATAGCAATTTCTTAGATGCATGAAAGTTTACAATGAGCTGCCATCTCAAAGGAAACGGAACCTCTCTGGCAATGAATCCATTACTTGAGACAGTCCCTGCAACACCCTTAAGCAAATTAATAGTTTTGAACTTTATATTTTTGCTAAAAATTACCTACAAAGAACAAGTCAGGCCCCATTCTTTAACTGCAGAGTTATTCCAATTGCTGAATGCTTGTCTCCTTGCTTTGAGATAATGAATGAGGAGGAGAGTAGCCTGGCTTAGTAGGGAAGTCAGCTCTACTCTGACTGCCTGAATTTATTGTGGTGAGAGGAGAATGAATGCAATTTCCAGTGACTCACCAAAATCATGTCACATAATCTTTTCTATCATATATAAATGACTTTGAGAACACCAGAAAATAGTTCATGGCTTTCTCATTAACCAACCATTTTAAAGGCCTTTGATTTCCTATTTCACAGAAGTTCAACACATTAAATTTTAAAAACAAAGTAAATGGAAAAGTATATATTTGAAAAGTCACATTAGCTATAAGGTCAATTGCTTTTTCACTTCAAAAATCAGTGCATGGGGTTTGCAGATTTCTGCCTTATACCACTTAACAAAGAAAAGCTTGCAATTTTCTGAATTAAGCACTTCACTTAGTTCAGACAACTACATTCATGTACAAAGCACTTAGAAGAAATAATATCAATACCCCTCTGTCTCTGAAAAGTGGAAAGAGTGCGCCTTAAAAGCTACAAATATCAGGGGAATAGTTGATTCTTGAAATGAGTAACCCTGAAAATTCATTTGAAAGGGCAGTAGTGAAGAAATTGAGCAATGGAAACTAGGTTGGCCTAAAAGCAAGGCCAATGCAATTAAAGATGCATCTGCATTGCTTTTGGAGTTCATCTGGGGAGCTGACCAGGTAGCTGCTGTACACGGAAATAACAGCAAGGTCCATAAAAGGGATTACAGAGGGTGAATGCTTTTGTAGGTGTTACAGACATCTGAATGATCTAACTGGTGAGCCTCACTGTGAGAAGTGGTAGTTTTATCAGATTGATAAGGTATAGTTATGCCACAAAAGGGTACATTGGTGTAGGAAGGCTTACTGCACTGATAATGGCATTATATGAAACATATGACAACTTCACAGTGAATGATACTGTTCAAAACAACTTCAGAGTCCTTTTGCAAAAGCAGTGGTCTCGGTGATTTCTCATATTCTCTGCATTGGACACCTAGAGGGTGTCTAGGGTCCAGAGCAACTGCACAAATACACTATTCCAAATGTCCCTCTACTTTGTATCTGGATTTATCCCTGCATTGGCCAGATGATCATTATTTGTGTGCACATCAGTCTATGTGACAAAGTGAACATCCCCATCTATTAAGTATAACTCCAGTAGAACCATCTTCATGTCTACAATGACATGCTCAGTGAGTGCCCTGCTGCAAATGCTATGCAGAGCATTGTCCCATACACTTACAGTTTTCAGTATTCTCTGAAAATACCTAATAAAATAACCAAGTATAAAATTAAATCTCACCTATAACTTTTCCTAGGAAGAGTGCCTTTGGGGAATTGAACTGTATGTCAGATGCTGTTGGCAAGCTGTAACTTGTTGGAGGATAGTGATCAAGCTGTGGAAAGAGAAAAGGAATAATGAGTATTTTGAACAGATCCACCTGCTTACCGTGTTACCAAATCAGGCCTACTTTATGGAGTTTATTGCAACACAACTCTATCTGATATGCTCTGCTTTCATTTTGATAAAGGGGAAATAACAGTTTATATCTCTACTTCCACATCTGCCATCTCTGAAGTGCACAAAGCTAGGAAAATACCGTATTGGACATTTATGTTTTCTGGTTGTTGTAGAATCTTTTCAGCTTTTGCTTGTGTATTTCCACATAATTACTTAAAACAACATTAACAACAACATAATCAACAACAAAACAGTTTATTATTTTAATGCAAGATTTCAATTTGGGACTTATATTACTGCTAAGCTAGATTTACATGCTTTGCCCACAGGATAATAGCTGGAATTTGAGACTAATGCAGGTGTTCTCTGTTCTCCTTATCTCAGAAAATTCACAAATTAATGACATACATTTTTGCCCTTCATGTTTCTTATTTTCTCATTGAAAATATTATTCAACTTAATTGTGATGATGCCCATGGAAACCTAAGAACACATTCTAGAGTAATCAGTGTTGCTGAATAGTTTAATCTATAGGAAACTGGCACAGCAATCAATTTAAATTAGCATATTTTTTTCCTGTTTTTTTGAGCTTTTTAACATAAAAATGTGAAGAGAGAGGAAAAAAAAAGAAAAAAAAAAACACAAAATGGCCTACGTTAGTAATAGCACTGTTAGGATAGTTCAGTACAGACAAATGGAGTTCTGATGTTCACAATTTAAAAGAGTGAAAGGGGTGAATTTTTATCTTTGTTATTTATTTTTTGTCTTTAAGTATTTATTACACAAGCTTAAAGCAGAACAACAATTGCTTGTTTTTTTTTCTGGCTTTACCTTGTCATGAAACATTCTTATATCAGAAGATAAATATAAATGGCTCAGGTATCAGAGCTCTCATGGTGTTTTACAGTACAAACTGTATACAAAACAGTATACAAACAGTATAAACTGTATAGAATAATATGGACTTTGGAGACTTGTATCAGAAAAAGATGGGTGAAAAGACTGATGCACAAAGCCTGATCCTCCAGCCTCTCATATGCCAAGATTTTAACCTCATGTTACTTCTTTGACTGCAGTGGTACTAAATTCTGATACATTCTGATGCACAGGATTCAACTTCTAGGCTCATCCAAGTGTGTGACAAAACAATCTGCACACTACTATGTACTCTGGTACTTGTCAAAATTGGCAACATTAAGTTTGTCCTTTTTCAAAATCAATCAGGGAATGTTTCAATATTTTTTTATTGTGATATGGAAACTGAGAGGTGGGATTGATCTGACTAGGTACTAGTAAATCATAATAACTGTTATCAATCTGTCAATTCATCTGCCAGTGCATTGTGGGTATCCTAGAGCTCTAGAGCTATAGCCATGGTCTAGGTGTCTACTATCAAACTATAGGGACAAGTAATAAAGCAGTCAACCCTGCCCAAGAATGCTAATTGTGCCTGCCATATATACCTGAAAATGAAAAGTCAATTTAAATAATGAAACACTGTGAGCATTTGCAAGCACAAATACAGTGGTTAGAATGTGGAAATGCTGACCTATAAAGGAAATCCAGCATCTTAAGTATGTAAAACTATAGTTTATTTGCAATACAGGTCACTGCAAGGATAGCAGGCTGCTTTTTGTCCATACAGTACAACAACAGCTTTGAGGTCTAGGTTTCTATTTTTAAGGTCGTATATAATTAGGGTCCAGAATATTGAATCTATTACTCCATGACCCAAAATTTATGTTCTGTAGCTCAGGTAATCAAACATACTATATTTGCTGAGAAGCTCTTCTGAGGCCATGGTGGAGAATCCACCAGGAACCATGAAGCATTGCAACCTTCATTCTGTTCTGCCAGACACAATTCTCCCACTTTGCCTTTCTCTGCAAAAACACATGATGTCATTCACATTTAAAATAAGTAGAAAGATACCATTATGCTAAGACTATGGTCCCAAAATAATGACATGGTATTTCACCAAATCCTTCAAATGGGCATGTGGTCATTGGTTCCATGTCTCTGAAAACAGGGATGGTGTCACTGTTGTAGCAGGGCAGCAAAGGGCAGGAAACTAGTGCTTTCTTGCCTTCTCTCTTCTTCCTTCTCTTTTGCCATTTCCTGGGAAATCCATACCTGCATAAGTACAGCACTCAGGCAGAGGAAGACCCATTAGCATGCTTGAACACTGAAGTCCTCCAGTGGGATTTCAGTGGCAAAGCTCAAAGTGATAGGCTGTGGCAGGGCACTGCTGGCAGTAAAAACATGCGGCATTATGGTTCAGCCAAACTGGAGTCAAAGATCCAGGCATCCCTATTTCCCTGACACTGGAATAGCTTAGAAGTGGTTTTGACCAGATAAATAAATAAATAAAAAATTGTGGTGACTTTGTTTCCTCTTGAGATTTGAGATGCCAGCGTGGCAGAGCATACTGTTATGGTGCAGAGGCAAAAGACCCTACTGGAAGTGGGGGCAAGGGAAAGCAACAAGGAGACTCCAGTGCTATGTTGCATTTCAGGCTGTAATAGATTTTGATAGTTTACTGCTTAGGGATGTTAACTGGACTGTTGTACTGAATCAATAACTGAACCTAGTGTTATGGATATATATTTCAGATCTCACAGAAGTCAAGGAAAGATTTCAGAATGAGTTCAGTTAAAAATCATTTTAAAGGGTTAACAAGTCTATTTGAAGTTTTGGGTTGTTTTGATAACATGATAAAAATAAATCTCCATTTTAAAGGTGTTGATACTGTTTTCCTGGTCTTACCATCATAAAGAGGACAAGCATTTGTCATTACCAATAAAAAAACCTCCTGCTCCACTGCCAGGTATGGCATCCCTCGTGGGGGAAGCCTTTATTACTTTCCACATCCAACTTTGTGAGATATGCCCTTCTCTAATTCAGGGATCTAAAATGAAATGGTGCACCACATGACAACAGTGAGTGAATGGTGAAATTTATATTCATTTGCTTTGATGGCTTGTCTTTGTTCTAAAAAAGCATTATCTAATAATTATAATACAATGTTATTTTTATTTATTTATTTATTTATTTATTTATTTATTTATTTAGATGGTTTAGTTTAGTTTAGTTTTTTAGAAGAACTTAACCTAGGATTTTTTGAGGTCAGTGAATTAAAGGATGATACTGATTTTTTTCCAAAGTTGTATGTTACTGCCATCCAGTGGGTGCTCAAGGGTAAGCAGCTGGCTAAGACACCTGGAAGCTCTGAAATATTTGACTATCAGTCTAGTTAGTATAAGACACATAATAAAAAAGGAATTACTGGTGTCAAATGGTATTTGAAAAAAAATATATTACATTATTTAATGGAAATTAAATAAAATCTCTGCACACAGAGGTTGATGTGATGATTTGTATTAAATTACAGTTTTAAAATTACATTTAAGATTTTTCATTACAGCTACTTTTCTTTAAAAACTTATTAATTTCATTTGAGCTTAATATAAACATTCAGTGTGTCTTTGAGCACCACACAGATGAAAGTAGATGGCAGTTTTTGAGGAACCTGCAGCTTCAGTTCTCAAGTCATGTCACACCAACCAGACTGTCTTTATCTGAAGCTACTGGGATTTAAGCAGAAGGTCAATAAAATGCTATTCCTTTTAAATTACTGTTCACTTAGATAATGCTACTAACCTTGTCAGTAGTGCTGAGATTAACAGACATATCAATCTAAGGGCAAATATAACACTTACCTCATCTTAATATTCTCAGAAAAAAAAAATATATATATATATGGTATATATACACACACGTTATATTCAATATGGGTATATCTATATCTTTATCACTGATTAACTGTCAATCCATTGTGTTTGTGTAAACTGTTATTAAGCTAAGGTTTTTCTTTATGCTGAAGACATTTTATTAAAAAAAATTCAAAATGTTATATAATAATAATGCTGTAAGGCTTAATCTTCCACCATCTAAAGTCAATAGAGCTTTGCAATTGACCTCAGTAATAACAAGATAAAGACAGGGATGTGTTATCATCATTACCAATGTAATATTTCTCTTCTGCATTACTATAATGATAAATAACATATTAAAAACCTTGTCTACTCTTGGACGAGGGCTCTTTGTCTTTAGACAGAGCTCCTCCTCAGCACGACAGTAATTTAGGAGAAAGCAGGAAGGTACTTTTAATATTTTATCTTTTTAATACAACAGAAAAGGAGCAAATTTGTGTGGCAACCCTGCAATTCCTTACGATCATCAAAGCCACTATTACTGTTATTCAGGTCCTTCCTTAGTGTGGCACCAGTACTTCACTGATCGTTTTCTGTCAGCAAAGGTCCTTAACTGAGGTTATTGTGGATCAGATCAGAGCCAGAGCTGGGACAAGCCAGAGGCTGTAAATAAATTGTAGACCCAGATAAAAAAGTAGGACCATAAAACCAGCATTTTTTACTGGCTTACACTGTCACAGACCTGCAGCCTCAATACTCATCTGGAGATATATACCTCACTGGCACAGTGCAATGTAAACTTAAGGATTGCACTGCATTTTGCTCTCTTTAGATGAATTTCCTGTAGAGGTACAGTTTATACTCTTTTAGAAATTACTGCATATATTTTTTTTTGCTGATTTCTGACACTTAATTAGCCTATTGTAGCTTTTTAAAAATAAAAGTCAATTGCACTCTTTTATTATAAAGTTCCCCCCTTCCCCTGGAATTTATAGTCTAATTTAGCATGATGAAACAGGGGATACAGATGCAGGAAAAGCATAAGTACATGCCATTGTTTTGTCTCAGGTAGAGTTTATCTTTGTAGAGGCTTGTATGATGCTGTGTTTTGGATTTGTGATGAAAATAGTGGTGTTAACACAATAACGTTTTCAGTTGTTGCAGAACAGTGTTTGCATAGAGCCAAGGACTTTTGTACTTCTCATGGTGCCCTGCCAGCAAGGAAGCTGAGGGTGAACAAGAAGCTGGGAGGGGACACAGCTAGGACTCTGACCCAGGCTGACCAAAGAGATATTCCATATTATATGATGTTGTGCTCAGCAGTAAAAGATGGGGTAAAGAAAGAGGAAGGGGGGTCATTTGGAATAATGGCATTTGTCTTCCCAGGAAACCATTACATGTGATAAGCCCTGCTTTCCTAGGAGTGGCTGAACTGTTGATGGAAAGTAGTAAACAAATTCATTGTTTTGTTTTGCTTGTGTGTGCAGCTTCTGCTTTACCTAGTAAAATATCTTTATCTCAAGTCATGAAATTCTCTCCTGCATACCACCTGTGGAGAGTGAGCGAACAGCTGTGTGGTACTTACCTGCCTGCAGGTAAAACCACGACAATACATTGCAGAAAAATAATAATAATAAAAAAATCTGCTTAAAAACTTGAATACCTTATGTGCAATGGAGTCCGACATTTTTCTGAAGCCATTGTTGCTCTGGTAAATTGTATATCAGGTGTAATTTGCCTCAGTGTAAAAAGCAAAAACATAACAAAAGAAAAACAACAAGAAAACTGACCAAACATTTGGATAACATTTAAATAGAAATTTAGATGCATGACTCAAAACGTAGAGAAGGCACTGATAAGGAAAGGGACACATTTAGTCTGTCTGCCTTCAAAGGAAGGGAAACAATTCTCTGATGTTCCAAAGGAAACAATTATCTGATGCTTTTTTCAGATATCTATGAACTTTCTATTAGTCTTTTTAATAGGTGCATTACATCAAATGTTAGCAGAGGCAATAGCAGGTCATATAATACCAAGTTATAAAAATTAAAGAGATGTACCTCATGTACCTAAAGATGACTTTCACAGGACATTAATTTGTCCAAAGTGTGCTGCCATATAATGGAAAGCACGTATTTTATGTTGAGTTTTGACTTTTCTAGGCGTAATCCTGAAAACATTTTATGATTCTTTCGTTCTTTATTTCTTTAATTAGAATAAAAATTGATGCCAAAACAGCAATCATACAAGCCAAGGAAAGCATGCACACATTCCGCACATGCACACAACCACACATGCACACAACCGCATGAAGTTCAATAAGAGCAAGTGCCGGGTCCTGCACCTGGGACGGGGAAACCCTGGCTGCATGTACAGACTGGGCGATGAGATGCTGGAGAGCAGCCTAGAAGAGAGGGATCTGGGGGTCGTGGTAGACAGCAAGTTGAATATGAGCCAGCAGTGTGCCCTGGCAGCCAGGAGGGCCAACCGTGTCCTGGGGTGCATCAAGCACGGCATCGCTAGTAGGTCGAGGGAGGTGATTGTCCCGCTCTACTCTGCGCTGGTGTGGCCTCACCTCGAGTACTGTGTGCAGTTCTGGGCACCACAGTATAAAAAGGACATGAAACTGTTGGAGAGTGTCCAGAGGAGGGCTACGAAGATGGTGAAAGGCCTGGAGGGGAAGACGTACGAAGAATGGTTGAGGTCACTGGGCCTGTTCAGCCTGGAGAAGAGGAGGCTGAGGGGAGACCTCATCACAGTCTACAACTTCCTCGTAAGGGGGTGTCGAGAGGCAGGAGACCTTTTCTCCATTAACACCAGCGACAGGACCCGCGGGAACGGGGTTAAGCTGAGGCAGGGGAAATTTAGGCTTGACATCAGGAGGGGGTTCTTCACAGAGAGGGTGGTTGCACACTGGAACAGGCTCCCCAGGGAAGTGGTCACTGCACCGAGCCTGTCTGAATTTAAGAAGAGATTGGACTGTGCACTTAGTCACATGGTCTGAACTTTTGGGTAGACCTGTGCGGTGTCAAGAGTTGGACTTGATGATCCTTAAGGGTCCCTTCCAACTCAGGATATTCTATGATTCTATGATTCACCATTGGAAATAAATTATAGAGAAAGAATCTAGTCTCAACATGAGCCAAATTTTGGCAAAATGTATTATGAGGCAGATTTTGATATTCTCTTCAGGCCTTTGCCTTGGTTTGATACACAGACTGGGGACCTATCAGGGTGTACCATACTCCATTGTGCCCTGAATGCACTAGCTTTATATCCAAGGTAAATGGGGGTGTAGGATGAGGAAGACATTTAACTTCTTTGTTATCATGATATATGACCTGGACACAGTCAAAGTCTGGGACAAGATGACTGAAAAATTACTCTGAATCCATTATTACAGACTCTGAAAACACATATGAAAAAGGATGGATATGTAAAAGACTTCCTCTCATATTGAGTCTTACTGAGTGGTTTTACAGAACAGAAGAATATTCTTCCAGAAGTCCTCAAGATTTTACACTATCCTAGCTGATGCACGGAGAGGGAAAAACTTTTGTAAAGATACTTACTTGGGCATCTTCCCTTGTCCTAGGCTTGGGTTTTACAACTGTGAAACCACAGAATGAGATGCTATCCTCAGATGCAGCTGTATGGATTGTGTTTTTCCCCAGTAAGAAAAAAATCTGACCCCAGTGTTCTGACTGGATAAAGATATTTCACTCTCTCATTTACTACTCTGTGATATGGACTTTTATTTATGAAAACATATTGTCTGACTTTCAGCTAGCTAGGGTTTGTCAGGGATGTGCTGACTTGTTTTGGCAGATGCCACTTACCAAATCCATTGTGCGTGAAAGAGAAGTAGAAATGGCTCA
The DNA here is from genome assembly GCA_011075105.1 of Heteronetta atricapilla. Taxonomy (NCBI): domain Eukaryota; kingdom Metazoa; phylum Chordata; class Aves; order Anseriformes; family Anatidae; genus Heteronetta; species Heteronetta atricapilla. The sequence continues at coordinate 55,689,826 of CM021732.1, forward strand.
TTTATAACTCACAAGGATCATTGAGTCCAACTCCTGGAACCACACAAGTCTACTCAGACCATATGACTAAGAGAACAGTTCAAATGCTTCTTAAACTCTGACAGGCTTGGTGTCATGACTACGTCCCTGGGGAGTCTGTGCCAGTGCACAATAACCCTCTTGGTAAAGAACCTTTTTCTGATATCCAGCCTGAACCTCCCTTGTCGCAGCTTGACTCCATTCCTTTGGGTCCTATCACTGGTCACTAAATTTATTTCTTTTTTAAATATTAAAATAAAGATTAATAAATATATAAATATATATAATTAATTTCATCTGTAAGGTCTCTGCTATTATTAGAACAAATGATTTTTTTCCCTTTAAACTAAAAAACTGGAAATTAATTAAATATAATAGATATATCTGATTTTTAGGGAAAAAAATACAATTACAATGATATTAGCTATGGTTTACATGTTTACCTGTGGTTAAAATCCTGGGTATTTAAAACATTTTATTCAGTTCAGCTGCTATGGAATTTGTGGATACTCTCTAGGTGGCTTCTTTCAAATCATGAACTGTACTGCCCCATCCCCCATAAGCCAGTGAAATGTTAGTTAAACCAGTCATTAAACAACTTTGCATTCAGACAATTTTCAGCACTGCCCAAAGGATGTCACAGTGACATGTTTGCCTAGAAACTGTAGGAAATAGAGAAAGATGATTTGGTAACATAACTACCATTACCATATCTAGTCCTAGGGGAAAGTTTTCAAAATGTTACGAAAATGGAGTTTTCAGAGAAGAGTTATAAAATTGTTTTATGGCTCAAAAATATGGACTTCAGATGGTAAGCTAAAATAGTTGAATTTATTTAACTTCTTATAGACAATATGAAAAGATGTTCCAATTAACATTGCTAGGAAAGTGTGAAGGGGAACAATATGTGACACTGAACAACTCTTTCATCTATCAGGCATAGATATAGAGGTCCCAAAGTTAAATGCTGAAGTCTGCAGAATTCAATCTGTAAATTAGGTGCAAATACTTTACAGAAATTATATTTAACCATTGGCATACATAGCCAAAGGATATGGAAAATTTTCTGTCATTTGAAGTCTTTAAAGCTAGATAAAAGTCTTTCTAGAAAATGTGTTATATTGCTGTCATCACTTTTTGGGTTAGCTGCAGAAAATCATCTAGTGAAATTTTATGGTTCCTGTTAAGCAAGATATCAAACAGAGTGACCATATTCTGCTCAGGCTTCAAAGTACATGAAACAATATTCATAGGTATGATTCTATGATAACAATAGTGATAGTAGGTGAAATTATAACCTCACTGAAGTCTGTGAGAAATTTCCCATTCCTAGTACTGAGATCAAAGCTTAATCTATACTTACAAAAATCTTTGATATATCCATTGCATTTAAGCTTGAGACTTGCAGATTACTTTGTTCCATTATATCCATTTATTTAATTGCAATTATGTATATAATTTTATTTTGTGCTTCAGATTAGTTTTAAAATAACTTCAAATGACTCATTTTTGAAGCATCTAGGAGATCACAAATGTTATCTCTATTCCTGTAGTGCAGAGCACAGAGTTCAAAGTGGAAATAAGAGAATGCAAAAATTCTGTTTCTTCTGGGTTTCAGCTGGGTCGGGGCAAATCTTTCAGTGATTATTTTTTTCACAGAAGCTGGGTGTTTCTACTGCTTACCTCTGGTGAAGGTGGAAAACATAGATCCATACATTTTCAACACTATTCTGAATCTTATTAACAACTGAGGTCAGAATACATTTTCAGGACTATTCTGAATCTTATGAACAGCTGAATTCAGGCCAAGATATCCAGAAAGCTTCAAAATCATGTTCACTCTGAATGGTCAAGAGCTGGTATTATGAACATATGGTATTTTATACACAAGAGTATTTTTGTGTATACCCTCTCTACTGCAGTTCTAGCCTGGGGAGGCTAGAGGGAAATGTCAGATATGGTCTTCTGATCTTATGTGTGCAGGCTGCTGCTAACTGTCCTGAAAGTATACGGCTGGGCTTGGGAAAGTGAGGTCCCTTAGAAATTACTCAGATCTAATAATTTCTGGGAACAAAGAAGACTCTAGAAGCTGTGACTCCTAACTCACTTCTAGAAATGGCTTTAAAGAAGGTATGAAGAACTGGAGGTCTGTTGAGCATGTATAAGAACATCTTAGTATAGATGCTGAGATGCCCAGTCTAATTCTGTTCAGCATCAACTTTATTGCAATAAAAATTAAAGTTTTTTGTTTGTTTTTCTTGTTTCATAACATGTCAATATGGTATTTGTGTAAAAGAACAGAATTAAAAACAATAAATGACAGTAGAATCAAAATGTGTCTAATCCAGACTGGTGTGAGTCTTGCACTAGGGAAGCAACTGTCACAGTCCTTTAAGGTATAATTTGAAGCCTACTGAAGTCAATGAAAGGCCTTTCATTGACTTCGATGAGCTTTAGATTAGAACCTCTGCTAGGGAGTTTCTTATCCTTGACCTTCTTGAAAGAAAAAACTACTGATGTGTGAATAGCGTTAATCACCCATGAAAACTTGGTAAAGAGTGATCTGGTTTTTATGATATGGAAAATACTCTGCTGAAGCATGAAGCCTTCTAATGAAGTCAAATGAAGTAGAACTTGCCCTCTTAAAACTAAAGCTCAGATCTTGAAGTGTCATTTGCTGGGATAACACATTCCCCATCTGTCAGTCTGGGCTTTTTCTTGTCCACAGGTGAATTAATGCAGCCTTCAATGTGTGGTATTTTAGCAGAAGTGAGAGACAGGAATTCTAATTAGCTAATGTAAGTTTGGAGCCCTTCGTTGCAACAACAGAAAATATACACACTTTTGTCCCTGAATTTATGTAATTTTGCTTTTCTGACACCTAAATCTACCACATACCTTCAATCTTATCCTTGATAAGCCACTGACATCACAAATGGGAGATTGTTCTTTAATGTAAAACTAATTATTGATTAGTTTGCAGTCAGTGAATTTAGAAAATTGAAATATAAAACCCTTTTGAGGCGTCTTTTCTTCTACCTTTAGTTTTGACTGTCTTGGTGTGTTAGCAATAGTGATGCAATTCTAATGAAAATAATTCAAGCTACAATACTTCTGTTTATATTGTGGATATGCAATATTGTGGATACATTTATTTCAAAGATCAACTCAAATTCCAATTGACTGGACAGTAACTCTGACTTTATGTAAGTAATTAGCTCTCTCATGTCTTCCAACATTGGGTGAGATCTCATATTGTTCAATAATGAGCCTTCTACTATACTTATATGTCAATGAAACTCATGAGAATCATGATAAAACTCAGGTTCACATAGTTTATATAGTAGCAATTTATTACCTCATTGCAAGTTTTTAAAATCTCTCTGGCACTACAGAGTTATTATAGAAAGTTAGAAAGACAGATATACTAAGTATGAACTTGCAGTTGAGATTTCAGAAATAGAGTGCTCTTGAACTAAAACTTTGATGAGAAATAAATCCTTCCTGTGACATTTTTATGCCATGTGGAAGTGTGGAAGTGTGAGAAACAGCACCTGGCAAGCAAGCTGTCTTCTTTAAAAGCAAGCAAACCAGCTGCTCATCAGGTTGGAGAAGGAGTTAGCAAGAAATAAAAGTCTACTCAGATGTTCATTGCTCAGATCTGAAAGGGAAAACTCATACTTTGTGATTTGTCCTCTGAATACTGAGAAAAAAATTTCTCTCTATCATCTATATTTTCAAACATGATGAAGAGCTTATATCTGAAAGTAGGATTAATTTTCAAGTGAACAATCTATTTACCAGATCCATCTCTGTTCATATCAGTTTTTTCATTTACTGAAAATAACCAGATGAGTACCAGAATAAATTTCCTTATGGAAAACAAACAGCATTTGATAGTAACTTTCTTTTTCAGGATAAATTAGGGGTAGGATTTCTGGATTTGCTGGATTTTCTTTTTATGGGTCAATACTTTCCCTATTCTTTTACATGCACCAGACAGAGTCTAGTTTAATAGGACTCAAATTGATATGTTTTTTGATTAAATAAACCAGCTGTGTTCTAAGAAATTTTTATCTGAGCAGAGAAACACTTACCAAAATGTTTGTGGCTCTTGAAAGCCCTACACAAGTAGCTGTTTCATAAAATACTTGGAAAAAAATCAAGCGCTAAATGTAGGTGAATTGGTACAAGACTGGGATACTTAACTGTGTATATATTTTCCAAATGGGCAAGGTGATCTGATTCCTTTAGCAAATAATTTTTTCAGTTTTACAGCTGTCCAAGTCTGGCAGATTTTACTCCACAGAATACATGTCATACACAAAATAGAAGCTTTCAATATCAGAAGACAACCTAACTGCAGGTAGTCTTTATCTTTTATTTAACAGTGAGAGAAGTGTAAATGCATCAACATGCAAGAAAGATGCATATATCAAAGTACATACCCCAACCTCCAAAAACCTGAAAACTGGTTAGATCTATCAGCTATATATTCCTTAGAATATATGTCATTTTACAATTTTCTAATTTTCTGACAATTATACTTCAGTACATCCAGTGTTAGCTTGAGTACTGAAACCCTCAGTCAAATAACATTGTAATCCACTGAAAAGGTTTCTTTTTGGTGCCTGGAAAAATAACTGTCAGGGATCGATTTTAGGTAGTTTTATTTTTGTTTTTGTTTTAAGTAGATCTTTAGGTAGTTTTTTTATTTTTTATTTTTTAAGATATATAATACTGTGACAGCTAATATCCTTTCACCTTTTGTCTTGGTTCCCAAGGAGACCTCCTCTTTTTCTATTTCATTTCTTATTGGTTTGGATTTGCTTCTTGTGAACTATCAAATCCAGATTAATCTGTCCTATCCACCTGACTCTCCTGCCAACAAAACTGTTCTCATATCCTGCTGCAGTCTCAGTGTTTGCAGATGGGATAGCCAGAGAATGAAAACAGAGTTCTGTAATGACCACAGAGAGAAGGCTGTTTGGAAACACTGATTGCTTCTTGGAGAGCTACCCTCAGTTATTTAAATAGTATTATATTACTTCAAAGGTTTGTAAACTAAGATATGAGCAGATGAAGTTCCTGCCAGTGCTATACTGAAAACTAAATAGACCAGAAATATGTGCCTTCAGTAACATTATCTTGTCTTAGGCTCCTGTCACACAAACACTGAAGCATCTGCTCATCTTTGCAGGCATGAACAGCTCTTCAGATTTTGCTGGAATGTAGGGTAAATTTAAATTTAATAACATTCTTATTTGCGGAGTCAGGTCTGCTAGTATGATATTTAGTTGTCTGTGCATCAGGATCTACTGCCATTTAAGATGCTGTAGATTATCCCTCCTGGCTTCCAGCTGCTGCTCCAGAATAGTGCAGGTTTATCATAGGTCCCATGTTATCCACCAGACCAGATGTCTCTGATGCCCTTGAGCATCTAGAGTGACACCTGCATTAGCCCAGCCATCATCACACTAGGACAAGGATCTCAGAACAACATGACTCAATGCGATAGAGGGAGAGAACAGCTTTTCTTAACTCCTAGGAGTGCGAACTGCAAGCAGAACTCCATATACTGTGCTTCATGTTTTCCAAATTGCACTTATTTCTTCAGAGGAAAGGAGGTCATCAAAATACAAAATGTTACAAGCTACAAGCAATAAATTAGATGGAACCAAAACACCTTTAATGTCTGCTTACCTGTAGAACTATGTCCCGTTCATTCCGTGTGATGTTTACAGTATGGGGCTGTCCATTTGCCATGTTTCTGTGGTCGATGTCAATATTATATGGCTCTTTGGTACCTCCTAGGCTGTACCGAATTTGCAAATTCCCTAATGAAGGAATGTGAAAAGCACCCTCAGGTATTTTGATCTTTATTCACCAGCTACTTTCCCCTCTTTATTTTCATGTACAACTGTTATTGTTTTACATTTAAATTGCTCTCAGAGCTGGTATCTGCAGTAGGAAAATTTAGAGAAGGGCTAGTATTTGTGATTTTAAAGCTACTGGGCTGAAAATGGCTTCCATTTTACTACCCAGAAGCATGAAAATGAATGGCATCTCAAAACTAAAGTGTGTGCAAATTCTCCAGATTGCAAACCAAACAAATCAGAACTATGCCTTGAACAATATGGACAATTGTTTCAAATTTGAGCACATCAAGTATCACTTTATTTTTGAAATTATTATCCTCACTGCAGAAAAATTCTTTGATGTTATAAAAGGCATGAGTTTTTTTTTTTTTTTTTTTTTTTTTTTTAAGAATAAAACATTGATATGCCTTGAATAAACTCAAAATTGCAACAAATTAACACTGGCATATAATCTACACAAGGGATTTTCTTGCTCTCAGATTTAATTGTTGTTGACAGGTGACCATCTGGACTTTTATGGAAATTTAATAATATATGGTGAAATGAAAACTTCAGGTTATATTGTTAGAAAACTATAGTCAGAAGTGGTTAATTGATATTCATGACAAAGTGCCAGACAGATTTTTCTTTTCTAAAAAAAGAAATGAAGTGTCTACTCTTCACTGAAAATTTTAACATTCCATCAAAAGGAAAGATTTTTGAAAATGGAAATGTAGACCCCATTATTCATCAAAACCTGAAATATTCTGGCCCCAAACAACAGTCCTAGATTTTTAAAACTATAGTTTGGATTCCAATATGTTTTTTCTCTCATGCACCTTCTTTCTTACCTGTGGAGGTAAGAAAGGGAAAAATTTCAGTGGTATGTGAAATACCTGTATTAACTGAGGAAAGTGTTAGTAAAATATTCCTAAGTATGATTTTTAGGGGACACTAAGGCACTATTTGGAATTGAATTATATTGTATTTTGATACTCCACCAGAAAATGGTCCGTATCCAACCTTCAATCATTACCAAAATTTTTAGGACATTATATATTGTGCTACATCTGCATTTAACCACCTTAGTCAGTAGTCAGATTTTCAGAAGAACAGTGCATTACACTTTCCACTGACTACAGGTGATATTTCCATGAGTTCAGTGACTATGAACCATTTATTACCATGCCTACATGTGGATGCCTACTTATCCTCTCCATAATAGTAGTTTATGGCATGAACCTAACTGTTACAGCATATATATATATATATATATATATATAATTTATTGATTGATTCTGCTTGCTTGTTTGTTTTGAGAAGGAAGGTTTGCTAGTGGAATACCCTATAGAATTGAAGAGATGCATCACACAAAATTTCATAAAGCGGAACCTGTATTCAGGTCCCATGTACTGTACTTTTAAAGAACAAGGGTGAAAAGACTTTCTTATTAGTTCAGAGTTTCAACTGCATGTCAGTCTGGTATTATTATCAATCGTTCCTTCAATGGAGAGAGCCCAGAGCAGTTGCTTACCAGATGGCTTGACAAGTACCGCCATGAAGTCCTGGGTATAGGAACTGATGTACAAAAGGACACAAGGGGACTTGGTAGTGCTGAAACTGAAGCTGAGCTCTTCTTTATTCAAGTTAAGGTCAGTTGCTGTGGTCTCAGGATCTGTGGAACTCAACAGGGTTCGGCTAACTAAATCCTTCATGCTGGTCCCTGCAGAGTGGAAGTTGTAACGAAGCCACATTCCCTCTTCAAAAAATGCTCCCACATCTTGAAAAAAAGAGAAAATAAAACAGGAAAAAGAAATTGAATGTGCTGACAGCTTTTCAATGAAACATATTACTACTGACTTGAGCACTACTAATCTGTACATGTTACTACTGCTGCATTATTTGAGCACTTTGCCAATAGTTAAGAACCTTGCTATTTTCCAGTAAGAATGAAAAGGATAAACTAAATTTTATTTCTGGATACTGGAATCGCAGAGCAGAGGAAAGGTTTCCTTTAGGTCAAACAGAAAGACTGTACCTACATCTCATACCACTGCTACCACACTTTAGATTTATTCTCATTGAGGTCTTGCAGTAGACAATGTTCCAAAGAAGGAGATACAGGCAAGAGAGATTTAGAAAGCACAATAAGGAAACATTGTAAAGGAATGTTCTGGAAAACTAGAAACTCTGACCAGCAAATTTCAGTGGATTTAGAATAACCTCAGAGAGGAATGATTGTGATTCCAGCACCTGAAAAACTTGAAATAAGATTGCACATGATACTAGAAAATTATCCATAGCAAGCATAATCCTTCATAAGAACTGCCTAATCTGGATGGTTTATGCAGAAAAAAAAAAAAAATAAATAAATAACTAGGGAGCTTGACTCATGGATGGAAACAAGGCATAAGACACCTGAACTATATCTCACAGGAGGTGCTCCTGTCATCTTTCAATACTCTTGACAGAAAATAAAACTACTTTTGGCAGCTAATACTTTCATTTGAAAAAGCATTGTTATTAATTTGCATAATAATGTACCCCTGCTTATTTCTTAACATTAAAAATATAATTCAAAGTTGACATTCTTATATTGAAAGCTGACTTTGACAGCCTCTTATGGGAATCACCACATAGTTCCCTACCTTTGTTAGTTTATAATCTTCTAAGTCTATTGGGGATTGCTGGACTGGCTTACTATAGCAATCTTTCATTCAGTAATTCAGGTGCTGGATATGCTTTGCTATCTGGGACAACACCATAGAAGGAAATTTAAAATTACATGATGAATAAATACATAATAAATAATAAATAAATAAATAATAATAAAAATAAATAAATAGAATATAGCATATAATTACAGTATTTAAAAATAGTTGTAAGCAATGCTCAGAAAGGTGACCAGTCGTTAGAAAAAAAAATAATTCATCACTTAATACCTTCCTACATTATTTATAAATGCAAAATTGCCATAGATTGCTACCAAATTACATATCTAAACTTTTGTAAAATCAACACATTATTTTTATTAAAAAAAAATAAAAATCCCTTTTTAGTATTTGGAGCCTTCATGTCCTTCACACAATTCCAAGCAAAGGTTTTATCTCGAAACAAATGAAAAATGTTGTCCATCTTACAAGCTGTGTAGTGATACAGAACAAGTCAGGAATGAGTTTGCAGACTTTATTCAGAATAATTGAACACAGAAGAGATAAGAATATGGGTAAATTATTGCAGATATAAATAAAATAAATTATTACATATGGGTAAAATTATTGCAGACTTTATTGATCCTTTTCAGAACTTTGCTACATCTAGTTCTGGAAAAGCATTATATTTTCCATATAACATATAAAAATTCTCCAAAATGCAAACTCTTGTAGTCTGTGTTACTGTGTGGCCACATAAAACATGGAATCAGGTTGTTGTCCAAAGGTGCTACAAATAATGTGATCACTCTGATAGATTTATAACTGCTGTTTTATAGCAGAAATCTTAAATAACCTTGAAACAGTCATAGAAGAGGCAATTCAGTTTAATAGCTATATTTTGCAGATGACTCAACTTAAGTATTCCCAGATTAAAAGTGAAGGACCCTATCCTGAAAATACTTCCCCAGACTGTGATGCCTATTGCTGTTAACTGTGGTGTTGAGAATAAGCAGTAGTACTTAAAAACCTAAAGCAGAATATACTGTGTATTTACTATGTATACTATGTGCATATATATATATACTATGTGTATATACTATGTATTTGCAAGACTGGCTTTAAAAATATCCCTGTGACCACTAATTTATTATTCTTCAACCTCTGCTGATAGTGTACACAGGTCATGGTACGCTGAGCAGCCCTACCTTCTGACACTGCTGCTCTGCTGGCAGGGACTGCTGGTAGCCCCTGCATTGCCTCCACTTAGACACAGCAAACTGATGCAAAATTTTGTTCATCTTCTTCCCCTTTCTGGCCCTTTTACTGCTTGTCATCCCTTTTACTTTAGGAGCAATCTTTGGGATTGCCTGTCACTGTGATTGCCCAAGGTCTTGCACACTGGGAATACTGGGAGCCTCAGTCCTTGACCTCAGTGCTTTCATGGGGCTGAACTGAAAAGTTCAAAAATATGCAACACATATTCCACAGCAGTAAATGTTATTAATTGCTACTCTAAATGTTCATTATTAAGAAGAAAGCTTTAAGTAAATGGTGTTCTCTGAAGCACTAAGATTTGTTTTTCCCAAAAGGATTTCATGACAGAGTAATGTTCTGTGAGTTTAACTTCATTTGTGCTGGGAAAATAATTTTCAGTATAGCTGTGTTACAGGTCTGTGACGTATTGTAATGAACCTGGAAATTCTCTCACATACATACCACTTCTTTTAAGAGGAAGGATAAGAGGAAGGTTCGCTTTGGTTGTGTGAGTTCCTACAGGAAGGTACTGAATCCCCTCAAGTTCCAGTTCAGCAAAAGGGTTCAGCCTGTGACTGTGCTTTTTGGTGAACGAAGTTGAAGTACTTAGTGCAGCAGGGCTGCAAAATGCTCAGCAGTTCACAGAATCAGGCTGTTTAAACTATTAGGAAACATTAGAGAAAGGTAAAGCATAATTTTCGCTATGTTAAATTATAGTATAAGATGACTTGGAAATGTTGAGGGGTGATGAGTGAAGAAATGATCTGTTTGGAGGACACCTGTGTATTATCTTCCTAAAGCTCTGAGGGAAGTCCTTCATTCAGAAGATCATGCAAGCCACCTGAGTAAAACAGGTAAAATGAAGCACAAACACTGCTACTGAAATGTGGACAAGCTTTCCATGCACTGCCCTCTGCCTTCTTCTGGAATATTTCAAATACTATCTGAAAAGTACAGACTTGAAATATCAGGCATAAGGCATAGTGAAGGGTTCCTCTGCAAACTGCTCTTTCAGGACAGAAGCCTTGGAGAATGAATGAGGTGGTTACACGTCAGTTTTCCTTGAAAAGCAATACATATTTCTAAATCAATATGCAGTGCAGTCATGCACTGTTGACAGACTTTGCAAATACATACAGTTTGGGATAGCTTTGTGAGCTATCCCAGAGCTGGATTTGTGGAGGCAGTGATTTTTTTTCAAGCAAGATGTGTATCCCCAATGTGAAATGCACATATTTTACAAAAATGTCCATCTTCTGTTTGAAAAGGGATAAAGCAAAAGAAAATCGAAAACTTCCACACAAAATGCAAAGGTATCCAGAACTTGCAAACTTATTTTGAGGATTATAATTCTTTGGTCATCTCCTCAGTCTCTCTCTCCCCATTCACCTGTTTTTATTTTTGTACACTCTGATTCTGTCTAGGACCAGGAGTATGAAACAACAGAAGGAAAAAGACAAATAGAAACAAAAAACATTTCTGTTGCAAAAAACCTACCTAAGGCAGAGTATAAGAAATTGAAAATACCATGACATTTCTGTGCCAGTGTTGTAGACATAAGAAAATATCAGGAGGGACCTAATTCTGCTTTGCTGTTGGTTTAATATCAGTGAAATGTTGGTGTCATTTCTTCTATTCTCAGGTAGTTATAATGATCCTGCTAGCTATACACTCAGTCACACCAGAATATGACTTCTTTTTCCATGAATTTTTCTCACCTGTGAAAAGCATTGCCAGCATTGCACAGGTGTGGCTGAACACAGCTTCATGAAAATTTTCTATCTGAATACACAGAACTCCGTATTCTCTACAAGAATTGAATTGCCTCTGGGATGACAGTAGGAATAGGAATGTTAAGGGGATTATCATGAATCAAGTGGAACATATTACTCCTAATAAATAAACAAGGAACATGCAGAGAGTTACACACACACAAAGAGCAATTTCAACATAGTGACTTTTGAGGCACTGCGTGAGATGGAAGCTCCCTTCTGCACTAGGACAGCTATTACTACCTCACAAGTGTCATTTCACCTTTTCCAGGTAAGTTCAAGACCTGGCTTGTGTCACCTTTCATCTGGTCACCAAAGAGAAAACAAGACTGATTATCTCTGTGATACTACTGAATTTGCTTTCTTTTTTTACTATGTCTTTCCTGCATGGCATTTTGAATCTTAAAAGCAGCACTTCTGTAACCAAGGCCTGGAGGCATTTTGACACTCGGTGCACGTACCAATCAATTTAGACATCTTAATAAAACCATTCCTGATGTGTAATTTTATTTCCTTTTTGATTTCTTATATAGTCATTAATATTGAATATAGAATAACTATAGCTTGCTTGTCTGGCTTGTGGCTAAAAATGTGCTAGAGAGCACTATATATTTCTGCTTCTCCAGGCTGTGGTCACAAAGATTAAGACTATTTACTGAGATATGTCCTAGCCATAGGGCATCAATAAAGGGTCAGAATCTCACAGGTCTTGATCTGGGAGAGAATTTACTCCGAGTGCTCTGAAGATGGCAATACTTATTTATGTGGCTAGTTCACTCAACTTTTTGTTCTACCTTCAGGCACACAGTATTCAGTTTGTGAATCGAAGAAGTAAGGACATAAACATGTTGCCCTACATCATCAAGTCTCATATTCTGTCTATCATCACTGTAATAATTTGTGATGCATGTCTGAATTTTCTATGCATGGAGTAAAATACCAAAATAAGACAATTGCTTGTTGGCATTACTAAAATACAAACCTACAATGTGTTTTCTTCCTTTATATGAAAATATCAGTAGTCAGCATATAGAAAGCTTTCATGAACAAATTACTATCAGAATCAAAGTAAAATAATATGAACCAGTAAAATTATTATCATAAATCCATATAAAGATTCCTGCTACCTTTAGGGGAACAGAATGAGTGCCACAGAAGATGGGATTAAGCCACCTGATTCATTGCACCATCAAGCCTCCTGAGGTACTGGCAGGAGGTAAATTCTAGGAAACAGCCTGGCATATCTAAGTAAGTCTGAGTTCTGAACCTCCTCCCCAGGAAAATCCATTTCTACCTCCATTAGATATATGGAGATCCTAAGGCATCAAGCCTCGTAAAACAGCCCTGTAAAGCAGGTGCCTTTTATTCTGCTTTGTTCTATCTGGACAAATGCACAAGCCAATGAAAGCCTGAAAATGTCAGGCAAATCTCAACTGTGGTTCATTCTGCACTGATGTGAAATTACTATAGATCTTCCTATAGTTACCGCAGTTTGAACTGATGTCTAGGACTGCAGGCTCAGAATAAGGGAATGACAATCTGCTCTGTGTATTTTCTGCTGAGTCTAAATGAAAAGACAGCTTTCTTTTTAATGGAAATATTCACAATGGCTAAAAAACCTCCAATTGAATACAATAGTATGAATGAAAATAAATAAATAATGTTAAATATACAACAGATCAGGTTCCATGATTTCCTGCTAGGGAGCCTTTGAAGGTGTTTTCTACATAATCACAGAGAAAAACTTGCAGCTTTGCTAGAAATATTAAAGACTTCTATTTGATTATTACACAGTATTCACAGCGACAACTATGATGGGAAGATCTGACTTAAATTCCTTCTGGTAGCACAGACATCCACTTTCAAAGTCAGCAGTTTATCGCTTCCCTCATTGTGTCTTTCACTTTCTGCATTACCATAATAAAATCATCTCCTTGCATCACACAGCTATTGTAAGGAGAAATACCTTATCAGCTTGTGAGGTGCCAATGCTACTCTAATAGCAGGTGTATAAATATTATACAGGGGTGTCTGGTGTGAGAACCTCAAATCTCCCAGTTGCATTTGCACAGGCACTCAGGCACTCAGCAGCCAACAATGTTGCTGAAGTTGATGTGCTCATCTTTCATACCACATCTGCATTTAGTGAGCAATGACACCAGAATGGGCTCATTATAGTTAGATGACAAAGATATTGAAAGTTTATTGAATTTTCTGAGCCAAGCCTTAGAATTTAATTTATTGCCCTGATTTATTTATTTTCTGTATACAGAATAAGAAATGCACTGTATTAGTAGTTTATTATGGATCAATAATAGGCTGGGAAGTTCAATTTATAATTTTGCTGTTTCTTTGAGAAAAGTAAGTGATATGGCTAAATTGTGCTCTGGTTTAAAAACAAAATGATTTTTTTTTTCCAGTAAAAGAATTCTCGCAACTGATGTGAAGTGTAATTTTCAAAGCATTAGAGCACAAACTGTACATGTTTAATAAGGCAGTATCAATGAGACAGCAGAATTGAATAGTTTTATAGAATTTATATATTTTTGTGGGTATATGCATTTACTCAATAGCTATGAAGTAGTTGTTACTTTTCAGTAGAGGTCAAGACTCCAGTTCTGAAGTCTGATCTACCGGTAGAAAAAAACGACTTTCTGCAATGTTCAGACTCACTAGACCAACTAACATTCCCAACCCAAGGAAATTTCTGATATAACTTTTGGTTATGATCAAGTTGTATAGAAGAATTTTTCTGGGGAGTTGGGTGGGCAGGAATGTTGCCTTGATCTTCCAGCTTCCTGGATTATAAGCAATGAAAACTAAGAAGCTAGTTACCTTGAAACCTTCGAACAATCACCTTCCCATTACTTACGGCAAAGCAAGTACATGTATTTGCAACCAGCAATATAAAGGGAACTGAATGGTTATAACAAGTGCAGAATTTGAAGTTGATGAAGTATCAATCTAAGAGTCTGTGAGAGGGTGCAGAGCTATTTCACCCATCTGTCATAGCACTATATCTGGTATGTCTTTTTCTTGCATCCACTCATCCCATTAAAAGGTTGATTTTTCTGTTTGAGGCAGAGAAGGGAGCAAGAAAGAAGGAAATCTGACCATGAAAACACTGTTGAAAGTGCTTTTGGGATTCATCCAAATATGAAACAAGCACGAAGGAGTTCAGTTCAGGCATTGTCAAAAAGGATTGCAGGAATTTCACTATGAATGTGAAATTTACTTGGAAAAATAAATGTATACACTGTGCTCATCTTCTGTTGCAATTGCATAGAAACTGGGGAGCTTTGAATTTACCCTTACCTGAAGGCACAGAAGTCAGATATATATGTATATATGCTTTTTATATGCTTTTTTTTTTTTTTTTTTTTTAATGTGGGATCCCCCACATCACAGTGCTGTCATGTGCTCTGTGCATTCTGTGCACACACATTTCAGCATGTTGACCATTGCTGTTTTTGCTTAAAGGATTGGAATAATTTGTTTTTTAAAGGAACAAAATTGAACTATTTCTCAGAAATCGTTTTATGCTGTCAAGATTACAGTTCTGGGAGAAAAAAAAAAAGAATTTATGCTTAAGCAATAGACAGAGAAGGGTCAGAAAGCGATCTGTAGGACATCAGAAATACTGCAGCTATTCCTCTGAACAATTTATCTGAGCAATGAAAGGAGAACAGAAGCCAGTTGCACATGCCCCTGATATAAAACAAAAATAAAGTTAAAATAGGTAACAGACTATATTTTTGCACTATTTTTCATTGTAAAAAAAACACGTTGTA
This sequence comes from Heteronetta atricapilla, assembly GCA_011075105.1. Classification (NCBI taxonomy): domain Eukaryota; kingdom Metazoa; phylum Chordata; class Aves; order Anseriformes; family Anatidae; genus Heteronetta; species Heteronetta atricapilla. The sequence goes on from CM021732.1 coordinate 55,705,173, forward strand.
ACTTCCAGGCAACCAATACATCAATCACACGTGTGGCCTGCTGCTAATAGGTCTGGAAACACAGCAATTTCTTGTCAGTCATCAATCAGTGACTTGTAGGATGGATTTTATCAGCAAAAGCAAAGTCTTGTTTTATTGTGAGATGTCTTTCTTACTTACAAAACATTGTATGATGATTTCAGTATATCAATGATGCTTTATTTGCTTTGATTTTTATTTCTTAGCAGTTGCAGTATGCAACCAACCCCAGAAAGTTTACCATGCAGATGTGATTGAACATCAAAATCAAATTTTGAGATACGAAGAGCTTCCTGTGGCAAATTAAAACCAAAAAAAAAAAAAAGGAGGGGGGGTGGAAAGAAGACTGTGCTATATCAAAAGATGTTATATTATGCCACCCCTCCTACTGAATAGCATATTTCTTTGGAAATCTCATTGTTTTGAATTCAATAAGTGAAAAACTCAGAGCTGCCTGGTGACGAGGTTTTACTCAGTGGAGTAAAAGTAACAAAATTTACTCTTCATTTACAGTGCAAAACACTAACAATATTATTTTGTGTCAGTGGACTTGAATTCCTAGTGTAGGTAACATAGGAAAATATCCTCCCTCGCCACATATTACTCACCAAACATCACAGTATCCAACTGCACACTGTGGGACAGGTAAGAAAAAACACAAGTGACACAGCAGTATTCAACCTAGTCATTCCTGTAAGAAATGAAAGTGGCTGAAAACAGAATATAGTCTTCCAAAACATGTTCAGAGACATCTCAGTGCTTTTTTAGGGGGGGGGAGAATGTTGAGGTGTAAATGAAAAATGAACAGAAATATCAGATTTGGGTTGTTTATATATAAATCACTAAAAAGAGAAATTGCTTAATTGCTTTTTTTTTTTTAATATTTTACAGGGAAAGCAGGGAAAAACTCCCTGATCTCCAACAAATTTTACAAATTTTATTTTATTTTTTAAATAAAATATACTCTGATGTTTTTCCTGTATTTTTTTCCACCGTCATTAGTATTGTGTATTAGTATTGTGTATTTTCTCTTTGTATCTAGAAAATATATCTAGTCTTGTCTCATAGACAAAGAGGATATAATACAAGACTTTTGAAGCTGCTATTGGAAGAAAAATGTAAGATACTTATCTTTTGCAAGTCTAGAGAGTTTGGCAACTTTTACAAGATGTTCCAGTGCTTTACTTGATTTAAAAGGCTTAATGCAAGTTCAATTTACAATGTAAAATTTAATGGGCTGAAAATGAATTGTTTTAAAAAACTCATTATCAGCACCATTTGTTACAGAGGTTTTACAATTATTTTGATCACAGGATGGTCTCAAACCAGTCTATTTTGTGTTTAATTGATCCTTCAACTTTTATCCCAGTGCCCAGTTGTTTTTTACAGAGAAGACCCATGAAGCCATCCACACGAAATAATACTTGGCAATATTTCAGATGAGTACATTGATTTTCAGCACTAACAGCATGAAAATGTATTTTCTTCATAGAGTCTTAAGGATTTAAATAGATACATTTAGCCTGGAATAGATTTGATATTTAAGGCAGAAATCTGATATATTGTTTAAATTGCACAACATGGTGTGGTACAGAGATCCCCATGCTAGCATGAGGACATTTGTACGACTCAGTGCTGCCCAGCAGCGGTGGCTTACAGAGAGAGTTTTATGCATTCTCAGTATACTGCAAGCTCATCACATTGCAAGCCTGGACATGCTGCACTCAGCTTTACTTTTGGTAGTAGCTATTAGCTTTACTTCTGACTGTGTGACCTGAATAAAATGACTTGGGCCAACATCTGCAGAAGACGTTTGAGAGCCAACTTACAGATGCTTAGCTGAAACTGAGCATGTACATGTATGTCCACTCTGGTGCAGTGGATACTGGGTACTTGGCATCTACATAAAGTTGAGCATTGATACAGAAGTACTGAAATGAGAAAAAATTATGACACTGAAAAGAGAAAAAAAATGTCCAAAGTATCACTATCTGGTCTGTGGTCCTCCTTCTAGACTGGGAGGCTAATAAGGTGAATGAAGAGTGTAATATTACTTCTTTTGCTACAACAGTGCTTGCAGATCAGTGAAACGGGTTTGTCTGTGCTAGGTTCTCAATTGTTTCTTTAATGGTATTTTTTTATTCTGTTAGATCCACATCCAGGAAAAATAAAACATTTAGCTTAGTGCTGATTTTGGCAGAAGTTTGGTGCTCTTCCATCCCTACAAAATAAGAATATCCTATGAAATGTAAGAGAAATGAATGAATTTCCACAAAACTTGCAAACTTTGTAAACATTGGAAAATTATATTCCCATTACGACTTTGTCACAACAATTTCTTGCCAAAATAAGAAAAAAAAAAGTGAAGATAAGCCAGCTTCTTCACTCTAATATTTTTAGGAGGTAAGATCCCTTTCTCCTTCACTCCTTTCCTATCTTTCTTTCTTATGAAGGCATACGTGTCCATAATAAATTGATCTCTTACTACCATTTGTTTTGAATGCACTTTATACATTTCAAAAACTAACATGGATGTGGGAGCTCTGTAGCTTCTCTTGCAAGATCAATCTCTAATGCAGTTGGAACTTCAAGAAGATATGATCTGGCTATGAATAGATAAAACTTTTAATCCAAGTGTTGGTCTCCCAGTTCACAGGATTCAAGCCAAAGCTCAGACCTATGTATTTCCAAATATTTTTATGAACCAGAATATGTAGATTTTGATTAAATCCACACTTTCTTTTTCCTATATAATTAATAAATATAAGATGGCAAGAAACTAAATTTCAATGAATTTATGATGATAGATTTATTTTGATTGGTAACAATTCTAATGTTGAACGATGAAGTTCAACACCTCAGAACTATTCAATACAGTCTGCCAGACCTGCTTTGAGAACAGGTACCACTTATATATTTCTGTTGTTTTGTTATTTGATTTAATTAGTTAACATATATTAATGCTGAGAGATGCAGTTTCATATCATCACATTTAAATCTTTGATGTAATAATTTGACTTGCCTGTAAGAAATATTAATCAAGATTTACTTGTTTAATTAACAAAAGATGAAGAATTGATTGTATTGTTTTCCCATACTCTTCAAGCCTTCTGCATAAAGTGTTTACCTTTAATACAAAATGGTCCATCATATGCAGTTTTGGAGCAGTCACAGGAGTAGCCGTTGTATTTCTCGACACATTTGCCACCATTTGCGCAGTACATCCCATAGCTTGTGCAGTGGCCAGAGCAGCCAGGCTTCACCCCTGGTGTGACTTTTGCTCTCTCTTCCAAGTCCAGCGTCACCCCATTCATCCTTAATGAACGAATGCAACCTAGGAAACCCCGCTGGCCTCCTGCAGCACCTGAGCAGGAATGTAAAACCATAAGACAACACTAAACAGATTTTGTTGTTGTTACTGTACATGAAATATCCTGCTAAACTTCTGACAACAGCTGGGATTAAATAACTTATTTGTAAAGATGAAGCATTACCATGTCCTAATGAAATTGTAATCAGTTAAACCTCAACTTTCAGACCTTACTAAAAGTACACCCAAATAGTGAGTGCCTTTGCTTTACATTGATAAGAGATTAGAGATTCTAGCCCTCTACTGTAAGACTTCAAATTTCAACTTCAAGATTTTTAGAGAGAACAGTGGAAGAAATGGGCTTAGCTCTATCACTAAGATATAGCCCTACTCACCATATAATTAGTAGTTATGAATGTTAATAATAATGCCACAATATGTTATGCACTTTAATATTTTTCAAAGCCACAGTGGGGAAAGAGGGAAAAGATTTTAAACCCCCTTCTAAGCTTCAGTAGGAAATATAAATGCTCATTTCCAAGCAACATCAGGCATATTGCTTAGTTGCCTGGGTATAGAGTGGAGGACACAACACTGAAGAGCTACATTTGAAAATGGTTAGAATGGCTTTTCTTAGCAGTCACTAAGGATGGTTCCTTATTTTCCATGTAAATGCTGAAAAATGTGATTTTATTTCAGAAAGCCTGGGGGTTTGATTAATAATAATAATAATAATAATAATAATAATAATAATAATAACAACATAAAAATGCAAGCAAATGAGAGGCTGTTATCTGTTCACCTCATCCCCTCATCTCTTTGATTACTGCAGTGCCAAAGATGCTAAAGAGTTCCCTCTTCCTGAGGAAATCTGAATGGTCATCTCTGCAGAGCACAGAGGCTATTTACCTGGGTGAGACAGTGGACCAAATACAGACCAGATAGGCTGCTTCAAATCAACCACACAGACCAAAAAGACTGTTTCACATTCAACCATTGCTAACCAGAAAATTTGGAGTACAAGGAGACAATGCTTGGTCTCTGCTAATGTGCACAGAGCAGAGGTCATTCTGGTGTGGTTCCATTCTGTGTAAACTAACATACACCATGGTGATGAAAAAGATCCTAATACATCTAATTTCTACATCTTTTCCCTCTTGGTGAGTGTCCTAGCCCCTAGGACATGACGTCATTCTCCAGGGTATCTTGTTGGCCCAAGGAATAGTTATTTATTCTATAGAAAGTGGAGCAGGAGGGACTGAAACAATTATTATTCAGTGTTATTATCCAGGCCCTGATGTTCAGGGTGTTCATTTGAGACACTTGAACTCAAATCAATTCTCTGTCTAGCTCAGGGTAAGAATTTAAATCAGAGACTGTTCTTTGAGATCTGTGCTCCCTTCATCAAGTTATATGAAATAAATCTGATCAGAAAGAAAGAAAATCAGATTCAGATTTAGACATTCAACTTTTGGCAATACAGGTACAAAGTATTTCAAAAAAATGTTGGTGTACCAATTAATTTGAAACTACCTAAAAAAAATAATAAGTTGTTAACAATTCCCCAAGAACTCAGGCTGGAGTATTTCTATTTTCTCACAGTTTCACAAAAAGTCTTAGTATTTCCTTTAAAAGCTTAAGGTTTCCTCTTCTAAACAACCTTCAAATTTCAGCTGATTTGGAATTAGGCTTTAATTGAGATCATGGTTAGCAGTAAAGTAGAATCTTAGCTTGTAAATAATGGTTGCACCTCTGGTGACACATTATATACATAGTTTGCTGTGACACTGTGCTGTTTATCAAGGCAGTGAAGAATTTAAACATTGTTTTAATTCATTTCTGCTTTTGAATCTGCAGTAACTTGGAAAAAAAAAATAAGATAATGTCCATTCTTCCTTCCTCCTCCCCTTCTCCCTTTAAAAGATATGTAGAGGAATAAGAAATTGCTCACCATTTTATTTAGTTTTGATTCCAAGTAATGTCATTTGGCCTATCTACACTTCAGAGCCATAGGGCTAACAATCAGAGAAATAGAAGTACTGCTGGAATAGCATTCCCCAAATTCACTGGAGACCAGCAACTCCAGAAAGCAGCTGGACTAACATGGTTTTGGGAAATGCATTTGTGTGACACCATGCAATATTATCCTACATTTAATGGGAAAAAAAACCATGGGACTAAAGGGAAATGAATTCAGTGAGCTGTGAATGAAAAAACAGTCCTGCTGAGGTTAGGATGGGCATCACAGGCCCATCACATATAGTCCTGGCACTATCTATACAAAATTTTTCAATTGCATTGTTTATCTGTGGGTGAGACCCGTAAAAAAAGGAATTTGGCACTACTGTCTGCTAGAGTCACTTTCTGTCATGAGCTATAGGTTGGGAAAGACAGAAATGACAAGTGGCCAGCACAGAATATTTTTTACTTAGTCGATCCTGTTATTTCTGCAGCTACGGAAATTCTTTTTTTTTTTTTTTTTTTTTTTTGCTGTCATGCAAGTACTACTCTAGGAGTGCAAATTCCTATGTTAAATTAACTGGTACTGGCAAGACACAAGGCAACATGAGTTCAGTATGTGACATAAAAGCCTGGTTACCCACTCCACATCTTACCAACGTAGAGCTGGCTGTATAATTCCAGTCGTGTGTGTCCTTCTGTTGGGGCTTTCTGAACCTCCATGGGCAGCTGGTCTACCTGCAGACTGGCTTGTTTGACATTTCTCTCAGCATTGACCCGATGCCACTGGTCATCATTCAGCTGGTTGGGAGACCTGACGATGATTTCCACAGGCCCATTTCCAACATCAAATGAAAAGGAAACCTCTGTAGCAGCTGAAACACCAAGCAAAAGAGAACCCATCTTGTGCTGTAAACATAAATACACTTCACAATTACACAACAGAAAGGATTAATTTCTAATAGAAACTTGTACTGCTCAGACACCTTCCAGAATTTCTAAGCATATTTGATTCCTTTTAACTTGAACAGAAGTTAAAATATTTCCAAGAGGCCACTATGAAAAGCTTCTACAGCATGTAATGGAAATCAAATTAGTTTGACTTGTAAAATTAAACCAGAGCAAATTATATCCTCAAAAAGGATTTAAAAATTTTTTTACTAATAATTTCAATAATATCACACAAACTTTTAGAATATCACAAGCTTTTAGAAGAAAACACCAATAGCAATAGGTTCATTTCTGATTTTTAAAAATTTATTTATTTATTTATTTTAGGGAGTATTCATTTTGATAAAAAGTGGTACAGATGAAATTTATATTTTTTCTTCTGAGTGGCAGTGGCAGTTAATTTCTGCAATGAGCTAATAAATGCATGAAGCAGTGGTAAAGAACTATGTGAAAATTTATGTCTGGAAAATAAATGGTTTCTTATTTATATTTATAATACTCTATATTTAGTAGATGATTTAAAAAATGTTTAGAAATTTTACAAATAACCAATAGCCTCTAATAGACATTCCTCCATGTCATATTCAGCAAACTATATAATTGATGCTAGTGGTTATGCAAGGACTAATAAGTGCTTAATTATATAATTACTTATTACTGACTAATTAATCACTATAAGTGATTAATAATACATAGATTTTTGACTAAAGAAATACAATTTTGAATTTCTCGCTGAAATTAATTTTATAAAAACTAGGGGTTAAAAATTATTTTTTGGTGGCAAAACATTAGATGAAAGTATTACCTTGAAGAGCGAACTTCAAGACCTTAAAGACCTAGGGGCAAGATCCCTAAGAACACTGTTCTTAGGGACAAAGGAGCTGAACAGATTGGCAACTATTTAAGGATGTTTTCCTCAGAGTACAAGAACTCTCCATCCTCTTGCATAAAAAAGTGAGTAGGGAGAGCAGAAAACCAGCACGTCTGAGCAAGGACCTGTGGGACCTGTTTCCATGCCTATCATTTCCCCGAACCTGAAGATGAGGGCTGGGGAAACAAAGTTTCTCCCACTGTAAGCAAAGAACAAGTCTGAGACCACCTGATGAAACTGAACAGGTACAAGGCTATGGGGCCTGATGACATGCATTCCAGGGTCCTGAAGGAAATGGCTGATGTCCTTGCCAAGCCCCTCTCCATCATATTTGAAAACTTCTGGCAGTCAGGTGAAGTTCCTGGTGACTGGAAGAAAGGGGAACATCACCCCCATTTTTAAAAAGGGTAGAAAGGAGGACCGAGGGAACTACAGACTGGTCACCTCTGTGCCTGAAAAGATCATGGAAAAGATCCTCCTGGAAGCAGTGTCAAGGCACATGCAAGACAAGGAAGTGATCCAAGACAGCCAGCTTGGCTTCACCAAGGGCAAATTGTGCCTGACCAATCTGGTGGCCTTCTATGATGGAGTGACTGCATCAGCTGACAAGAGAAGACCAACCAATGTCATCTACTTGGACTTCTGTAAGGCCTTTGACATGGTCCCACATGACATTGTAACCTCCAAGTTGGACAGAGATGGATTTGAAGGGTGGACCATTTAGTAGATAAGGAATTGGCTTGAAGGCTACACCTAGAGAATGGTGTTTAATGGTCTATGTCCAGGTGGAGGCCTATGATGAATGGTGTACTTTTGGGGTCTGTCTTGGGACTGGTACTGTTTAATATCTTTATCAATGATATAGACAGTAGGATCAAGTGCACCCTTAGCAAGTTTGCAGATGACACCAAGCTGAATGGTGCAGTTGATACACCAGAAGGAAGGGACGCCATCCAAAGGGACCTGGCAAGCTTGAGAAGTGGGCACAAGTGAACATTAGTGAGGTTTAACAAGTCCAAGTGCAAGGTGCTGCACCTGGGTCAGGGCAATCCCAGACATGAGGACAGACATGGAGGAGGACACATTGAGAGCAGCCCTGCAGAGAAAGACTTGGGGATTTTAGTGGACAAAAAACTTGACATGAACAAGCAATGTACACCTGCTGCCCAGAAGGCCAAGTGCATCCTGGGCTGAATCAAAAGAAGAATGGCAGATTGAGGGAGGTGATTATCCTCCTCTACTCTGCCCTTGTGAGTACTGTATCCACGTCTGAGGTCCCCAGCAAAAGAAGGGTGTTATTATGTTAAAAAAAGGTCCAGAGGAAGGCTATGAAGTTGATCAGAGGGTGGTGAGGCACTGGAACTGGTTGCTCAGAGAAGTTGTGGATGCCTGCAGGTCTTCAAGACCAGGCTGAACAAGACTCTTGGCAATGTGATCTAGTGGGTGGCATCTCTGCCTATGGCAGGGGGGTTGGAATTAGATGATCCTTAAGGTACCTTCTAACCTAAGCCATTCTATGATTCTATGATTACTAGAAAATGGGTAATCAGTGATAGCATTCACAAAGGAGCATATCAGACAGGAATAAGACTTCCATTTTTTTTGTGTGTGTGTGGTTTTTGTTTGTTTGTTTGTTTGTTTGTTTTGAAATATAAAATAAAGCTGTAGTGCCATTTCATTTTTCTGAAAAATCCCTGGTGACCAAGGATTGTGTTTTCAGTGGTGCAGCTGTAGTTTCTCATATGGTTAAATTACCGAAAGTCTTATACAAAATTTATCAGCACATTTGATAAATTGTGGTAGAAGCAACACTCCATGATCATTTTCATTAAGAACACTGATAAACAGTGAGAAGTATTTTTGTACGTGGCCTAGTAGATTTCCACATGATTTTCACAGATTAAACTATACACATTTTTAAGCAATCTGGAAGGACTGGAATAAATGTTTCATAGATAATGTGATTTCAATTAAATTTATTGTACAAACAACACCTTTTTATTTCATTAAAAGAAATAAAAAAGCATTCAAGAAATAAAGCTTTTTCATTTTAATGTTATCATGCCTTATAATTTCAGGGGGTCTGCCAATAAACTCAGGCAAGCTATGAATTAGAGTACTTTCTCCAGTACTTAAGTTGTTTGTTACATCCATGTCTATTTTCAAGATATGCATTTGTCCATTAATTTTTACTTTGAAGAAACCCTTCAAATCTCTTCACTGCCAGGCTCGACTTGCTCCTAAAAGCTGTTTGTCTGAAGGATTATAAAATGAGAACCCCTTAGTAGAATTTCCTCTTATTCTGAGGCAACTGATGGCACTGTTGATATTACACATGGATGCCTTGAGGGTGAACCCATCCAGGATTTTGAAAACTTCTGCAAGAATGCTTCTTAATTTGCAGGGTTTTGGACTTCTGGATGGAAGCAGTTCTATTTTTTTTTTTTTTTAAGGGAAGATTATTCTTCCTTTAAAAGAGAAAGTGAAGTGCAGAGAACTGGCAAATAGAGATATTTCAGGTAGAATTTGTTATGCCTGCAGAGTCCAGCTTTATGCATGGCTTTAGACTGACAGTATCACAGTCTAAAGCCTTAATTTATAATGAAATTCATACTTACTGAAAAAAAAATTATTAGCTCTGATGTGAAAGTAAAAGTACCATTTGTATAAATTCACATTACATTTTTATAATGAAAGTTAACTTTTAGGAAGGAAAAGCATTCCAGAACTATCTTCTCATTAAAGGTTTGTTATCAGTGCATGTACCTTCTGACTTGCTGAAAAGTTAGAAATGTATAGGGATCTGTGGACTGTGGTGATCTGTCCCTGGGCAACCTAAAAATGTGACTCTTACAAACTGAAGGGGGGGGGGAGGCTTATTTGCTAGACTGAAAAAAAACACCATGAAGGACATCAATGAAAAGATCTTTGCAGAGAGGCACAGGCTGCATGGCATCATCACATGTGAATTTTGTTACTGGTTCTGACTCTTCAGTCTCAGTTTGCATTTGAATGAATTCTTCAGTCTACAGTGTAAGTATATTCTCCAACCAGGGGAATAATAGAATCATAGAATAGTTTAGGTTGAAAGGGACCTCGAAGATCATCTGTTTCCAACCCCCCTCACCCCCACATGGAACACCTTCCACTAGGCCAGGTTGCTCAAAGCCACATCACATCTTGCTTTAAATACCTCCAGGGATGAGACATCCACAAAAGTCTACATAAATACATGCACATATGTCTACATAAAATATTTCATATTGGCATTTTATCAGAAATGTAACTAACATCTTTGGTGAGTTAACTCCAGTCTGCAGCTAAACACTTAAACAGCTGCTTACTCACTTCCCCCCCCTCCCCCCCAAGTTGCAGGAAAAAATAGGAAGAATGAAAGTGAGAAAACTCATGTGTTAAGATAAAGACAGTTAGTTTAGTAGGTGATGGAAAAGATGAAAGCCAACAAGAGCAACAAACAAAGTAAAGCAAAGGAAATGACTCACTAAATCCCACAAGCAGACTGATGTCTGGCCAGTCTCCAAACGTGGGCCCCCTTGGAAGCCCAAACCTTCTCCTCCCTCACCTTCTTCCTCCACCCCAGCTTTATTTCTGAGCATGATGTTGGGCAGTGTAGAGTATCCCTTTGGTCAATGTGTGCCCTTCCAACTTCTTGACTGCCCTTAGCCTACACATTGGAGGAGCATTGGGAAGACAGTTGGAAAAAGACAAATCCTTTATACTTTTCAGCACTGTTCAGCAATAGCCAAAATATTGGCATGTTGTCAAGACTGTTGTAGGCATAAATACAAAACAAGGCACTTGGCTGCTGTGAAGAAAGATAACTCTATCCCAGCCAGATCCAGAATAATATAAAATTTATTCAGAAGTTCAGTGTAACTACTTACGTGGAAAGGTATCACTTATTTATTTATTTATTTTCCTAAGTATGGTTTAATTTTCAACCTCTCTGTGTCTACCTATACAACCCTTTGGACACAAATACATCCTTGGTGTAATTTCATCCTTGTAAATAAAACCACAACAGTGGTATTATTCTGACAAACTTTTAAAAAGAAGGATTTAAAACATCTAACATCTAAGATGATAGTTGTTCATTGATCAGCTGGACTGGAGCTGGATTTTTCAGAAACATGGACATAATGAGCAGCACAGATCCCCAAGATTTTTACTGGCCAGTAAATTTGTAGATCAGGAAGTGAGCATCCCTAATGACCATTTTATTTTCTATTCGATGAAATGCTACAAAACTCTAAGAAAAGATGGAGATCAGACTTTGAACAAATGTCTGAAATTGCTTAATTAAGAAATGAAAAAATAAAATAAATGTATTTTCAGTATATTCAGTTAGTACTGTGATGGAAACTTAGTTTTGTGATGGAAATTTCATAAAACTGAACAAGAGCAAATTTTTATGTACTCCTGCCACATGTATTCACATAAAGGGAGGCTGGTGGCTACACTTATAGCATTTCTGTGCCTTGTGTTTTAACTTGGCTGGCAGCTAAGCACCCACCACACAGCTGTCTTCTCACCTTCCCCCCACAGTGGGATAGTGGTGAGAATCAGAAAAAAAAAGTAAAAGCTTATGGGCTGAGATCAAGTGAGTTTATTAGGACAGAAAATAAATAATAATAACAACAACAACAACAATAATAATAATATTTTGTACACAACAAGTGAAGCACAGTGCAATTGCTCACCCCCTGCTGACTGATGTCCAGCCCATCCCCAAGCAGTGGTCCTCCTAACCCCGGCCAGCCACCCCACACAGCAATTAAAAACATTGGTGTGTTATCAACACGAATCTCATCTTAAATCCAAAACACAGCGCCATACCAGATACCAGGAAAAAATTAACTCTATAGTAGCCGAAACCAGGAGATTTGTGCAATTATATGTAATTAAATCTTAACATGTTTCTTTCATCAGTTCAATTTTCTATGGTCTTAGGTTTTTGTCAGCCATCATTTCAGAATGTAGAAGTGTGGCTTTGGCAAATGAAATGATCTTCCCACTGTCCTTACTGTTTATTATTATTATTATTATTATTTGTTTTTTATTTGGGTTGTGTTCAGATCCCACCATTTCCTTACCTCAAACCTATGAAACATTTGTCCATAAAAGTAAGGGACACATGTATCATCTGTGGGATTCTGGATTCTTTGGATTCCTCCTTATAAGGCTTTCTGGCACATATGCTTTATTTAAACGAAAGATCTGAGGCTCAACAGAATGGGAAGTAGTATGCATTTCTATGTCCTTTGCTTTGCAGGAGGCCAGACTAAATGATCTAACAGTCTTTTCTGTCATTTAAGATCTATGAAAAGCTAAGTTTCCCATTTCCCTAGAATTCTTTGTGTTTCGAGTTTCTTTCACTCTCTCTCTCCTTTTTTTTTCCCTCCTATTTTCCTAGATTGATGCTTGCTGATAAATTATGGGCCAGAATCTCTACCTATAACGAGGCTACCAGCAAAGACAAGGATGCTGACAGACAGGTGGGTGCTCACAAAATGCTAAGTACTAGATGGAGGTTCTTAAGACACAAAAACTGTGAAAAAAAAAAGGGGGGGGGGGGGGCTGGAATTACAGCCCTCCATAGTGTCAGTTTTCTATGCCTGTCTCTCCCTTTCTCTTCCTCTTTCTTGTTATCTTTTCTCTGAAATACATATTTTCATCCCCTCCCTTGTACTTTGTTTCTCTTAACTCTCCTGCTGTATTTTTATAACCTTCAGTGAGACTCATTGATGTTTTAGTTGACTTATATCAAAGAGAAAACCTTAGGATCCTTTTGAAATTCCTTTCTTAGAACATAAATGCTTTGTTATGGCTAGATTCAGAGCTCACTTACTAGCTGTAAAACAGCATACAACAATAAGCTATGAATTGTAGTCTAAAAAGTGCCAGACAGTATTGCTTCCCTCCACCTCATTTTCTTGTTCCGTGAAAACAGAAGCTTGTAAATATTCTACCTCTGGAAGAGCAACATCTGCCAAACTTTTTAGACAGTTTATTTTTAAATACACCTTTGACAAAGGTCTCACTGCCCAAACCAGAAGACAGAATTCAATGAAATAATTCACTGAAATTCTTCCAATTGACTTAATGGACTCTGGATAGGAAAGAAAGACTTTCCAGGATTTGATAGCATGGAAAACTATCTTGTCCACCTTTCCCACTTACACTCTGGCAGCTGAGTAGTCTTACAAATTCATCTATAAATTACCTGGCCTTCATTTGCACAGGGATGAGAGACAGCTGTTCCAAAGCTGACATTGAAACAGCACTGATTACTTGTTCCTGGCAGCTGAAAATACATAGAAAGGGCTGCCGATTCTACCCTGAAGTGCTGTATTGGAACACAGTATCTGCTTTGAGGATGCCACATCTCATGGCATCATGGCATCTCACTTCTCAACTAAAAATTAAAACCACCGAAAGGACATCTCAGAGAGAAATTGCTGATACAACTTGCTGGATTGTAATGCAGGAATTTCTGTGTAGCTTGACTGACAGTTAATAATTGGATAGTTGTCAAAAATCATGGCCATATTTACAGCAATTAAACTAAGCATCTGGAAGATTTCATCATTTATCATTTTCCCAAATGAAAGGGTCATTCGAACTAATGAGCAAAAGCTTCACTCATTTGACCAAATGACAATGGACATATAAGCCCATGACTGCAGTAATCTCTGAGCTAAGTGCCAAATGAACTAGCTCTGGAAGCTTCACAGCTGCATTAGCATGATGCTGTGCCAAAAGTAATTAGTCCTAATGAGAGGCTTTACCACACCTAGGATCAAACACAGCATTGCTAAGTCTTGATCTATGTGGACATGCTATCTTTCCAGAATTAGTACAGATATCTCTCTAATATGGTGGTTCATTGCAGAGACAACACATTCTCTGTTTGCCTACAGATTAAGAAGCCAAACAAGAAAATTCATGCAGCTTTACACTTTCTTGAATATTACCCAGTCAGTATAGTAAATTAAGATGGAAGGTAGGAAAGATAGTGGCTAGCACAGTTAACTATCAACCAAACCAAGAAACTAGGCTCCAGGAGTACCCCTGGAGTCAAAACTGGGTCCAGTCTTGTTCAGTATCCAATCCATCATCTGCCCCTGGATGATGGGGACAGAGTGCACACTAGGCTGGTTTGCTAGTCACATAAAACTGTGAGGTTGAAACACTCTGTTCATGCTGAAAACCAGAGGGACTTCAGCAGGCTGGAGAAACAAGCTGTCAGGAACCTTGCACAATTCAACAGTGAGAGTACAAAGTCCTGCACCTGGGGAGGAACAGCCCCAGGCATCAGGACATGCTGGAAAACAGCTTTGCAGAAAAGGCTCTAGGGGCCCTGGTGGACACCAAATTGAATGTGAGACAGTAATGTGTCCTTGTGGTAAAGAAGGTGAAATGGTCTCCTGGGCTGCATTAGGCAAACCATTACCAGCAGCTTGAAGGAGGTGATCCTTTCCCTCTACTCGGCCTTGGTGAGGGCACATCTGAAGTGGTGTGCCCAGTTCTGGGCTTCTCAGTACAAGAGAGACATGGATGTCCCGGAGAGGGACAACAGAGGGCCATGAGGATAACTATGGGATAGAGAATCTTTCCTCTGAGGAAAGTCTGAGAGAGCTGGGGCTGTTCTGCCTGGAGAACAGAAGGCTCAAGATGGGATCCTATTAACGTACAGAAATACCTGAAGGGAGGATGCAAAGAAGATGGAACTACTTTTCAGTGTTGCCCAGTGGCAAGCAAAGTGGCAATAGGTACAAACTGAAACACAGGAGGCTCTGTTTGAACATCTGGAAATGTCTTTACTCTGAGAATGACTGAGCTCTCTATTGGGATCTAGTTGAAGTCCAGTATCATTGTTTCACCAGGTTAAGTGGAAAAGAAGGCTGATGCACTGTAGCACTAGTATTTTGCTTATAATATCTTTTTTTTTCTTTCTTTTTTTTTTTCCTCGATTAACCTTTTAATGATGAATGTTTGCTTCTCTAGATGGAATTACAACATAATTGTGAACTTGTTTATTGAAGCTCATGATAGACTACATAAGACTACAGTGATCCTAGGAGGTGAAAGGAAGAAGCTAAAAAGCATAGCAAATATCAGTATATCACTTGCAGTAAAAGCGTGTTTCTGGAGCACGGCAAGACGATGTTTTTCTGTCTTCAGATGGATAGATGATTTAGTAACTACAAAATACAGATGTTGCTATTGGGACCTGCCTTTTGTGATGGTTAAAAGTGCAAGTTATTTCCCTGTCACGTATGCTTCAGTTCCAAAAAAAAAACAAATCACAAAGTTCACATAACTAAATTAAGAAACAAATACATAAATAAATGTATGTCATTATTCTGCTAGTCTGTTGGTTAGTCTACAGCATCAAGCTTAGTTCTGTTGTACATATGCCACTTGCACAAATATGCATGCTTGTGTATATAATCCAAAAGATTTGCAGACATATCTCAGTGCTTCTTTATTGCTATTTCACATGGAGTTCAGCTAGCAACATTTTTCTTCCCCTCACTGTCTTTCAGTATTGAAGGGAATAACAGACTACAATGCTGTGTAGAGTCATCTCCTCAAGTGCACATTTACAATTGCAATGTTTCAATACTGCTATTAAAAGTGGGCTATTCAGTATTGTTGCCAGCCCTCAAAAAGGTTGAGAAGTTGGATATATAAAGAAGAACACCTGTTAGATGCAGCACTTCTCAGTTACAGCTTGTTTCTGGTCAAAAGCCATTATGTCAGTGAGACATTGTGTTTCTGTGCACATGGAAGACTAGATTACTCCTTTGGAGCAGAAGCTGGAGTACAGAACAGCGCAGACTCACAATCCTTCCCTGAATTTTCCCTAGGGTGGCTTAACCTACTGTCTGATTGCAGCTGAGGGGGAATTTTTAACTGCTAGAAATGTGTCTTTACCTTTTCCAAAACACAGAGGCTACCTGCAACTGGCTAAATGCTCTCCAGGTGCAAGGTAGTAAAAAAGAATGTTCGTGGCTTCTCTGACCCTGTGGAGGAACACTAATTCTATGACTTTCTACTGGCAGACAACCACTTACACATGCAATTAGCAGTATTTTGGAAAGTAGTAAGTCTACTGGAGCTCAATAGGAAGGGAAAACAGAACTGGATAGTGTGTCTTCCTCATGTGTAAGCATCTATGAGAGGACCATGATAAGGAGGGATTTGATTTTGGTAATGACTAAGAATCAGATATTTTTATTTAATTTTAGAATAAACACAGCTATAAAACAACCAATCAAACAAAAATATCAGCCTTCCTACATAATAGATTAAATTGCTTTGGGGGATAAAAATATCACATTAAAATGAAAGTACCAAATTTTCTCATGAATTATCATGCAAAGGCCAAACATGCCCTTGGAATTATTTATTATCATTATTTATTAATTACTTCAGTTATGCTAATTGCACTCCAGCTGTCTTGTAGATAAGCACTTGGAAAGAACTCTTATATTTTTTATGGTTATATTTTAGTTTATATAGTAATTTTCAGATGTAGATATCAGGAATGAAAAATGACATTACCAGTCCTGCATAAACAGGGAACCAATCAAAGATATGTGAAAGAACTTGTTTAAGGTCAGACAACAGATGACCAGAACAGGGCATAAAAAGATACCTACTTGCTTTACTTCTAAGGCAATACAATTTCAGATAGATGATGTTACCTCCCATCCATACAGCCCTCTTCCAATAACAACTTAGCAGCTCGGAAGAAAGAAAGGAAAGGTGATTCAGTTGAAGGTCTTGTTGATCTCATGAAAGGTACTAAAGCTTAAAAAAAATATATAGCAGAAGTCTTCTGGTCTCTTTTGTGAGAGATGATTCACAAAAGGGAACTGCAGTCAGTACGCTGAATATAAAAGGAGAGGAGGAGTATGCTTTCCTATCTGTAGTGGGTAATAATATACTCTATTAAACTTTTTTAACTGCAGTCCTTTACCATAGAACTGCACTGGTTCTATGCAACGAAAGATACCACAACAAGGGGAATGCACAATCAAAACAGAGCTCTCTCATGTAGTGTTCTAAGGGTTTTTTGTTACAGTTATTTTTGTTGGATAAAAGGCAAAATAAAAGTCATAAAATCACACAATATCCTGAGTTGGAAGGGACCCACAAGGATCTTCAAGTTCAACTCCTGGCTTCACAAAGGACCAGCCAAAAATCTGACCATATGTCTAAGAGCATTTTCCAAATGCTTCTTGAACTCTGACAGGCTCAGTGATGTGACCACAGCCCTGAGGAGCCTGTTGCAGTGCCTGACCACCCTCTGGGTGCAGAACCTTTCCCTAACCCCCAGCCTGACCCTCCCCTGTCCCAGCTCCATGCCGTTCCCTCGGGTCCTGTCGCTGTCCCCAGAGAGCATAGCTCAGCGCCTGCCCCTCCGCTCCCCTCCTGAGGGAGCTGCAGGCCGCCATGAGGCCTCCCCTCAGCCTGCTCTGCTCCGGGCTGAGCAAACCAAGGGACCTCAGCTGCTCCTCATACCTCTTCCCTTCTAGACCCTTCACCATCTTCATAGCCCTCCTTTCGACACTTGAAGTGTCCAAAAGCATGGGCTAACATTCGCTGAATCCGATTACAGTAGGAGCATGGTAAAATATCAGAGATTTTTAACAGGAGAGGAGAAGGAGTCTCCTTTCCGTAAGAAAAATTGCTGGGAAGTTGGCATGGTTCTAAAATTGCTGAGCTATGGGACTGGGTGTTTATCAAGTCCTCCTCCTCAAATATGTTACATTTGAATCTCACAAAAATCAGCCAAATTTGTAAATCATGCATCATATTAAAAGTTGTAATAGCCTTTTGCAAGCCTGAAAAGTAGACATCAAGACTGTTATTTTTTTATGGTGTGATTTTGAGAAAAAATGCATTGTCTATGTGCTTTTCTTCCTGTTTTGTGGTGTTTTTCTTATTCCATAGTTTGTGGAATGGGTGTAAGTTCTTCTGGAGATTGTTGTTAAGACATCTAAAGGTATTCAGATGCCTGGGTTGTAGCTGCCAGAAAACTTTTAAAATCTGGCCAGGTGCTCAAGGTGATATGAATTGATTGATTTTTCTGCCTGGATATGTAGCTTTTTGTCATTTGTAGTGGTTGGTTAATAAGCAATTTTTCACTGTTGTTATTTATTTCTCTGTGCCTGTGCAAGGGTCACCATCAGGGAAAGGAACCTGTTGCAATGTACTAACAAAATAGTAAAGTCTATCCAAAAAATATGACATAAGTTTACTTTTAGTGTAGTTACTCTGTATATGAAGGGGCAGGGTACATGGATCCTGGTGACTGTGGCTTCTTTTTTTTTTTTTTTTTTTTTTTTTAATTTTTAATTTAAACAAAGGATTTCTCTGAAAACTATATTTATAATTATTTACTGTTGACAGTGTTCAGGGTGGACCCCCCAAAATGGAGATGATGTCTTTGGTATTGTTTATTATTATTGTTGTTTATTCTACATGAGGAAAATACATCTAAAAAATATGAAAATAAGGACTATCATGGACTGGTATGGAGACATAGAGACTGAACTGACATGTTGGAGGTAACAATATGTGCCCTGACTTTGTGGTAAATAGAGGTAGAAAACTCCTGTAACACACTGATGGAGAATAAAGGCCACAGCCATGCTGTATGTACTCATTTTTGAATGCTATTTGAGTGAGCGACCTGCCTGTTTCAGACACCTTTCCCTAACTACCTTGTCTTACTTTATGCATGAGTCTCATGAAATGTAATACCAACAGGACACCCATTCCTGTTTCCTGCTGTAGTAGTAAAAACATAAAAGGGTGAGTGAAATGATTTAGATCTGTAAAAAACATTTGCTATTTCTAATTCATATTGATAGAGACCTGTCTATAATACTTGAGTAGACACAAAATGCTCTATGGTGGTCCAAACTCTATTTTATAAACAAAGTCAAGATGTTTAGATCAAGAGGATATAAAATACCCAAATTACATAAGATTATGTAATAGCAGTCTTGTGATAGTAACTGCCTTTATGATTTTCTTAAAAAATAAAATCCTTATTTTATTAGATTTTTAATAAAATTGTTAGGAAAATCTGTGGCCAAAACTTTAGATAATAATTGAAAATTTACCACATTATGATGTTCTTGCAAACACTTAATCTAAAAATGATTATATTCACTTGAATCAATTTATCGACATAGTTTGAATTAATCGTGTGCATAAAGATTTGAAGTATCATGGATACAAATGTATCATTAGTAAAAATACCTCCTCTTTCATTGTATCTTATCACATTAAATATTTTTCTACTTTAAAACTATTCCTTTGGTGAAAGCAATAAAAATTATTTAGACTTTTAATAGACTAACTAAGCAATTTCCAACACTTTATGTTTAAAGGCCAACTGAGAAAAAAAAAAAAAAAAAGAAAGAAAAGGAAAGGAAAAGAAGTAGATTGCAAGGCACCAAAACCCTATTTAAACACTGAGGAGAAAGGTTCCCAAAAGCATCCAAGTGAATTATGACCAGAAGTCCAACTGGATTCAGGTTATAGGAAGCAATGCAGTTTGGTTGGACAATTTCAGATTTTGTCACTCACAGTTTTTCAAAGTATGGGATGATATTGAGGATTAGTAATAAAGGCAAGGATTAATGAGCAAACCACTATGGGTGACATTGCAGTGAGTGTCTGCTATAGGCACCTGACTAGAAAACGTGTATGAGGCATTGTACAGACAGCTAGAAGCAGACTCATGTTTACAGGCCCTGGACCTCATGGGATACTTGGGTCATACCAACATCTATTGGAAGTACAACATGGTAGGGTGTAAGCAATCAAGGAGGTTCCTGCAAAGTGTTGATGACTACTTCCTGACTGTTGTGGTTTAACCCGGCCGGCAGCTAAACACCACACAGCCGTTCGCTCACCCTCCCCCCTCCCTCTCTGGGATGGGGGAGAGAAACGGGAAATTGAAGCTTGTGGGTTGAGATAAAGACAGCACTCTTCTCATCCCAATCCAAAACATAGTACCTCACCAGCCATTAGGAGGAAAAACAACTCTGTCCCAACTGAAACCAGGACACTGACCTAGATCATACAGATGCCAACAAAGATGCTCTGCTTGACCTCATATTCACAAACAAGGAGGGGACTGTTAGGAGTGTTAAGGTCAAAGACAACTTTGCCTGCAATGACCATGAAATGGTGGATTTCAGTATCCTAAATGCAGAGAGGAGGGTAAAAAGGGAGATCACAACCCCTGATTTCATAAGGGCAGACGCTGGAGAAAGTAATTTCCAGTTCCAGTCAGTAAAACATATGTATTAATCAGTCATATTTTAGAGCATTAAGTCTGGAGGAATGAATGGTGTCTAGGAAGAATCAAACAGCAATGCAAATCATGTTCCCTGGCCTATCACTGCTTTGTCTGATTTTGGAAAAGTTACTTACATCTCAGCTAAGTAGCCTAGAAACAGCCTAGTTCAAGAAGCAATATGGCACTTTTCTCTTCAGGTGCAAATGTTAGATATTAAAGTGCTGTATCCCTTGCTCACATAGCAAGCAGACTCATCCTGGAGACATCCTGCTGCTCTCATTAGCAAGCTACCCCATGCAATCCTTTTCACAGCAGCTAAGTTCACTGATCACTCCCTGGGGAGACTTTTAGGGTGGCTTCCATTGCAGGGGTTATCAGCCAAGTGATGTCTCTAAATGTAGGGGCTGTAAATATTTCTAGGTTTCTACAATAAATTAATATGAAAACTCCTTCCTCTTTTACAAGTTCATGCCAGGATCAAACACAAGTTGACCTTTCTTTTTCTAAGCCTCATCTTTTCTTTTTTTCCCCTGCTGTAAAACTGTCTTACTGTTTGCTTCTTTCAGAATAATAACAGTGGGATGCAATTCATTAGTGTCTGTAAATTGCTTGGAAGTGCTGGGATGAGAGGAGCTACAGAAATGCACGGAATATCTTTTTCATTACAATATTATGACAGTGGCATTAAGGGAGTTTTCTGAAAACAATTTAACTCACTACTGGCTTTTTAGAGCAATGATCCTGTGAATGTAATACAAAACAGTGTTGGTAGATGCTTCTTCCTAGATTATCAAGAATAGGTCCTTTTCAAAGCTTGCTTTCAGGAATACATCTCTCCAAAACATGGGATTTCTTTTGTTCAGAAAATTCAAATTCAGTTTATTTGACAAACACCTCACCGGTATACAGTAGCTGGATTTGCATATTCATAACTCTCTGCAGTCTTCAACAAACAACTCCTAAATGTGCAAAACCATACTCCTCCTCATTTTATCCTAGTCAGTTTTGTTGACATTCAACCAGACTAGGTAGCCTCCTGCTTGCTGCAAAGTTTTGAGTAAGGATCCTGGAGACCTGTTTCCCTCTACCTCTCCTTTCATGAAGCTCTAGGCAGGCTCAGTTCCACAAAGCTACAATTTCCAGGAAGGAGTGACTACAAAGAAGAATTGAGCAGGGAGGTGAACTGAAAGTCTTCAAGAATTCAAAGTGAAATTCTTGGCATGTTTTTATGGCAACATTTGAGCATTAAGATATCTTTTGAAGAGCTCAAGGATCCCTATCACTGTTGTTTGATATACAGACTGCTGTTTAGTCTGTTTCATCATGCTAGGTCTGCTTCCAACCTCAGCACCAAGGGAAGTGGAGGTAAAGGCAGAGGATTAATCAGGCCAGCTGAACCGGTTCAGTGTAGTAGTAGGTCTCCTATGGTAGATCTGTGTAGCTGATGGGCCACTCAGTTTATCTCCGTTCGAAGAAGTACTGCATACTGTAAGCAACTCCCTATCATGTTGCAGAACAAGTGCCGCTCTGTTGCATGTACACACAATAAATATATAGAGAGTGTATACTAATTTTTAATTATGATGTTAGGTACACACTGGGGGAAAGAATGGGCTACGAGAAAGATATTTGCTGTTGCCAAACTGTTCCTCTAACTTTTTCAAACTATTTTGTGGATTGCATTTATGAAAAGCATGGACAAGGAACAGGTCAGGTTACATTCCTCTGGGTCCTAAAAGGTAGGTCAACGCTAAAGGAAGAAAATGACCATGGCAGAGGGCCTTAGAATAAATGAATAAATGGTGTTCTTACTGGTGTCTTCATATCAGGACTGGATTTGGCATTAAAGCAGCCCAAAACCGTATAGGAAATCTCTAAAGGAGAAATCATCATTTTTTCTTTCTCTAAAAATATCTTTAGCTTAAAAATCTAGAAAATTTGACCTAAGCTGTGTGGTTGCCCGAAGCACTGATTTACAGAAAAATTTACACCCTATCAAACTACATCCTGTCTAAGCCAGTCATTGTCAGCTGATCAGCCACCTGTAAAAATAATATGTAGATTTACTGATGTATGTAAAAACTGAGTTTTAAGATATTTCTACATTTCTCTCTGCCTACTGTTCCTTGAATGATGATAAGTAAGAGCCTGGCAGGGAGTCTGCTTGATAAATGGAGTACCCAAAGTTTTCAACAATTTAAACTAAAATTTTTTTTGGGTTTTTTTTTTTTTTTTTTTTTTCATGACAGTCTTCCTTGTCTGTTTGGAAAAAAATTTTCTGAAATCAGAGAAATGCATTCTTCCCTTCCCTCATCTCTCTCCCCAGACATGTTAATATGGAGCTGAAGACACATAAAGTTACATACTGCAAGATTGCACCTCTTTTTGTTATAATTCTAGAGAGTAGGAAAATAAGCTGTGCAGTTATTAGACCTTAAGACAACACACCAATAAAATAATTTAATGAGAATTCCTAGTGATAACTCTTGTGCTCAGAATAAAAAATGCAATAGTAAACTCCTTTCCAAAGACTTGAATCTAAGAATCTTTACAGACCAAACGATTTGTTCTCCTCATATATTTAGCAAGTTCAGTAAGCTGATTGAAATACTGGATGTTTTAGAATCTCTCAGTTCCTGGCCTGTAGAACAAGCTTGTGCTAACTGTATATTACAGATATGTACAGCTATTTCACATATAAGGGAAGAAGAAGAAGGAACTTTTACTGTTTGTTGGCAGAGGATACTGATTTCAATGTTTTACTTTTGGAATTGTAGGAAGACATCAATAAAAGTTTTTTTTTTTTTTTTTTTTTTTTTTTTTTTTTTTTTTAAGGAAGTGATTTCTCTTCAATGAAATTAGCACCTGTACAAGAAGGCAATGAAAAG
Organism: Heteronetta atricapilla; assembly: GCA_011075105.1. Taxonomy (NCBI): domain Eukaryota; kingdom Metazoa; phylum Chordata; class Aves; order Anseriformes; family Anatidae; genus Heteronetta; species Heteronetta atricapilla. Next base: position 55,728,521 of record CM021732.1, read on the forward strand.
AATGAAAAGACAATGTAGTTTAATACAAAATAACAGTTCTGTAAGAGAATTTGATGTGCTAGCTAGAAAACAGTTTGCTAAAGGAAAACGTCAGGGTTTAAAGATAGTACTGTAATTATCCTACTGACTTAATTTTATGTTTCCATTAAGAAACAAATTCATGTATGAATTTTATGGGACTTCTGTAAAGGGGAAGAAAATTCTTTTAAGAAGTAGAAGAATCTATTGTAAGCCCTGAAAGGAACTTCTGAAATTCTGAAACTTTGTTTTTAAATTGATTAATTCTAACAAAATGTAAACGCAGACTAGAACGAAATGAACTACTGAAAACTGGATAAAAAATGCCCATGCAATAAACATGCAATTCAGAAAAGAGAATTAATCTCTTTTTGTTACTAAACCCACAGCATTTAACTTATTTTGAACTGTGACTAGTGTATCTTTCAAGTCACAGAAAGAAATATTTTCTGGGATCTGCAAATTTCAAGACTAATTTCCAGGAAAGAAAAAGTAGACTGAATGCAATTATGTTCAAGTGAACTGTTCTCTGTACCATTTAACAAATACAGTCAGTATAGGTTTAATCAAGAGGTTTTTTACTACCTTAAACTGTAATACTACATCTGACCTTACAAGCTGTTTCTACAGGTGATATTTCAGCTTCTGCCATCAAGAATTTGTTATCCAAGTCTCAGATTCAGGGACAGGAGGCAGTGGTTGAATTCAGGCATATGCCAAGCCACAGTAGTCAGTGGGCCTCAAGAGTAGAGCCTCAAGTAAAACTCCTGTTTAACTGCGTTCTGGCTACACTGCCACATGCTTTATTTAACTGGTGCATCTGTTCAGTGAGCCGCTTCAATGTCATTACTATTTAAACTGTGTTGAGTTCACAATAATTGTAGTCACTGTCAGGTCACCTTTATTCATTGCTATTGTAGCTTTTAAGCTAAGTGAACAGCAAGGCTGGTCTGATAACGGCTAAGGATGAAACACTATCATGTATCATGTGTTAGAAGAGCAAAAAGCTCTGGAAATGCCCTCCTCAAATGACTGTAAGTACTATTTAAATTCAAAGTGAAATTAGAAGTATCTGCCACTTTATTATAAAAGGGCCATGCCCCTTGTTAATACAAATGAATATATTTCATCTGACTCAATAGCAACTATTTTGTTTCTCACCAGCTGGAAATTACAGAAAATTGGGATTAAGGAACATCAACTAAATTCCTTGTAGAAAGAGTGAAAAAACCTCTCACCTGCTTGGATCTTGGCACTTTATTCCTATCTGGAGGGGAAATTTAATTACTTTTTAAAGGGCCTCCCTGGTGATTTCTAAATTTCCACACTCTTGTTTGTATGTTTAGACTTCTGGAATTGTGATAAAGGGCTTTTTATTTTTAAATTAGATGTGTGCATGTAAATCTCATTGAAAATGCATTAAAAAATAGATTATTTGGGGTACATAAAAAAATTAATCTCTTTCAGCATTAGTGACTTTGCCACTGACTTTTGTACATATATATTTAGAACCAGGTTCTTGACCTTTGTGAGTAGCTTCTGCAGCAAATGGAAGAAATGTTTTTCTTGGTACTGGAGTGCAGACAGGGAATTTGCTGCACTCATGTAACCACCCTGCTGTAATGTGTCACTAGAGGCTGTAATAGCTATCACACATAGTACAGCAGGTCTGTCTCCACTCCTGTTTATGGCAGGGTAAACTGGGTCAAGGGAGAACACAGGAGACATAAAACATTGTTTCCCCCTAATTCAACTGCTTCTATTTCACTAAGCAGAATTCATGTACAACTGAGGATTTCAGCACCTTGCTTGGAAGTTTGCTCTTGTGCCATTTAAAGTGGTTTAATAATAAAATTAACTTGCCTCCTGATAGCATTATGTCCTCCCTTATTTATTTATTTATTTATTATTTATTTATTTATTTCAGCAATTTCACAAGCAGATAATGCCAATAAAGAATTATTTCTACATGATTTTTAAAGATAGGCATGTTATCAGCTCAGGCTCTACAGTGCTCCTACACAGCTGCAGACATATATTTTAAAGAAATAAATCTTGGTATGCAATTTTGAAAAATCTTTTAAGGTCTGTACCATTTTTTTTTTTTAATTGTTGGTACCAGTTCTATATTTCTTTATATTTCTGCCTTTGATAAACAAACCAAAGAGACTTCAGTAGTTCTTTCTATGTAAGACAATCTGAGAAGAAGTCAGGTAGTTTGATTTTTTTTTCCTGACTTAACCAAGGTTACACATTTTACTGAATAATACATGTTTCTTGGAATCTGTTACCTGACATGAACCTGTATCAGGTTCCAAAAAGAGTGGTGGACAGCACATACTTACTTTTCAGCTCCAGTTTGATGAAGTCAGTGTTCCCCAGATTCTCAAGAAACACCCCATCTGAGGCCGATGTTTTGAAATAGAAAGAGATATCTGCACTTGTTTCCCCTTGGAAAGTGGAGAAGTGAAGATAGGATGATGATGTGATGAAAGAAGCTGCATTCCAGTAATTTCCTGCAGGGATGGGATAGACAGGAAATACATATATTTGAGTGCTCCCTGGAAGCAGTATGAAAATTTGAAGCTTTTAATGTTAATATATGCTACAATGTTGTTTAAATTGAAAAAAAACAAAGCAAACAAACAAACAAACAAACAAACAAAACCAATCACTTTGCTTCTACTATCTCTTTTTTGCTCTTTTGGATAAATTTAATGTCTTTTTTTTTTCAGGAAAGTGGAACAAACTACTTATACTTAAATATTTTTTATTTTTATATAAAAAGTTCCCAATTTATGATAGTCATATAGAACCATATTGCTGAGATAAGTCTTCAATACAGTTACTACACTACAACTATACCTGAGGTATAGCTGTACCTCAGGTGCATGTTTGCATTTATATATTGTCTCATGTGTAACATATCTGCCTTCAAATTTACTCTACACAAATTTACTCTACACGTTTCTTCCGAAAATGTAGCCAGGTCTGTTAATACATATCACAAGAAGAATGAAGCTAAGCAATATAGACATAATTAACATATGCCCGTATCCATTCCCTAACACATTTTCCCTGGAGAAACATCATCATTAACAATATTCAAGAACTATAACAGTACTTAAGCTAGCAAGGCAGTCAATATTCCATGCAAGGCAGCATTATATTCCAAAGACAAAAAAAAAAAATAAAAAATCATAAGATACAGTGAGAGACTGTTACTTCACCAAGATGCACATGTGTTCAGATTCAGAAATTATTAAGATATCACTCATTAACTCAGCCCAGCCCAGTGCTTAGTATTCTGGCTAATAAACACAGTAAGAAACCACTTTCTATTCCAGCCATAGATCCCAGAGATTGGTTCTCTATCATATGATTACTGAACTAGGTGATAACACTATTATTTTGCTGGTTAGCACTGGATGCATGTGAATGAGCATGCTGAAGCCTCAGAAGCTTAACACTGGTTTTGTAATACCACCAGCACAGACCCAAGTCAGAACTATGATAATTTGTGTAATTTATTAATCTCTATTCAAATTTAAATTGAACATTTGAATTAATGGAAAAAGACTGTTTAAGCATTCTATGCATACTGTTCTTTTTCATATTTCTATCCCATCTTCTCCATTTAATTCTACCTCTCTCAATAATGTAGAATGAGTGGCTTAGAAAAAAGAAGCAGCTTTCTATTCTACTTTAATCAATCCCAGGAAGAAAGTTGCATATGAGACTTTTTGTGTGCTTATGTACATTCATTTGTGAGCAGTGAAAAGGGGACCAAATGGTTTTGGTACAGTGTAAAGGTACATTCATAACACATGTATATATATTTTGTGAATTAACCAGTTCACCTTTAATATTACCTGGTTTTTGCCAAAAATAACATTTCTTGTCTCTTACTACTTACCACATTTAGACAAACTGGCAAGTTCCAGATTAAATATTATTAATGATTTCTGTAGAAATATCAACAATATTTATATCATAAACAGTCCTGGGCAAGAAAAGTCTGCTAATTAAATGCAATTTTTTTTTTGTGTGAAAACGTGTAGTGAAAAAGCAACACAAATAAAAATGTCTAGGATTTAATTTTCATTCATGGTTCCAGGCCTCTTCCAATCTCTTACCTTTCAGAGTACTTCATCAATATTAGGGTTGTTGAGGGTATTTTGAAGGTTGTTGAAGGAGTGCTTTGGCAATAATCTCTTTCTTAGTACAGGATCCAGATGGAACATCATATATGCTTTCCCACTTGCAGATGCACCTGGACATCTACATTTCTTTCTCATGGGAGATCTAGATATGCCAGATGCTGGCAGACTTTTTGGATAGGTTTTATTCCACTTGCTGAATAAACTCACATGATGTAAACAGGACTTTAAAAGTCAGGAATATATGCAATACTTGTTAAGGAGCTAATTTAGCTGCCCTGTATAACCTTGTAGAAATGCTTTCAAGTTTTCATAAATAAAATAAGTATTTTAGACTTCTAGCTTTACATACTCTGAATGTTGACTAAGTTATAAGCCTAAAACACATAGAACATATTACAAACAAAAAACCTGTGAGAGTTGCAAGGATTCTACCAAAAAATTACAAATACTAATAGAGAAAAGTACCTGTTCAAAGGGATAGGCTCCCCAGTCATCTCACTGTCCCCAAAATGAGACTGAGGTGAATATGCAGCTGCATCATCACGCAGCCAAGCAACACAGCTGCTATGGAGTCTACTGTCACAGTTTCTTCTCTAGCCCAGGATGCTGCTAATAGACCAGCTTTCTTGCCAGCATCATCCTACCATCGGCCACTGTATGCAAAGCCATTGTTTGTACCATGCTTACATCTTTTGTGAATTAGATACAGCTCAAGAACTACAGGTTGGAAACCTGTCTTAACTAATCATTTCCACTAATGAATTGACAATGTCTTTGTTGAAGAGATCATATTTTTGTTTTATTTTTGGTTTATTTTGTCAAGTCCACTCAATGGGACCCTTAACTGTAGCCTCCACTATGATACAATATAAAATTATCGTTAATATTGCAATTAAATAAATAAGAATAGGAACTGCTATATGAAACAACAATTTATTTTGTAATATTTTATTTATAATTTTTAATTAGCTTCCAACCCTCAAAGTATTGCATGTACTTTAACACAGATTCAACTTTCAGTGCTGAGGCACTCTGGCTTAGCTCTTTAACCAAGAGGGCTCATAACCAAAATGCAGGTTTGCCATTACATGAAGTTAATCTTCAGTTTTACCTGGCCATTCCTCATTGTATAATTAGAGGAGAAGATTTTACTTTCATTGTTTTTAAAGTAAAATTTAGACTGCAAGGTCTTTAAGGCTGATGCGAGTTGTGAGTTTATCTAAGAAGTTCTAGTGATATGGTGAAGACTTCAAAACATCACTGCAGGTCATCTTCAGGTAGGACTACCATCACCAATTACAACAGAGAACCAGACATGTTGATGGGTTCATATTAAAATGTATGTCTCTGTTTTGTTGAAACAAAACCCATCAATTTTTATTTAGTGCTGTATCTAGTCTGCTGAGGAGGTCTAATTATTTTATATTTCATTTGAAATGCTGTTGACTACAGAAAGCCTTAGATGGGAATGCTAGTGGTGAGAGGATAAATACAAATTGTTCAGACTGAATGGGAAAACCTGCAGCTTGAGAGAGACATTTTCAAAGTCTATTCACAACAAATTTCTATAAAGATAAAATCATGTTTTTATACATTGGTATACATTCATCTCAAAACACTTTCAGGGGAAAAAAGCTATTTTATTAAGTGTACAATGGAATGTCTTGCTAAAAATACATAATTATTTTTATCACAAAATAATATCTCTTGATAAGAAAGGGGCTGCCTGAGGAAATCTTGAATAAAAATCCACTTGACACATATTATTGTTGTTGCTTGCTAGGAAACCTTGTAAGTCACCATTGCCTCAAAATTTCTTTGGCACATTGTCCCCCTCCTTTCCTCGAAAGGCTTGGGCTTGAATATATCAATCCTACAGACATTTTTCTACTGATTTAGGCTGAGAAAACAGTAGATGGAAAAAACTGGAATTAGGACTTAAACTGCAGGGTAGATATTATGGCAGCAGGGATACCAAAGTATTAGGATGTGAGAAAGGTAGCTTATTTAGAAAGAACACTCTAAATGCTAAATTTGTAATCCACCCTGTTAATAATTATTATTATGTCATAAATATTGCACAGGAGCAGCTGGACCTTACAAAACAGTATGTTTACACAATGTTATTGAGAAAGTCTTGCAGGAAATGCTCTGATTTACAAGGAAGTCACTCAACCTAGGAGAGTTAGTATTTATTATTCACGGATGAAGTATGTTTGGAAACATTAAGATAGGGAAGAAAGAAGGGCTTCAAATGTGAAGATGTGAAGAAAGAGGTGCTTAGAGTCATACCATCCCTTCATTTCCCCTTTCTTTCTCCAGCTACTTTAGGAACATTTTTATTGTACAGAATGGTCAGAAATACAACTGAATAATTTTATTTTTCTTCTTTATAAGCTCACTTAGTATTTTGTAATCAAGACCACATCTCTGTTGTACTACATCTATCCTCATTGTAATCCTGCTTAGTGTTTAAATTTGACATAAACCAATTAAACAGGTACAAGAGATGCTGCTGTCATGGATCACAAATCCAAATAAAATCATGATACTGAAGCCTTTTCAATTGTTTGCAACCCAAGATAAATTTAAGATTGCCAAAGCAGGGCTGTGTTTCTTATCATGTTTTTCTCAGACTAAAAATATTAATGTGAAGGGTCACCTTAAATCTGATATGGAATCATAGAATATCCTGAGTTGGAAGGGACTCACAAGGATCATCCTGTCCAACTTTTGGTTTCACACAAGATTACCTAAAAATCAAACCATATGTCTAAGAGTGTTGCCTAAATGCTTCTTGAACTCTAGCAGACTTGGTGCCATGACTGTTTCCCTGGGGAGCCTGTTTCAGACTTGAAGATTTTTCCTATGAAGACCCACCTCAGGGAGGAGGAAGGAGATGGTTACCACAGTACTAACAAGGACAAACTCAGGTCGTGTTGAATTGTGCAACATGTACTGACATCTTTTTAAGTGTGGTAGTTCCATAACCTTATAACAAAGTCACTGGACTTATAGAAGCCAGACTCTCAGCTTCTCCCTTGAATTATTTTTGTCCAGAAACCCCCTGCTAGCTATCAATAATATCCTCTTTCTTTGCATGATTGAAATTCATGCTTAACATTATCAATTTCTCTTTACATTTAAACCCCACTGAAATGGATAATAGCAATAGCAGAACTGTAAAAGACATCAGTGCTTTTAGCCCAGCTAGGCAATAGAACTGGAGAACGAATGCTGTAATGTAAGGCAGCTCTTATGTATCACAATAGACCAAAAACCTCCAGGGCCCTCATCTGCAGCAAAACAGATTTTCTATCAAAACCATTATGTGAATAAAATGTAAGAATAGTCTCCTATTTCAGAGAAGATGGATGTGCGAATGGAACAATGCTCTGTGCCACAAAGTAATGGATTGAGATTATCCATACAATTATGCTCAACAAATCAAGTTTTTTTCCTTTTTTTTTTCTTTCTTTTTTTTTTTTTTTTTAATTCAGGGAAAGCGGAATCTACATGTGTACACGCAGAGCAGTTTGAGTACCAGTACAGCAACAATCACAGTTTTGATTCAAGACTTCAGGTCTGCATCTTGAGTGGAAATCGACCCTAATGAAACCCAAACTGTCTGTTGGGCTTTATATATCTTCCTTGCTAGTGAAACAATGGGTGAGAAGGAGGAAAGATATTCCAATCCCCAAAGAATATTACAAGTTATTCAGGAAGCAAAAGAAAAGTCAAAGAAAATTGTTTGCGTTTCTCATGCTTGAAAGGTTTAACTGAAATCCCGAAGCAAGGCAGGCCCTGTTCAATGGCACTAGTCAGAATGGGGCTGAGAATGCAGCTTCAGTCTGGGCATGAGGAGGGTGTGCTCAGGGGACAGAGCAGGAAGGATGGCAACTCAGCAGCAGCCTAAGTCCTTTGCTGGAAGGAGAATACTGATGACTCTTCTCAATTACTGAAGGGTCTGTTTGGTGTCATTTTTGGTTGTGCTAACATGCATTTATTCTGTCTTCATTGATATGGAATCCCTTGTCACTTTTTTTTTTTAATAAAAAAAAGTTATGTATCTTTTACTATATACCTCATATATATATATATCTTATAACATATATATTTTTACTATATATCTTTTACTATATTACTTTTACATCTCCTATACTTACAATATATAGAATATACTGTATTTCATAAGCTTTACGTACGTTCTTTGTTTTCTTTGATACCCCTGAAATCTGTCTCATCCAGCTCCAATCCTGAATTTCTTTGACCATGTTGCTTATAGCCCTGGGATCCCCTGTATCAGCCTGTGGCCTGTCTGTATATCTCAACTAAAGATGACAATATTGTATTTCTCTGGTTACAGGTTTATATTTCATCAACATCATGGCAGAATACAAGTTGAAAAGAAGCATTGAAGTTACAACTTAAATTAAAATTAAGATGGTAGTGTCTTGATTTACTTAATCCAAACATGAATCAAGAAAAATAAACTAAACGGAATTGCTCCATAAGATGTTGGCTTAACAGCAGAAAAGTCCTTTGACAACACACAAGAAAAATAATCCCCAAGTCAACAGGTGAAGAGTGCATTAACACTGCATAACAGCAAAGCTGAATTACAGTCTTTCAGGCTGAATACAAAAATAGGTTAGATTTCGATTTTCAAGATAAAACTAGCTCTGTATCTTTCAACAAAGTAACAAATGGCTGGAAGTCCAGAGCAAAACCTGCTGAGAATATCAACACATCTGAATATGAGTTCAGAGTTAGCAAAAGAAAAAGTTAGCTCTGCTGTTGTGACTGTTTCATTAAAGACAATTCAGTTTTTGAAGGATAAACACTACATTTTAGAAAAGAAAAAAATGTTTGGAATATTCCACCTCAAATCTAGAAAGCTGTAGCTCTGACATAATGTGTTTTGGTCTCATTTAACTAAGCTTTCTTCTTTCTAAAGAGTGGAATTGTTCAAAAGTCTGAGAAAGGAATGGAATCTGGTAGAACTGTGCTGAGAGTCCATATTTGTTATGATTTTTAGGAGACTTATAGGGGTCTGGAATTTCAATGCCAGAGAGATGTCAATACATTCAGAAGCGGGCAAACAGCAAAGTACATTTGATCTGAAAAATTGCTTATGGTTTTTAACCTCTTTGATATCTATAGTACATTTCACCCTCAAAGTAATTCCTTCAGGCTTCTCTTATGGAAGTCCATTGCATGTATCTTCTGAAAGTCAGATCCTAAAAAAAAGTTAACTGTCTTTGCACATTTGGAGGGTATCCTTCCATTCATGACCTTGTCTGCTTTAGTTGTGGGAAAGTTTTTGGTCTCTACTCTCAGTTCTTTGGCAACTCTACTTTTACTGGGAATGAAAAAAATCCTGCTGTGACCAAACTTGATCTCATCGCAAAATTTGTCAAGTCCAGCTTTGACACAAGCACAAGGCCTGAAATCCCAAACTTTTTTCATGTGGAGCAAGATATTGGTGATATGGTAACTGTCTTTCAGGAATTACAAATGTGGGATAGCCTTTAATTACTAATATAGAAAGGAAAGATCCTCTGTTATATTATCTGGGATCAACTTGAGCATTATGGTCATTAACGAAGGACATAAATCAGCTTGCATTAAGATGACAGTAAGATGGATAGCAGTTTATCTCCTTATCTTTATAAATGATGTTTTCTCTAGTGACATAATACTCACAAGACAAAGATCAATGGATATAAACACAGATGCTAAAGTTTGCATTAATCTGTCAGTCACCATATTTGCTGAGTGAGGGAAGGAGCAATCACATTTATCAGTGAAATGTTGGAGTCAATGAAACAGATTCAGTGATGCAGAAAAGTTTTACGCACCTGCTGTGTTACTTGTAATCATCTTTGGAAGATCATTTTTCAAAAGTCTCACCTCCTGGTCACAATGCCTAATTACAATGCATACCCTGTCACTGCTGGCACCATTACCTTCATCCATCTAAAGAATGAAAGGTCCTGATCTGGCATGGTTTACAACCTGGAGCTATGTAATGTGCTGATGGAACTTTAATGATGCATGTAAACTGGTATCTTTTCAAAGGAATATTTTTTTAAACATTAACTGACCTGCAAACATCAGCTCAATCACCCCTGTGCCACAGTCAATGCAGTGTGTAGGAACCCTGCCATGATGCCAAAATGGTAAACATTAAATACAGAAACCTGCTGTTGTCCTCAAAAAATGTTACTAATAATGAGGATCCAATTCTATGTAGACTTGTAGATATTGGTGGGTGTTTACAGCTGTGCAAAGTAACTGTCATAGCTTACCACTGTCATTTGACAGTGCTCCATAACCACCTTATACTCAGTAAATAACTATGCAAGATGTAAAGCAAAGACACAAGGACAAGAATGTAGAAAACCATTGACTTTGACTTTTCACTTCCTTCTATTAAATTTGTACCCTTTGCTGTGGAAATGGAATGCAGGAAAGAGTGTTTCTCAGACCCCTCCTTTCTGCTCTTCAGGTCCTTGGCTAGGCATGTGAACAGTAAGGTACAGCTCTAGAGTTCAATAGAGACATAGATACATTTCACTGACATAACACCGCATGGACAACATGCTCCAGTAACCATTTCCAGTTTTGCTATCTCCATGTGCTGTCCCTGGCAGGATTTTTATAAGAAGGATGTGCTGTGTAGTATTGGTGCAGCTCTGTCCCCCAAAGTTTCTTGTTTCTGGAGGAAGTTTCTCTTTTTAGGGTGATTCTTTTGGTCCACTGTTTGGGCATGGATCTAGTTTCCTCAACACACTCAAGATCCTGACTCTGACAACCTGACGTTCTTTTTGAACAGATACACTTTGAAAATGGAAAATATTCTTCAGAATTAAAATGTAAGATGTAATTTAGACTTGATGTAGCACATTAAATACTCTTCACATCATTGATTCCAGAATTATCTGTTATTCACAGAGATCATCAAATTATTTTACTTGATATTCTATTACTGGATGGATTTTAGAGTATTCTGAACTAAAACTCAGAATATTTAGCTCACAAGATATGACTAGGTACTTTCATGAATCATAGTTCTCTGAGCTTTGATGAAAACTGCAGATAAAACCATTTGCTTGAAGTATTAATTTCATTCAGCAGGCTCACTACTACAGAATTATGGTGTTCTACTGCTTATACATAGAAATGTACTTTCAATGACTTCTTCATTCATGTCCCAATCCCAAATCCAAAGAAATTCATATAAATCCCTGAAGATGCTCTTCAAAATTACAGTAAAGGAGTAAAATTATAATCTTCATTCTCATGTTGTCACTCCAGTTTTATGACACTGTAACATTCCAAGTCCAACTTCCCATAATGCATTTTCTACGATGTCCCTGCCCATTGTAGTGGGTTTGGAATTAGATGACCTTTAAAGTCCCTTCCAACCCAGTTATTCCATGATTCCATGATTGTATATATGTATTTTTACTGGTGGATTCAGAACTTATGCTACATAGGCCATCAATTCAGAATCACAGAATCACAGAATGATGTAGGTTGGAAGAGACCTCCAAGATCATCTAGTCCAACCTCTGACCTAACAATAAGTCCTTCACTAAATCATATTGCTAAGCTCTACATCTAAACATCTTTTAAAGACCTCCAGGGATGGTAATGCAACTAGCTCCCTGGGCAATCTGTTCCAATGCTTAACAACCCTTTCAGTAAAGAAGTTCTTCCTAATATCCAACCTAAACATCCCCTGGTGCAACTTCAGTCCATTCCCCCTCATCCTGTCACCAGGCACGTGGGAGGATAGACCAACCCCCACCTCGCTACAGACTCCTTTAAGGTACCTGTAGAGTGGGATAAGGTCACCGCTAAGCTTCCTCTTTTACAGGCTGAACAATCCCAGCTCCCTCAGCCGCTCCTCATAAGACTTGTTCTCCAGACCCCTCCCCAGCTTTGTTGCCCTTCTCTGGACTCGCCCAAGCATCTTGATGTCCTTCTTGCAGTGAGGGGCCCAGAACTGAACACAGTACTCGAGGTGCGGCCTCACCATAGTGGGACAATCACTTCTCTAGCCCTGGTGGACACACTGTTTCTTATGCAAGCAAAGATGCTGTTCACCTTCTTGGCCACCTGAGCACACTGCTGGCTCATATTCAGCCGATTATCAAACCAGTACTCCCAGGTCCTTCTCTGACAGGCAGCTTTCTAACCACTCATCTTCCAGCCTGTAGCACTGCTTGGGGTTGTTGTGCCCCAGGTGCAGGACCTGGCACTTGGCCTTGTTGAACCTCATACTGTTGGCTTCAGCCCATTGGTCCAGCCTATCCAGATCCTCCTGCAGAGCCTTCCTACCCTTGAGCAGATTGACACATACACCTAACTTGCTGTCTTTTGAATTCTAGAGATGGACAACCTGCACTGAAACCAAACCACCAAGTGCTTTGAAATATTTCTGTGGCCTTCCAGTCCTAGACTGCTCTAGGAACTAAGGAGAACTAGTGGAGTCTATATTACCACATTATATTCCACTCAATAAACAGAAACTTTGACCAAAATATCTGCTGCATTATGTGCTGTGCCCCTCAACAAACCCCTTGATATGCCTGTGATGACCCAGCTTTTCCCCTTTCGGTCACTGATATCAGACTTTGCAAACGGGTATTTGAAAAGTAATTCTATGATTAATCTATGATTAATCTCTATATTGTCTATGGCAGAAAAGCTTCTCACTTGGCCAATTTGAGCCTTTCTTCCATTCCATGCCTGTTCCCTACTTTTAAACAAGCTCATTAAGGGTCTTACTGTGCCCAAAGATCTTATAGTGATCTTACACTATCTCAGCTGTGTTCTAAATCCAAGAATGAAAAGGAGTATTTTAAAAAAATCAGCTTAAAACTAAAAATCTCCCATGTTACATGGTCTTGTAGAGCCTGCTGTGGGTGGCTACGCTCCCTTTATCCATATTTTTAATCTTACCATTATTATTAGAATATTAAAATTATGATTAGTGCCATTGTTATTATTACTATTGCAGAGTAAACTTACATGGGCAAAGTTACTTAGCTGAGCTCACTGTAGAGGCTGTCATTTTTGAGCAATGGACTACATGTATATGTAAATACCATACAGGTGTTCCGAGCAAATATATGTAGTGTAATAAGAAATCTAAATCAGAACTCTAAGTGAAATATTCAGGCTAACTAGATCACTGGATCACTGTACAGAATGAGAGGAAGGGATTTAGCTCTTGTTGCAGCTAGTAATAAAAGTATTAGGGAATTGAGCAGTAGCAGAACTGAGACTATATATATGTAATGTCCTTACAAATTTAATAAGGATTAAAAAAAAAACCAAAGTTTACAGATGTATAAGCAAGTCTCATACAAAACATTCCCAGATGTACAAGAAAGTCTCATACGAAACACTCCCAGATGTACAAGAATGTCTCATACAAAACACTCCCCAGTAGAAATTACTAGCTTTGGTATTCAAAACAAACAAACAAGTAAACAAACAAACAAAACACAAAACAACAAATAAATCTTATAACAATAACCTGTGTTAAAGTTTTAATTTCTCTAGAGGCCCTTTTCAACTTCAACTATTCTGTGAATTATTCAGTCAAAGTATGTACAATGACAAGAAAGAAATAAAATCTGTTTCTGGCTTGAATAAAAATTGCAATCTTATCCAAAAATTGAAAAGAAATTAGTATTTCAGAGGTGAAATGGTTAGTGAAAGCAAAACAATCCTCTACATCTACAAGATATCTGATTCTGACCTCTTTCACATCATTCAAGCACAACTCTGCTGTTCATGGCATTACATTCAACTTACACAAATCTCAGAGAGCATTTACTCAACATTTGCTTCCTAAATCTTTTCAATCTCAGTGGAAATAATATGTAATAAAAGAGAAAATGAAGTGTGAAAAAAGTTTTTCAGAAAGATCTTTATTTCTCTGACTTCCAATTCCTTCCTTTCCGTTTTCCTTCCTTCCTTCTTTCCTCCCTTCCTTTCTTTCTTCTTTCCTCCCTTCCTTCCTTCCTTTCTCCCTTCCATCCTTCCTTCCCCCCTCCCTTCCTTCCTTCCTTCCTTCCTTCCTTCCTTCCTTCCTTCCTTCCTTCCTTCCTTCCTTCCTTC
>CM021732.1:55742851-55841563 GCA_011075105.1 Heteronetta atricapilla
TTCCTTCCTTCCTTCCTTCCTTCCTTCCTTCCTTCCTTCCTTCCTTCATTTCTTCCTTCCTTCCTGAAATTGCTATGCATTTTTGTGGGGTTCAAAATACAAATAAACACAGAAAAATTGATGGTGAGGAGCCCAAGAGAACTCTTACTCTTACTCTTTTTTTTTTTTTTTTTTAAACTAGAACCTGTGTTGTATTATACTGCCTCAGGGTAAGTGCACAGCTTTGAAATATATTATTATGTACACATGTCAATATTTGTCAGCAATCTAGTGTCTTGTTTTTGTCTAGATATAGTACATGCTCTCACATCTCTTCAGTTACAGCACTGAAATGCAAGTAATGTTATATCATATAAAGATAGACACACGCACACTTTTTTTCTTCTCTCTTCCTACTCCCTTCTTCTCCCTGGGGAGGCAGGGAGGGAGGAATCACATGAGGAATAATAAAGAGTTAAGCACCTGTTAATATATTATATTCACATTTGATTATATTCAAATTTGACTATTATTATTATTATTATTTTTCTTGGAACGTGACTGAAAGGGTTGCAAGCAAAGGGTTAGTAAAAAATCCTCTTAGAGCTTGGTCTCTGCTGAACTCACTTGTCATTTCTGATTTCATTACTGAGTTTCTAGCAGAGTGGTTGAACCTGCAAAATGTCCTTTCTCTCGTGTTTGTTGAGCAGAGTAAGCCAGCTGCTGTGAGTGGTGAGGCAGAGGGGGCTGGGGAATAGGGTGGCAGCAAAGATGATAACTCCAGTTGCATTTAAAAATGTATGAATTCTGTCGAGAGAGCACTACAGGTCCTGCTTCAGAATAGAGCTGATTGGCTTTTCTAAAAACAAGGTCATGACTCAGTGAACAGCTCAAACACTCATAGGAAGGAAAGAAACACGTCTATAGTCCTCATTTGAGTAGCCTAAAGCAATTTTGTCCATAATTATTTATGAAGAAAAGTACATAAATAACGGGACTGAAAGCTTACTTTGCAGATGAAACCTTTTGTGTCAGGAAGTAAATTTTTCTGCAAATGATAAATAGTATGTGATTTCTTTGGCTTTCACTTACTATGATACTTCTGGTTATATTTTTATTGAACAAACCCAGACTTTTTTGATACATGTATATGTGCACTATTTCCTTTAAGAACAACACAATGCAAAGACAGGTTATTCAGTTTCAATGGCAGTTGAAATGGCAATTTGCCTCATAAGATGGCAGATAAACTTAGAAGAGAGGAACATCAATATTTATCACTACTTACATTTTAACTGACTATGCAACAGTATCAGTAGCCTCTCCATTCAGGGAAAGAAGGTTACCAAATTATTTGTCCTGTCCTGTCATGTTCTGTCCTGTCCTGTCCTGATCCGTTCCATTCTGTTCCATTCTTCCTCTTTTCCCAGTGACATCTAAATTAGTTGTTCAAATAACTGTGAGAGCAAATGCCCTCTAAGTCAACAGATTATTTTTACAGTTAAAAGATAATTATTTGCAAAGTCATTTAGTTTTTCCCTAGCAAAAGGACTACAGTAAGCCAAACTCCACCCTGCATTTATATAAGCTTCTAGCTTTGCATTTTCCCCTTTTCTTACTTTTTTTTACATTTGCAAATTAATGTCAGTGAGAATTTTTCTCCACCTCCTCCTCCCCATCTCCCCCACATTCACAGCCCACCCATATATCTATTAAATTTGGTTTTAAAGTAAGGAAAAATAGTTTTTAATCAAGTTATTATTGCAATCTGGTTAGTACACTAATCTTAATCCTGTGTTATCACCTCAATAGGATGATATAAGAAACATATACAATAGGATTTTTATTTCTTTTTTTTAATTAGACAAGCCAGTATTTCACTGCATAAGTAGGACTACTCTTTAAAATGGATAGGACATATTCCACTACTAATTGTAAACCAGGAAACAGTTTACTGACCTTAACAGCTTTTGGTCCTTCTAGAACTTCAATATGCCATTACTATAATATCTCTTCAATTTATCCAACCTATTTAACATTATAAGGGATTTTCTCCAACACTACCACAGCTACAGAGACAGATGATTGGAATTAAAAGTCTGGGGAAAAAAATCTATATGCACATGAAACTTTGAAGGTGTTTTAAAATCTGTGTGCAAATTGCCTGCTTAGGCTTTATAACAACATGGTGTGCATGGCTTTTCCTCCTGGACACAAAGCCTAATGCCCAGTTTTCTTTTTGTCTTAACTCCTGTGAGTATTCCTGCTGAGCAGCTTTAGCAGACCAGCCTCACAAAGAAAAAGATTAAACTCTTTCTCCTGTTTCCATGAGTTTTAATCTTTTGGGAAAGAGAAATCAAAATGATTGAAAAGGCAACATGAAAAGTCACATCTAGCCATGGAGGGTAATAACCAAGTATAGAAAGCTTTAGATATTGACATGATCTGACTTCTGTTCGAAGGTAGCCGAATCACAGGTTTCTGCACAGAAAGAATCCAGGCTTCAAACAAGTTTCCCGGGCTTGCTGCCAACAAACATTACAACTGAGTGCTGCTATCAGCCCTTCAGAAAGGAAAAGCTGAAAAAAGCCATAAAGGAAAAGTTCTTGTTGTTCTAATAAGCTTGGAACTTGAACATGCTTGTTAGAGAGATGCCTACTCCAAATCCTGGATTTTATCTTAATGAACAGAAGCACTATAGCCTTGGTTCCACAACAGGCTTAAACATAGGCCTGTCTGAAGGTAAGTGCTAGTAATCAAATATATCAGTATTTTGATAAGTTGTACCTTCTGCAGAAAGGCTTAGGCAGAGAATTTGGTGCTTTCCTTAATGACCACTATCCATTTGAGCCTCAGTAGTACCTGTCAGAGAGGGGCAGGAAAAGTGGAAAGCACAGGATTTAGTCCAGACTAGAAAAAAAAAAAAAAAAAAAAAAAAAAAAAAATATGGCCAAACAAGAAACTAGGTAAAAACCATGAGCTTTTTCAGGGGGAATAATTCACACCAATAAATGCTTGTTGTAAAGCAAAACTGATGGCCACTAGTCTTCATGCTTTTTGATTCTCCCCTTCTTGTTTCAAGGTCTGTCTCATAATGAAGATTCCTCTCACCAAACCTCCTGCCTTGCAAACACCATCTCCTTGTCTTGCCTATTCATCTAATGTTGCGTCAGTTTCTTTGCTATGGACATCCCAGGGAATGAGGTAACAGCATTTGATGTACAACTGTTGAAGTAAAAACTGGAACTCATGTCTCCTTTTTCATTTCAGGAATAATGATTGTTGTGCTTTCTTGGTCTTTTTTCTTCAGTCCCAATGACAATCACATTCTGCTTCCAAAGTTGTCAGATGAGACTCAAACTAATGTTTCTAATGAAAAATTTTCTAATTTTCTAATGAAATTTTCTAAAATTTTCTAAAATTTTCTAATGAAAAATTCTAGTTTTTCATGAAATGAAAATCTCAGGTATTTTCAATTAATTTCAGTCTATTTTCTGAAATGAAATTTCAGGTATTAACTGAAAATTAGGAATCTGTTATGTGGCTAAGCAAAAGCCAACCTGTGGCCTTACTGGTCGCTCAGAAAGGTTCCTAGAAGTTTGCTGGCTGTCCCTATTTTACTAGAGATTTCTGGACAATATAAATTTCTCCAACTTGTTTTGTTACAAAAACAGAAATTACATGAAGAGCAGAAAGCTGCTAGAGCATTTATCTAGTGGTTGCATTGTCTACAATGTTTTTTTTTTGTTCTGTTTGTTTGTTTTTTACCAGCCTGAAATCTTCAATTTCCGTCTGATCAACCCAGGCTCCAGATGCAACTTTAGATAAAAGCACTTTTGCTGTATCACCTAAATTGCTGAGTCTATCCCTATTACTCTGATTTCCATTATGCAAGAAGTTTGAAGGCTACTTACAAGGGAGGTGAGTTGGCAATGTCTTCTATTTACCATTGTTAATTTGTTTTCTTTCTTTTTTCTTTGTTTGTTTGTGTTTAACAGCTTTGTTACTGCTTCTCATGTCCCTGTTGGATTACTGCACATCTGGATAAGTGTTATTTTGTCTTTTTTGACCCACAATGCTGCAAAAATGTTAGCAGTCTGATCCCACTTTCTGGCTCTGTGAGCCCATGCTGAGCTACCACTAGCATGTTGGCAGGGGTAGGTTACTGTAGATGAATCCTATATTAGGCCTAACACAGTCCTGAATGTGCACTGTCTTGAGATGGGGGAAGCGGTTTTTCATGTTGGCAGGCTAATGTCTCTGCATATTGTAATAATGAAAGGAAAAAGGTGTGAGAGGAGAAATGGTGAGGGCATCAACTCATCTGTGTTACACTTGAAGAAATTAAAAGAAGTTAACTTAGACTTTCATCCTACACTCTGCTACATTGGATATCATAGCTTCTTGAAAGTCTGCATAGAATCTCCAGGAATGTTTATCCCTTTTTGTGCCACACACGTGTCAGTTTCACCATGAAGGGCAGAAACATGCACAAACATCACTATAGTGACAATGATGAGGATAAAAGCCTAAGATTTCATTTTATTTTGGTTTCAACAAAGACTCAGAGAGATATTGCTTGAAACTTTTGAGGCCAAATTTGTTATGTACAGCCACTGCTCTGTAGCTGGTTTACCATAAGTGTTTGCAATAAATAATCCAATCTTAATTAATGTGGGATATAATAACTTTTATTAAACCTAAACTGAATACATGTTAGGGAGCTTATACCGGTATTGCCTGATATAAACTGCCAGAAGCAGTAGCTTCTATCCCATTACTCCTAGTTTTATCACTATGCTAAAACTGACCCTCTAAATGACTGTCTTGGCTAATGCATAGTGCCATAAAACTAAGCACTGATTTATTACTTAAATAAAAGTCATCAGAGATCATCAGGGTGTTAAACATTAGGGCTGCCTTGTTTTGCAAACCATATTTAATGGCAGACACAGCTGGTACACCTTAAACAGAACTCAAACAAATAAACCAGCTACTGGCTGTTTAGAGCATTTTTTTTTTCCACCACATAGAATACATAGTAAAGAAATGACTATATCCACTGCTGTCACTGGTGACTGGAAATATCATATCTCTAGTGATTCTGTGATTATTTATACACATCACCTCCCAGGACCAGTGGTTTAAGAAAACATCCTGTCTGCAGTGTTATTGTTTTCAGTTCACTGGCTGCAGTTCTTTATCACTTCTGTTTTGTGCCAGCTTTGCTAGTCAGATATAGGATTGATAATACCCCTTCTAAAAGCTCAGTCACTAACACTCCCATTGACATCAAATGGAACACAAGCAGGAATGGCAACACCTTCTCCTTTATGGCCATTTTAGTTTATTCCCTCATCCCTGAGTTCATGCAGAACTGTGGCAGGTTCAAGCACCTGTGCTGTGTTTTAGAAGGAAGAATAATGCATACAATATATGGTATTGTTACAACATATTTCACTTTTCTTCAAGTGCTGAGGTTAATGGTGATAATAATCAAGCTAGGCTTTCAGAAACTTTGCAAGAGAAGGATATATGTTATATATGTTGCAATGTCAAACTTCTATTTTATTATATGATTGCAGAACTTCAGCATCTTGCATCATTCCTTGCTCTGACACAATCCAGAAACCTGATCTATTCCACCTCTTTAAAAATCCTCCAGCAGATGGCAGCGGGGTACCACCTTTAGTAAAAGAGCAGGATGGGAGTTTTGCCTTTATCTCTAAGCAACGGTGAACGAACAGCTGAGCTTTTTAGATTTTTTTTTGGTCTTTTTCTTTAGTCTTTTTTTTTTTCCTCATCTGTTGGAGTTGCAAAAGAATAGGTAATGTACTGCCCTGTTACATCAGATCTCCAACCAGTATATGTCATCCCTGGTGAATGTGTTTCAGGCATTCTGTAACTCCAGTTTCTCGGGGCCATAGCTAGCTAGCTGTTTTTGTCACCCTTGTGTTTGTCTTGCATACAGAGGGCAGTAAGGAATTGCCAGGTGGCTTCCCAAGGAGGTTCAGCCTTGGCCCCTTGCAGCTTTCCCCGGAGCCACCTTCTAGGGGCTATGTGACATCTACAGTCTGGCTGTAGATCCCTCTGCAGTGTGCTCTTGTCCCCTGGAGTCCCCATGGCCATGTGGGGACTGCTTATCAGTTTCTCTTCTCCATGCTTTAGAAACGAAAGGCTGCACTCCCTGCAGCTGCCAATCAAGTTTCCAGTGGCTGCTCAGCAGTCTTCTAAACACAAGAGGTATTCCTAAAATCTGCTAGTTGTGTGCTCCAAGGAATCTGGGCACAGAGATATCAAAGCCTGCTGAGCCATCTCTTGTGTCTGACCTGACACTGATTACCCAAGAGCTGTACTCTTCACTCATGAAAAATTGGTGGCTAATTGCTGTGGCATGTAATCCAACAGGTTGCTCTGAAAAGTAAATGCAAAATGATCCACAGCCCAGGGCAACAGCTGCTCTGTATTCCTTTCCTGACACCACTTGCTCTGCCAGTAATGTCTTGACTGTCCGTGTCTCAATCTCTGCCACGCTGCACTGTGTTAGTCATGGGACTTGGTCTTTCTCGTTTTTCTTCAACACTTTACTTCACTTTGCTTTCCCTGTTGCTTTCAACCAGTGTGTCTGAAAACACACTGTAACTTCTCCACAATAAGTACTGTGTGCAGATTCTGACAAGTGGCTGGATTTTGCTGCCCTGCAACAAACAGTAACTACAAACCCCAATAAAAACAAAGAGTTTCTTCTTCATTTGTAAAATACACAGACTTCTTCATAAAGACAAAATGATCACCTAGTACTGTGCAGAAGAAAAAAAGAAAAAAAAAAAAAAAGAAAAAAAAAAAAGAGGTCATGTGGCAGGTAGATAGGAGACAGCTGGAGGGAAAGGAGGCTGGCTGGAGGCTGACTGGAGCAGCCAGCAGTATTACCTAACAGTCTGCTTCCTTCACAGAGCAGAAGTAAGAGCTCAGGGCAGATTTTGACTGATTCATAATCTGCTTCCTGGGCCTCTCCAGTGATGGCATGGAAATCCCTTGTCAGGATGATCTTTCTGTGTGGAACAACGTAAATGGCAGGGAATTCTGCTGTGGGGTGCACAATGTGTGCACATGAATATATGCATGACAAGGAATATCTGATACTTTTAGAAATTATAACTGACATATTTCTCAGATAATATAAACTGGAAGGCTGATGCTCAAGAGGTCTGTGAAGACTGCAAGAAGAATCAAGATAAAACACAGCCTTATGGCTGTATGTAAGTAGTTTCTTTTTAACCGAATTCTTAAAGCCAAGTGGAATAAGTGGAGTAAGAATTATTCCTTATATTTTTATCCCAAGAATTATCTACATGAATATTTTGCACTACTTCCATTACTTTGTGTTTCTTTAGTGACATCCATGTTGTATATATTTCTTTTTCAATATTCCACAAGAAGCAAAAATACTCTATAAAAACCACTGCCAGGAGAAAAACTCCAGTCTTTGGAAATAACTCAGCTCCATAACTTCTTAATTGTGTTGGGCACAAGACACCAAATTGTCCCTTTGGTCTCAGATAGGCTAGGGGACATGGAAAAGTACAGTTTATTCCATTTTTGCTGCTGCTGCTCTTGACTGTCTTAAGCAAATGTTTCCATAGCTCTGGAAATAAATACATATGCAACAAGCACCAGAAAAGACAAACTTCTGCTAGTTTCATCCTCATTCTTATTCAACAATAATTTAAAATTGATGATGCCTTCTTAAAAAGTTTTCTATAAACAGAAAAAGAGGTTGGTATAAATATATATATATATATTTTAGACACTGAAAAGTATTTTCTCATGCATTCTTTCTGACACACAAAGCATATTTATTGCCTTCAAAAATGTGTTAGTAAACATGCCTATACTCCGTGAGCAGAGGAACAAGAAAAAAATCCACAAGCCTGAATATAGAATACCTAATTTCTAGTTTGGGATATTTACTAAAGTAGCCTATTTGATCAAATGGAACTAAGCAGTGGAATGTACTTCTGAATGTATTAGTCTGTTTTCCTGGATTTAAAGTCCACCAAACTTAATATATATATATTTATTTAGCACATTGGATTCAGATGAGAACCATGTTCTTTAATTACCATTAAGGTAAATTTTTGCATCTCTGAGAGATGACTGAAAACATCTTAAAGAGCCACAAATCAGAAGCGCACACAGAATTTTCCACAGTTTTTAAAATCTGGCAACTCTGGCAGGACTTAATGTGTGTTTTTCAAAGATGTGGAGTAGATATATCTTCAAGCTCCATTTTAATGGAGAACCCCAACCACAGAATTTATCTTTCTTTTAGAAGAACTTGTTTTTCCTTTTGATAACTTTACATTACCAAATGTGTAGTGTGGTTTGTAAGGGCCAGATGAATTTGTTTTTACCAGCTTTTTTCATGCACAAGAGTTTCAGTGTACAGAAGGGTATTTCTTAGCTTCTTAAGAAAACTTTCTGCATTTCAACAGCACTGAGACAAGGATTACCAGTTTCCCAGCAGAAACAGTTTTGCTAATTCTAACCAAATACCCATAGTGATCTAAAATGTGAAAGACAGTACTTTGGATTAGTATATGAAAGCCATTATTAATACCTACAACCTGTAGTCTGCCTTTCCTGATCATCCCTAATGTGAGAAGAGCAGTCCCTCTGCACATTGGTTATTATTTGCAAAATCAGCACACATTTCTATGGTGCTAGTAAGCACCATAGAAAACATCTGTACCATTCATATAATGCTTAATTTATGGAATTTTCAAGCCAACACATTTCATTATAATGAAAGGGTAGAAGAAAAATTCTGGATAGTTATTTTGAGAGCTTTCACAGTGAAAGGAAGCCACAGCCTGAAGAAAAAAAATATTCAATGTGAATTTACAAGCACAAGACAAAAAATCCCTCTCCACTGTAAATCAGACAAGAGATTCTATTTTGTTTGTATTTTCCCTATAATGTTACAGCAAATGATTTTCATTAATATTTTATTCTCTCCAACAAAACATTTAGCTGTTGTCCACTGTGGGCTGATGACATTTGAACATGTGGAGATAAAACTGGTACAGAAAAAAGATCACATAGAAGAAAATACTGCATATCACAGCAATAGAAACATATGGAGCAGACCCCTAAGCAGAGGCTGCTGGGCTGGATTCAGAACAAAATTCCTTACTTGCCAATCATATCATGCATATCACAGCAATAGAAACATATGGAACTATATCAAACTCAAAACTGTTTGGGTAAAGTAAACATTTTATTAGATGGCTATTCTAATTTTGCTCTTACTTTTTTTTTTTTTTTTTTTTTTTTTAGGAATGTCAGAGTGAAATGTCAGTTACAGAAATCCCCACACCTACTTTGAGAATACCTGTTACACTCCCAACTTCTGATTTTTAAAGAAAGAAATCTCTCCCATTGTTACTTTACCTCTTACTCAAATATCCTCAGTCTTTGCATTAGACCAGTGGTAAACTAGGTGGCACAGAAAGCAAAATTATCTGAGACCAGACAAAATGCTTAGAGATATCAAGACACTAAATTCCTATGCAAGCACTTCAAATCCTTTTTTTTTTTTTTTTTTTTTTTTTTTTATTTCATTGAAATACTCTAAAGTAGAGCTCTGCCAACTGCTCAGGCTAGATAA
Organism: Heteronetta atricapilla; assembly: GCA_011075105.1. Classification (NCBI taxonomy): domain Eukaryota; kingdom Metazoa; phylum Chordata; class Aves; order Anseriformes; family Anatidae; genus Heteronetta; species Heteronetta atricapilla. Next base: position 55,752,501 of record CM021732.1, read on the forward strand.
CAGCCTATGAATTGCTACAGATTTTGATGTGTGTTTAAACAGGAATAAATTACCAAAACACATCTTGTAGATGTGACCAGTGGAGCAGGACATGGACCTCTTTTAGAAACACTAGAAAAGCATGTAGATCTGATGAACACAGGATATCAATACATGAGTTGTAAGCCTGTTCAGCTGCTCTCACATTGGGTCCATTCTCTATCAGAAGCAAGATGCCATCTACAGGCTGTATTATCTTTTCATTAAAATCTCTCTTGGCCTGCTTAGTTTGCCACCTCTACATCATGTTGTCCCTTGACTGATTTCCTATCATTTATACATCACTTTCAAGCTCTCATTTCCAGCACATGATCTTGTTCTTAAAAACAAGAAACCTCTTGTTCACAGAGGTGTTACTGCCTGCAATTATTAGCCAGTCCTGTGAGCGTGGCCAGGGAACTGTGGGACAAGGAGTGGAGGATTTGCAGGAAATGCCCCTGCCTCCTGCCCCTGGTACGCACATTGGCAAAAGGAGAGGCATCAGTATCTGAGTGGGAGGGAGGAAAGAAAGAGGAGCAGCTTAGGCAAGGACTTAGAAGCTGAAGGCAGAGGAGGTTGTTTTATATCAGCCTTTTGGGGAGATAACCATCAATACATATAAAACAATAGCTTATTTTACCATACTGGACTGTCATTTCCAGCTCATATTGTTGATTTTTCCATGACTACTTATTTTACTAATGTTATTTTCCAGACTGTATTGAATACTAAGCCTATTTTCATTTCTTCATTTCCTTCTCCTCTAAACATCACACTTCTTACGGTCTACCAATACAAGCTCTTCACAAAGTCACAGTATAGTCTCCCATTTTTACCAGGGATTGTCCCTAGCCAGTCAGTTAATGAAAATGAGCACACCAAATATGAACATTTACAAGATCAATACATTTACAATAAGGGTAAAAATGAATAATAGGGGGAAAGTAATTTGAGTCAGAGATACATAAAAGGAGATACAGTTAAAGACATTTAATTACTTCTTTATTGTCTGATTTAACATGGTGGCAATGGCTTCAGCCTATTTTTCTTTGGCTGAGAGACAGTTTGTTATGCATTGTGTCTCCATGAATATCTCCAGCATGCAAATAGAATGCCTTGCAATTGCAAAAGACAATTACTCTTATAACACATGCATAATGAAATCTGGCTGCATTATCTTTTTGTCCTTAATAAGACCAGTTTACATTTTTGCAATTTATGTTATACATATATTTTCTTTTTCCTTTAAGATATCCATTTTCATAGTGCTACTTTTGAAAAAGAGACAGGGCAAAGAAGAGCAATACAGGTCAGATAGTCAGGATGAACATATTCGGGATGAAATTATGGCATTTCTAATTAAACTGAAGACAAAAGGGAAGAAAACATTTATACAAGGACATGCCTTTCTAAATCATAGAAGAGACAGCTGCGAAAGTGGTCAGCTTCTGAAACTTCAGACCACTGCCTCCTGTTTCTGGAGAAAGGAGCTGGACAAGCTGTCCAGTAACACAAGAACTTTTGCCTGTTGTCTGAATGTCGGGACTGCATGCCAGAAACATGGTCTAAGCCTGGCAGTGTCACTGTGCTGTGATGATGCCCTGGGAGAGTAGGGAGTACTAGTCCAAGTCCCAGTAGAGTCAATGGCTTGCAGAAATACATTAAAAAGCTTATAAGCACACAATTGTATATATATATATATATGAGCCTATAATGACTCCCTTTTCTATTGCAACATACAGTAATTTTACTGAGATTCTTTTACTAGTAATTACAAATAAGTATGTTTGTGACATTGGACCTGGTTCAGCAATGCTTGTATATTGTGGTCCAGGTAGTGTGGACTTGCAAGTGTTTTTCAAAGAGTTTAATGGGATTGCTAAATATTTAGAGAGAGTTGTTGACTCAGTTCAACATGACTAACTCCTGGGCATCTCTGAACAGACATGAATATTTGTTGAAATAATGCATTTCTGTTTGATCATAAAGAATTCCAAGTATTCAGATAACTCATCTAATCTAGGTAATTAGCGAACTGTCTTTATATGCTTAGTTTTAAGTAGATGGATAGGTGATGCTTTAGCAAAAACTTAATTCCAGCAGCTAATGTTCATCGTTCTACTGAGTCACATTGAGCTCTGTTACAGTATGTCATAATGATGGAACATGCAGCCCATCAAGCTGCCAAAAATTTGAAGTGTGGAATATAAATAGATGTTTTTAATATCACTGGGGCTGCTGAAATGTCTGGAGACTTATTATTCAAATTTGCAGATAGTGCTCCAACCATGCTATCCAGAGATCATGTTTTCCATTGTTTCTGAAAAGCACTGCCCTAGAAACCATTGATTTGACTGGTTTTATATAGGAAAAGGTAATGATGCATGATGAGACTTCTCTTTCAAGCTTGCTTGTGTAAGCCACTTGTAACTAAAAATAAGATTTACAAGTTTACAAGTTTATTGCTATTAGATTATGTTTGGTACATTGCAGGCTTTAACTTCTCCCAGTGTTGAGCCCTCTCAGAGACAGAAGATGTTATTTGCTCTGGGTTATACTCCAGATTTATACTCCAGATTATACTCCATATTTACTCCACAGTGGTGCCTGACTTCTTTGCTCAAGTGTGATACAAAACTATGTGCTGTGATATTTCAAGTCAAAGAATAAATTGTGAATATAGGATTAAAAATTTGCTACTAAGAATTTATTGTAATCTACATTTCTTTAGTTTCCAGGGTCTGAAGTACCTCTTCAAAACCATGCTGCCTATCTGAAAGGGTTTGAAGGGCAACATCTCCTTTCCACCTGGTATAGTAAATAAACAATAGCTAGAGAAAAATGGATCTTATTCCATGAAATACAATAATATTTGCCATACCCTTATAATAATAACCATAATAATAACAACAATAATAAATCTTTCTTCCTCTCCTTATCAAATCCTACACACACTGTCTGGGGAAATATGGACAACTTATTCCTATCATCTGTATAAAGTCCATAATTAGCCATTAAGTTTATGTCTTGCTAAATGCTTGCCAAGTTTGATCTGTGTGTCCCTGTTTGTGTTCACAAAGTTGCTCAAGTTTAATTAAGGACCTACTCATAATTACAGGTTAGCTTTTTATCCCCGCAGAATGGGATGTGCAGATGGACACTATAATGGAAAATAGTAAGCAGTCTGTGTCCATGATCAGTGAAGAGCCCAGCCCTTCCCCTTCCTGGAATATAGGTGCTTTTGGACCGATCCCACAGAAAAGAGAAGAGACAGCATTCCAATGCTCATATTAACAGGTGAATACTAAAAAATCCTGAGTGTAAGATGATATTCTTATATAATCAGTTTTTAGAGCAGAATTGCTTTTAGGTAGAAATCCTTTCCACCTAAAACAGAAAGATACAGCAAGAAGTGTTAAGTGTTTCTTTTGGCTCTTAGTTTTGCCTCAGTAACATACACAAATTCCAGAAAAATGAGCCTTCTGACACACAGAGACAGCAGTCCTGTATTTATTTGACCCATATTACTAAAGTTAATTTGAACACAGAGTCTGGCTATGTTCATGGTTCATGATCATACTCTGTGCATGGTGCTGAAATTCTTATTAATTCCCCAAGAAAGCAGTAAGGCTCTATTTTGATCACATGCCTAATGAGAAAGGTTTATCATGCCCTCTGAATAATATAGGGCAAACCTTATGGATTTCTAAAATCTCATTTTCATTTTTTTCCTTTCTGATTTTGCTGCAAGGAGCTTGGTGTCACTGCTTAGAAACAGATGAAGGGGAGAGAAGGCAATGCATGTGTGAGCCATCACAAATCAGTGATTGCTTTGCTGTAGCCAGGAGATATGTGTGCAGACACCATGGTCTGGCACGAGAAGAGTAGACTAAGGCACAGTGCCAAGGGACACTGGGACAGCTGTGTTAATGAACCTGTGCTGGAAACATCATGAGTGGATCCATTTCTTTAAACAGAGAAACAAACAGAATGATTGAAAATGAGTTACTGAACCTGGTGCTCACCAATACGGAAGAGCTCGTTAAAGAGGTTAGGATTGGAGGAAGCCTGGGTTGCAGTGACCACACCCTGGATGAGTTTGTAATCTCAAGGAATATGCACCTGGCAAAGAGCAAACAGGACCCTGAACTTCAAAATAGTGAAATTCCAGCTGTTCAGAGAATTAGTGGATGAGATCCCATGGGACATGGTCATTAGGGACAGGGGATCTGATCAGAGCAGGCAACTTTTATAGGATCATTTCCTTAGAGCTCAAGAGCTCTCTGTTCCCATATGCAATAAATCATGCAGGGGAGGCAGGAAACCAGCATGGCTGAGCAAGGACCTGCTTGTCAAACTTAGGCAAAAGAAGGAAATGCACAGATGGTGGAAAGAGTACTGTACTGGGAAGAGTACAGAAATGCTGTCTAGATGGGCAGGGATGGGATGAGGAAAACTAAGGCACTGACAGAACTAAACTTGGTGAGGGATGCAAAGAATAACAAGAAAGGGTTCTACAAGTACATGGCTGCAAAAGAAAGACTAAGGAGAGCATATTGTCTATGACAAATGAAGATGGAAAATGAGTAACAACAGAGGCGGAGAAGGCAGGGGTACTTAACTTGTATGCCTTGCCTCAGTCTTCACTAGTGGTCAGGCTTCCCACATCTCTTGGGTCCCCGAACCTCTAGATGAGGGCTGGGAGAGCAGAGTTGCTCTCACTGTAAGCAAAGAGCAGGTTTGAGACCACCTGATGAAACTGAACAGGTACAAGTCTATGGGCCGGATGACATGCATCACAGGGTTCTGAGGAAATTGGCTGATGTAGTTGCCAAGCCTCTCTTCATCATATTTGAAAACTCTGGGCAGTCAGGCAAATTCCCTGGTGACTGGAAAAAGGGAAACATCACTCCCATTTTTAAGAAGGATAGAAAGGAAGATCAGGTTAACCACAGACCAGTGAGCCTCACTTCTGTGCCTGGAAAGATCATGGAAAAGATCCTTCTGGAAGCAAATTCAAGGCACATGCACAACAAGGAGGAGATCTGGGAGAGCCAGCATAGCTTCACCATGGACAAATCATGCGTGACCAATCTGGTGGCCTTCTATGGTGGAGTGACTACATCAGTCAACAAAGGAAGAATGACTGATGTCATCTACTTGGACTTCTGTAAGGCTTTTGACATGTTTCCACGTGATATCTTCATCTCTGATTTGGAAAGATATGGACCATGGTAGACCATTCAGTGCATAAGGAATTGGCTTGATGATGACATCCAGAGAGCAGTGGTCAATGGTTCTACGTCCAGGTGGAGGCCAATGACAAGCAGTTTTCCTCAGGGGCCTGTCTCAGGACCAATGCTTTTCAATATCTTCATCAATGACATAGACAATGGGATTGAGTGCACCCTCAGCAAGTTGGCAGAAGGCAACAAGCTGAGTGGTGCAGTTGATATCAAAGAAGGAAGAGATGCCATTCAAAGGTACCTGGACAAGCTTGAGAAGTGGGCCCAAAAAGAATCTAATAAGGTTCAACAAGTCAAAGTGTGAGGTGCTGCAACTGGGTGAGGGCAATTCCAGACAGGAGTACAGACTAGGAGAAAAACTCATTGTGAGCAGCCCTGTGAAGAGAGACTTGGGGGTTCTGGTGTACAAAAGGCTCAACATGAGCCAGCATTGTGTGCTTGAAGCCCAGAAGGCCAACTATATCCTGGGCTTCATCCAAAGAAGTGTGACCAGAGGGTCAAGGGAGGTGATTGTCCCCCTCTGCTCTGCCCTTGTGAGGCCCTGCTTGGAGTGCTGCATCCACCTTTGGAGCCCCCAGCACAAAAAAGACTTAGAGCGAGTCCAGAGGAGGACTACAAAGATGATCAGAGGGCTGAAGCACCTCTCCTATGAGGGAAGGGTGAGAGACCTAGGGATGTTCAGCCTGGAACAGAAAGTTCTGGGCATACCTCACTGTGGCCTTTCAATAGTAAATGGAGTCTTATAAAAAGGATGGAGAGGGACTCTTTACTCAGGTAGATAATTATAGGACAAGGAGGAATGGTCTTAAACTAAAAAAAAAAAAAAAGATAGATTTAGACTAGACATTAGGAGGAAATTCTTCACTGTATGGGTTGTGTGGCACTGGAAGTGGTTGCCCAGAGGGGCTGTGGATGCCCAATCCCTGGAGATGTTTAAGGCCAGGCTGGAGGGAGCCTTGGCCCACCTGATCTACTGGGTGGCATCCCTGCCTATGGCAGGAGGGTCAGAGCTAGATGATCTGTAAGGTTCCTTCCAACTCGAGACATTCTATGATTCTATGAGTTGTAAAAATATGAGAAAAGGAGAAAAATAATTTATATCAGCCTTCTGAGATCAAGGAAGACAAAAGGAATAGATGTGCTAAACAAAAGTTTAGATTTAAATGCGTAGGTGTTTTGCTGTCAATCTTTTGCGACCTATTTTTCTATAGGTGTAAAATAGTAATATTTAGTTTCATCAGTATGAGTGGGAACTTTGTGGTCTAAAATGATGTGCATATAGTCCTTCTGCACAACTGGGGAAGTGAACTTCAGGCAATTGTAAGATCTTTTCCACCTCATTTGAACGAGATTGTGACTAGTTTTCAGAATAAATTTTAGTTTCTTTATGCAGAAAGAATAAAATTTTATTGTTTCCAACTCTTGGGACGTCATTGTTAGTCTTTTGAGATTTGCTTTGTAAAAGATTCAGCTCCTGGAGGTACAGAAATATGTAGGAATTGTAGTTTCCTCCAAAACCAAACCAAACCAAATTGACAACAAGAAAATGAAAAAAAAAAAAAAAAAAAAAGACAAATAAAATGATCCTAATAAAAATAAAGTGATCCTACCTTTAATGATCACATTTGAAAATTTTTGAAAATGGGAGAAACTAGAATTCAGTGAAAGTAACCCACCTTTAAAGAAACTCTATTTCATGCTAAGAATCTTTATTTTCAATATTGCTATATAGTAATCTAAATGCCAGATTAAAAGTGCATACATTGAAATGAATGTACAGAGCACACTTCCATTAAGCAATTGTATTGTATTGTTATGTAACATCAGATATTTTCCCTGTACAAACTTTCTGAAGCTTTTCCTAAAGGTCATGGCTACCCCAAATGGAATTTAAATCTTCCTGTATACTGAAATTGTACTAAAGCACAGTTTTATTTGTTGTTGTGAAAATATCGCCAGCAAATATTGCACAAAAAAATCCCAAACCTATAGTTAGTATGCTGCTGAATGCCATGAAGACTCATCAGAATGTCATTATTACAGCTGCTGGTCCATCTATTAGTATAAATTAATAACTGGCATTAAATATTTGTTGTCACAAGTTTGGAAACTGCCTACAAGATTTCACTATTCATCGTTACCAACCAAGAATAATTGAAAAGGAAAACTCACAAAGGCTGTAAAATTCACTAAATTAACATTTTCTATCTACTGCCCCAAAGGATATTTGAATCACTTTGTGTCGCAAAGTCCTTCCAAAAGAATTTATGATAAAATGATAAACTTTTTAATGAAATGCAATTCAACAAGTAATGAACTATGACTAGCCAATGTCCTTCAGTTCTTGGTTATCATTTATCTACTTCTATTTGTAAGCACATAGCTAAATTAAGAGAAGAAATATTTTTCTTTCTTTATTTCAGCAAAGAATAAATATGCATTTTTTCCTGTTTCTGAGATGTGCCCTGTGAAGAGAAGAAGAGATACAGCAAATAGATCTGAATATCCTATTGTGTCTCCTGAACAGTGCACTGATGTATGGGTTTGTGCACTCAGCATCATAAATTAAAGCAGTTCCAAGGATGGCTGCTCACATCTCCCTGTGAAGCTGCTCCAAAGCTCCAGTTAAATCTCCTTCGTTTCTGCTCCTGCCAGGCTCATTTGCAGGCTTCAGAGAGAGCAGCAGGGAAGCAATACAGACCTTCTATTATATTCCTTTTAATATCTCAGTACTATGGGCTTTCCCTCCTAGCATGGCCTAAAACTAAGATCCCATTATGAGTGGAAAATTTGAATCCCACATACCCAGAAATTTCAGACAATAATAGCTCTAAGGAAGGCTAGGATTTACCTGAACTAGTCCTGAAATGTGGAGTTAGTCCAGTTTTATATTGCTCAAATATTTATTTATCATTTTAGACTAGTGTATATGAAAATTCACATGCATTCCACTCTACATAAGCACGATGTGAGATGTAGGATATTGTAGGGTTATGTACATAATTTTGCTATTTTGACTCTTTCTCATCTTCAGCATTCTAATATTCACAGACTTCTCATAAGTGCTGCAGGATATGTGACTTACAAGTTGCATTAAATATGAGTTGAACTTGTCCCATTTGAATAATGTTTGAGCTGAAATGCAAAGTGCTTCCCCCTCTGCTGCCCTGAAAAATGGCTTTGTAAAATGGCAGTATAGTTTATTTTCTTGAGAATATCCATATCAAATGTGTTCAGCTGAAGTATATGAGTAAAAGAAAAACGTATTTCTTTCCCAAACAGCTCAAATCCAAACTTAAGTGATAACGTCTCCTTCCTTCTTTGTAACCAAAGGAGTAAAGGACATAGAAATATATACTTAACACAGAAATTTATACTTAACACATATGCATTTCTTGCATTTCTACAGTTTTCCATTTCAGCTTTCACTGTCACTGTCATAAAACAAAACAAAACAAAACAACCAACCAACCAATGTTTTAATTGATTTATCTGACATTTTACTTTATTTGTTTGCAATTGTATCCTTTTTGTGCAAATTGTGCTTTGCTAGGATACAAACACTTCATTTTCTACACATCAAGCATTACTCATGCAAATGGGATTTAGAAATGAAAAATGCTACTGCTAGCAATGGAAAGAAAAGAAGATGTAGATGGGGTGTGCTTAAGGTGATACAAAAGATATGCAACAAACATGGTGGAAAAAAATTAAAAATATTCTAGATATATTGTACAGTTTTAGGAGGCTACTTGTGTTGAAATATGTTAGGAACAAACAAAACTGACATCTAGGACAAACCTTTTAACCTCTCTGCTTAGAAGAGATAACCCTAAAATGCTATGATTATATTGATTTTTCAAGGAGGCCAGAGAGAAAAGGCATTTCAGTAGTGCAGTTCTACCCTGAAACATGTCCATATATCTATCCAAGAATAATTTAGAGGCAGAGGTAATAAAAGCAGCTCTGAAATGCAATGTCACTGATCACCTCTGCATGATAAATGTTGGTATGAGCATTGTGGATAGCAGTAGACTACCTGTTGGGTTTCTCCACAAGAGAGACAAGTGATCTGTCTTCCTTTGTTTCCTTTCTTAATCCAAACAAACTCTTTCAAGTTTGCTAGAATGAAAAAAAAGCCTATAAAATTAAATGTACTATATTCTGAATATGCTGAATGACCATCAGTTTGTAGGCTTCTATTATGTATATTTCTTCCATATCAGTTGACTGTAAAACTTAACTGAAAATTTAACTTATAGCAATAAAATAGTTACGTGGCTTAAATGTCCTCTAGAATAACCAGAAAAGCTCTAGCTTGTAAAATATATCAATCAAATATCTTGCCAAAAATGCTTTGAGTTTCATATCAAATTAAAGGATACACTTGATCTTGTAAATTAGAGCCACATTAAAACAACCAAGCACTTTTGCAGTGATGTGATCGGTTGATGTTATCCTAAGTGAGCTCATCAAAGGAAAGTTGGCGTAAGATTCATGAAGGGAGGGAGGCTTTTACCAGAAATATTTGCCAATAAAATCTGTAGATTTGTATTTGGATTTAGCACTGTAATAGTTACATCAGCAGTGAACAAAATGCTTTGGAACAATATTAGAAGGTACAGTTCAATATGTTGCTTTTTAAATAAGACGTAATGTCAAAGACCTGGTCAATTGCAATTATCAAGGCTTCAGAAAAGAAATGATTGTCACATAAGCCTGTAATTAAACCAAATTAATTCTGGATATGGATGGCCCCAGTATACAGTTTTCTCCTTCGATGAACTAATATCTAAAACTCCTTATGTACTTTCTGAGGAACAGTGCTAGTTCACACATCTAAGGAAGTTAGAAATAATAATAATAATCTGAGTAGAAACCGCACAATTATATCCATTCACCTCTCTGCTAATCATGGACACCTTGAGTTTTGTTCATACCATCTTTCCTTCCCTCACCTTCCTGGAACAGGACTGTGGCATCAGAATCATGAATATGTTTGAAAATATTTGAGGAGGAATTAATTTGAATAACAACATTTTGCATCTTTTTAGTGAGCAGGTTTGTCATGACTATTCTAGATTAATGAATTACACATTAATATGGATTATGACTATACCAGAGCCTGATTCAGTGAGACCTGGACAGGCTGGAGAGACGGGCAGGAAGAAACCAAATGAGGTTTAATAAGAGCAAGTGTAGAGTCCTGCACCTGGGATGGAACAACCACATGTATCAGTACAGGCTATGGGGTGACACTACTACAGACCTGCTGGAGAGGAGCTTTGAGGAGAAGGGCCTGGGGGTCCTGGTGGATGACAGGTTGACCATGAGCCATCAGTGTGCCCTGGTGGCCAAGAGGGCCAATGGGATCCTGGTGTGCATTAAAAGGAGTGTAGCTAGCAGGTCAAGGGAGGTGATCCTCTCCCTCTACTCTGCCCTCACCACAGGCCTCACCTGGAGTACTGTGTCCAGTTCTGGGCTCCCCAGTACAAAAAAGACAGGGATCTCCTGGAAAGAGTCCAGCAGAGGGCCACAAAGATGATATGGGGCATGGAGCATCTTCCCTATGAAGAAAGGCTGAGACCTAGATCTGTTTAGCCTGGAGAAAAGACTGAGAGGGGATCTCATCAATGTGTCTAAATACCTGAGGTGTGGGAGACAGAGGGATTTGGCCAACCTCTTTTCAGTGATTTGTGGGGACAGGACAAGGGGTAATAGCCACAAAATGGAGCACAGGATGTTCTGCACCAACATGCAAAAGAACTTCTTCACAGTGAGGGTGATGGAGCACTGGAACAGGCTGCCCAGGGAGGTTGTGGAGTCTCCTTCTCCGGAGATATTCAAGCTCCATCTGGATGGAGCTTACAGACTCCATCCAGCTACCTGGGCAGCCTGCTCTAAGGAACCTGCTTTGGCAGGGGGGTTGGTCCTGATGATCTTCTGAGGCCCCTCCCAACCCCTTCAATTTTGTGATTCTGTGATAAAACTTCTGTTTGTTTGTTTGTTTGTTTGCAAAGTTTCCATGGCTTTTTCTTCCATCTCTCAAAACCATAAGTAAACTACATTCTGATGAAATGAGAAGTGAGCAGCAGGGATGCTCAAAGAAATTATAAGGCTTGCTTTCTGCAGGTGGTACAGACAATTGTCTATTTCTTCTCTGAGTCTGGGAGAAAATATACCACGTCCTACCAACAAAGATATTTGCAATATATTAGATGAGTTAACAATCATATTTGATATTAATAAACTCACATAGACATTGTAATTTCCCAAACTTTTTTTTTTTTTTTTTTTTTTTTTTCCGGAAGTCTTTCCTGTGAAAAGTGCTGCTCTTTTCTTTCATTATAAGGAACAATAAACTTTCATAAATGTGAATTAAAATTAGAATTTGTGGTCATTCTTTGCAATGCATGCATTTAAATTATGATGACAATAATACCCAATTGTTTACTGCTGAGGGTGGTAATTAAGCATATGCAAAAAAACAATAACATTTAAGCATGTTAACAGCTGTAATAACAGCTGCTACATAACCTGTGTTTTCATCTATTAAGATAAAAAATATTTCATGTTCCAATTCTAAATTTCATTATCAGATTATGCCTAGTTTGTTATCAACATGGTCAAAACAAAGTGCAAATTGCCACGTGCTCAATATTTAGGTTTTGTTTCGACCTATTCAAGTGCTAATGCCACTACTTAATTAGGATTCAATGAGCTGAGATACCAGCATTGCCCTCTCCCAGAGGATGCTAATGTTCACAAAGTTCCCAAAGACTGGTAGGGAATGTGGGTAATTCTCAAAGTTGAATTCCAATTTTTATTCTTAGCAATAGAAAAATTGTTTGAGGACCACAGGTCTTAGGGTCCTGACCTAACAGATTTCACCCACTATTTAGTAATGACCTTTTTCTCAGAACCCCCGTTTACAAAGTAATAATGTCAAAGCAATCATGGTTGCCTGCCCTTTTCAATTATGCCACATCCTTAGGTGAGTTAAACGTAAGTGACATATTTTAAATACATTAATTTTCTTAGTGTTATCAGTTTCTACCCATCAAAAGTGAATAGTTAAATGTTATGAATCACATCACATTATGTTTACAAATATGGCATATTCTCTTATGGTACTAAAACTATAAATCTTTTAGACTAAATTCAGAAAAAGGGTTCTTAAGATTGTTTAGAAATAATGCAGATGTCTGTCATTGTGTTTGAACTGAAAAAGAAAACCAGCATTGACAGCAGATAGAGGAAAAGGGTATCCTGGTGTTTATTTTGGATCAAATATTCAGTGAGATTACTAATTAAGTAGTTTATTTAAAGCTATTGAACAAGAAATACAAGAAATATATTTCTGATGGCTCACTAAAAGCAGAAGCACACAGAAACAGATAACTTTTTTTTTTTTTTTTTTTTTTTTTTTTTAAGTTAAAGTAACAATGAGCATCAAGACCAAGCTAATAGGCTAATAGGAAATAAATTTATCATTTCCTTTGCAGAAAAATAAAACAAAATGCTCCTTTGCAAATAAGATTCTACATTTGTATCTATCAAGAATATCACTATACAAGCCAAAGAAAAATTATGGACATGTGGTGCTGTGTTGAGTTTACATGGCAAGGTTTTGGTAGCGGGGAGTTGCAGGAGTGACCTCTGTGAGAAGAGCCCAGCAGCTGCCCCATGTTAGATAAGAGCTGTGTCTAGCCAGCTCCAAAAGGGATCTGCCACTGTCCAGAGCCAAGCCAATGACTGATGTCAATTGGGCCTCTGGGAAAGCAGATTTAAGAAAGGGGAAAAACTGCTGTGCATCAGCATCTGAGAGAGCAAGGAGTAAGAACCACTCTATAGACCCCAAGGTCTATGCAGAAGGAAGGCAGGAGGTGCTCCACGCATGTTAGCAGCAGTTCCCCTGCAGCCTGTGGAGAGGCCCCTGTTGGAGCAGGCTGTCCCCCTGCAGCCCATGGGTCCCACAGTGGAACAGATCTCCATTCTGCAGCCTGTGGAGGAGCCCCTGGTGGAGCAGGTAGTTGTGGTCTGGAGGAGTCTGCAGCACATGGAGAGCCCCTGCAGGAGCAGGCCCTGGACTGGAGCTGCAGCCTGCGGAGAGGAGCCCACACAGGAGCAGTGGGTCTGGGGGGAGCTGCTGCCCGTGGGGGACACATGCTGGAGAAGTTTTTTTCCTGGCTGATAGACCCATATAAGAGAAGTTCTTGAAGAGCTGCTGTCTGTGGGAAGCCCACAGGATCAGTTGGGGAAAGACTTCATCCCGTGGGAGGGACCCCACGAGATTCCACTCTTCCCATGCTTGGGAATGGAGTGACCATGAAGGAGCAGTAGATGACAAAACATTATGGACTGACCTCAGCCCCCACTCCCCGTTCCCCTGTGCCACTTGCGAGGAGGAGGTAGAAGAGGGTGGATGGAAGAGAGGGTGTTTTTAGTTTCCTTTCAGTTTCCCACTGTTCTAGTCTGTTAGTGATAGGCAATGGATTATATTAATCTCCCTACATTGAGTCTGATTTGCCTGTAATGATAATTGGTGAGTGATCTCCCTGTCCTTATTTCATCCCTTGAGCCCTTTGCATCATATTTTCTCCCCCTTTCCCTTTGAGGAAGGGGAGGGAGAGAGTGGCTATGGTGGAGCTCAGCTGCCCATCAGGGTAAAACCACCACAGGGCCAAGGACTACATTGTCATTATTTAAATGGTTCAGGTATTTTACAAAGAAATAATTAGAATAATATTGATACTATCAGTTCACTAAATCATTACATTATGTAACCTTTGGTTAATGTTAAAAACGTCCATTAAATACTCTGCTGTACTGGTTCTAATATTATTATCTCTAAGGTAGTCAATTTGGGATAACCTCTCCTGTATGAATTTAGATAAAGAAGTTAAGAAGATAAAAATAGCTGCACTATGTCATACTAAAGGTCTATCCAGCTTTGCATCCTTCTACTTAGGACAGTGGTATATGCCTAGGAATGAGTACATGGCTAGGATAAGCTGATAGGTATAATCCCTGTGAATACTTTCTGAACACTGAGAGACCTATAGCTTGAGCACTCTGTGATCCAGAAGAAGCATCAGTATATTTAATAACTGTGGGTGCATATTTCTTATTTGTTGATTCCTTTTTTAATCATGTTAAATCCTAGCAACTGCAGTGTCCTGTGGCAAGGATTGCCATGCCCAGTGACTATGGTGTAAGGGAATATTTGTGGTGTAGTTACCTCTACTGAGGCTCATGAAAAATCAAAAGATACTTTCAGGAAAAATACTCTTCATATATTAGTTTGGGAAATTACAACTTATCTTCATAAATTTACCTAGTCACTTCATGTTGCTCGTCTGACTTTGAGTTCTCCACATGCTGTGTACTACAACTTTCCAACTTTGTGTACTACAGCTTGAGAAGTCAGAAGCAAGTAAACTTGCTTGTATTTAAAAAAATAGCTTTGGAGCACTTTGGGATTAAACCTACAGCTTAAAAATACAGAACTACAGCTATTATATTGCTAACGGTATACAAATATAAAGTGAGTACATTATGGTGAGTATGCTTTACATTTTTGTTTTATAACTCATACTGAACTTGACAATTCTGGTAGCTTTTCCTACATTTCAGGGATCTTTTCTGTGTGAAAAAATAAAAATATATGTTAATCTGCACTTTGCACAATGTATAATTAAAATCATATACTACCCTTGAAAAAGTTTCATAGTAGAAACAGTATTCTTTTGCCATTTTTTCCATATTAAAATAAAAATTGACAAGCTGCATTCTTCTAATCTGAAATTCTGCCAGTGAATTTGTTTTTCTGTATCACCCATCCTAAACAAAACCAAAAGAGCAGCATGACACTGAGTGATTTCCATTTCCTCTTGAAATTAGAATTCCAGAAAGTTTTAGTATATATATATTTTTTATTTAAAACATATTAAGATAATTGAAGAAAGGGATCCGAATATGTGATAGAATAGAGGATAGAATGCAAGGGAATGGCATAAAGCTGCACTGGAAAGGTTCAGACTGGAACGATTTTACCATGAGGACAGTCAAACACTGGAACAGGCTTCCTAGAGATGTGGTTGATGCCCCATGCCTCTCAGTGTTCAAGAAGAATTTGGGTAATGACCTTAGTAAAATACTTAACTCTTGGTTACCCCTGAAGTGGTCAGGCAGTTGGCTGAGATGACTTTTGTAGGTCCCTTCCAACTGAACTATTCTATTATGTTCTATTCACTCTTCTCATCTTCCTTTTTGCTAGGCTAAGCAAAGTTCTGTGCTCAGCAGAGCTATTAGAGCTGTCTCCAGATGGTTCATTTCTGATGCTTGATGAATTGAAAGTTGTTGCTAGACTTTGTCTCTCCTTATGAAAACTTGTCAGTCCTGAAGGTGATTTCTCACCTAATAGACAAGGCTGAGAAGAGGAGATTTAGCACAACAATATGAACTGTTTTGTTGTTGTTGTTGTTTGTCTGTTTGTTTGTTTTTAACCACGAGGCCCTTTTTGCCCTGAATACATTCAGCTCTCTATTAGTATTCATTTCTTTCAAGAAGTCAGGGGATGTTCTGTTACTACTGGTTTACTCTTCTGTAATAATGAAATATACTGAGAAAAAAAAAAAAAAAAAAAAAAAAAAAGAGAGATCATGAAGGAGTGGTGGAGATGAATGATGAATTGCTATGGACTGACTTCAACCCCCATTCTGCATTCTCTTGCACTGCTACGGGGGAGGATGTAGAAGTGGCTGTATTGGGGGTAATGTTCTTTTACTTTGCTTTTCGTTCTCACTGCTCTAGTCTGTTAGTATTAGGCAATAACTTATATTAATCTTCCTACACTGAGTTTGTTTAGCCTGGATGATTGTTGAGTGATCTCCCTGTTTTTTTTTTCTACCGTTGAGTCCTTTTCTGTTGTATATGCTCCCCCTCTTCCTTTGAGGACGGAGAGAGCAGTTGTGGTGGAGTTCAGCTGACTGGCAGGGTGAAAACACGACAGAGGTTGCAAAGAGGACAGAGCCAGGTTCTTTTCAGTGGTGTCCAGTGACAGGACAAGAGGCAATGTATACAGAATGAAACACAGGAGGTTCCTTTTGAACATCAGGAAGTGCTTTACTGTGAGGGTATTGGAGAACTTGCACAGGTTGCCCTGAGAGGTTGCGTAGACTCCTTCCTTGGAGGTCTTCAAAAGCCACCTGGACATAATCCTGGGCAACCTAAGTGGCTGTGCTTGAGTAAAATGACCTCCAGAAGTCCCTCCCAACCTAAATCATTCTGTGATTCTGCAATCTTTACGACAAAAGATTTTAAACTGTTACTGGAGTAGTAGAAGACTTAAAATAGCATAAATAGAAGTAATTCAAAGTGCACTTATATATTAAAATGCACTTACATATATTTTAAAAAGAGGTTAAAGTTTAAATGGTACCTGTAGGTCAACTAGCTTTGTCAGAGCATGTTTTTTCTTGGAATTGTAGATGCAACTTCAGGAAGCAGTATAACCACAGGGTTAAAACCACAAAATACCTCAATCAATACATATCAAAAGGTAAGGCTATTGGAAAGCCAACAATATCAGTTCTAGCTTAACACCTGGTAAACCTATTTAGAGTAGTCTAAATCAACTTTTGACTCTATCCAGATTAGTATAATAAATCACTTTAATGCTGAATAATGGGGCTATTCATGCCTATCTTTAATAAATGCATAGGCTTAAGGAGTAAGATAGTACTTTTTTTAAAGGCAGCATAGAATCAACAGGGCTATGTTTTCACATGACATGCTGTACAAAATTATTAGATGACACAAACAAAAGAAACACAAGCAAACAAAAGTAATAAAACATGCTCAATTGTCGATTTGTTTATACTTTACATGAAATTCTTCCTCCATTTTATGGAACCAAGTAAAACCTAACATGTCTTCAAACTGCTAGTTTAGCTCAGCTTTACCTACACCAGGATCCTAGATGATCCCTGGATCCCCCTTCTTCTCTACCTCTTGAAACTTCCACGGGAGACCTAACACTCCAAAGAAAAGTAAAATTCTAAATACCTGAGAGTACAGAAATACAGACTTAGGTAGGCTAAACATTACAACTCACTTGCCTGCTCCCTGATCTCATCCATCAGTATGTAAATTGTATTTCCTATACAAGCCATCCCCGTGTTCTGATACATAGTTGAATGTAATAGAAATATTCAGTAATCTGTATCACTTATATCTAAGATGGTAAGAATTATTAGCGTATTGAATAGCATCCTATACCATTAATAATTCTGCTGAAGTATTTGTGTGTGTGTGTGAAATACGGCAGAAATTTCTGAATTTGATTATCAGTGATTTCTTTGGCACACAGTGTTAGTGAGCAGGCATTAAACCCCTTTCTTTTCTGCATGACTGTGACCAGACTGGAAAGAAGTGATGGGGTCAGGATGAAGAGAAAATCAAATGGGATGCAAGCAAAGAGGGAGGGGAAGCAGGCTGTGGTGCAATATGTCTTGGCTGTGATATTGGTTTCCATAAACATACCAGCAAAAATAAACTTTTTTTTTTTTTTTTTTTTTTTTTTTTTTTTTTTAATGGGTGGAGTGATTTCTTTCATAAAGGAACCATAAATTTTATGTCTGGACCTGCTTTGGGGGCAGAGCAACAAACCTCAGTGCCTCCTTTAGGATATAGAACAAAATTATGTCTAAGGATTCACCACTAGTATGACCAGGAAAGTGGTCACACTGGAAAACATTGATGCATCATATTGGAAGCAGTCCTATGGCTCTGTGTGCAGGGAGGGCTACAACTGATAACCCTTTTGTGAACTAAATCTTCTTCGTCTTATTTTCAGTCACTTGGGTTCTCTCTAAAGCAACCTCATAAATTACATCAGGCTTCCTAGTGCCTGGGATTTTTAAAACTGTGAATTCAACTTTTGGTTTGGTGATAAGTATTAGAAATCTTAACTTGAGTTTAATGATGTTTTTCATCAAGTAATGGCTATTTGAGTTCCCCTAGGAGCTCTTCTCTATATTTTCAAAGCTCATATCTCTTCTGGCTGCCTTCATGTCATGAACAGTGTTTTCTCTGTTCATTTACAGACTGCTGTGCAAAAAGCAGCCTCTGGAAATGGCTGGCATGCAGCATATAGTAGTCTACAAATGTGATAGAAAAAGATAACATTAAACCTTTTAAAAGCTACAGGAAACCCTGCTATTTGCATCTGCTCCTTGCAGAAACAATCTGATGCCTTTCAAACTGATAAGTTAAATGTCTCCAATGCTACCAGACATTTCCTATCACCTATTTGGTTACCCTAACTGGGTACTTCCTGGCAGGCCTGTTGCTCCAGTGTGTGTTACTAGGGGAAATATCACTTAGGAGAAGGCACAGAAGGGTGATAGGTAAGGGAAGGAGCTCCGTAAAGAAAACATCACGTAAATCCTCTCTTTTACAGGGATGAACATGCTCATGTTTAGACTTAGGGAGGAATTGGAAGGATTTGACCCCACAAGAGGAACTTGTGGGCTGTGTGAGAGCTGTGTGCAGTGCAGACCCTTGTTGTGTCAGGGCACTGCCTGAAGGCTGGAGAAGGCAGCATTGCAGGGGCTCTGCTTGCTAATCCCTTTGCCTGTTGCTAACCCCCAAGGATGGTCTATGCCTAAAAGCTCTATGAGAGATCTCACTGTTCAATTTATTTCAGTATATGTGATAATTTAATTTCCCATCAAATATTGCAGGGAATATGAGTATTTGTCCTATTGTGCTATTTCTATCCACAATATGTGTTTATTCATTACCCACTCAGTTATTTGTCTTTAATTAGTTCCTCAGCTGAGTACTTCAAGCTGTGCAGTGCATGTCTGGAATGTTTCTTGTTTTACTAATGAATTTAATTTCAGGAAAATCCTTGATCATAGCTCAGCCACTATGAACTACTGACTCTTCATATGCAAATAAAAGGGAAGAGATGTGGAGGGCCGCAGGCTTGCTTTCTGTGATAATTGATGATGTCTACTACTCTACTTCTCTTCAAAAGAGCAACTACAACTAGGATAGAGGGGAAAAGGCATGAGGTAGAAAAAAAAAAAAAAAAACCAAAAACATACAGCATAAGCCATCATTTCTCTAAAGATTTCAAGGGAAAGGACTAGTCTAATCATTCTTACCATGCATATTTAATACAGACACCAGAATTCAGAATCTCTGGATCCCAGAAAAATAAATTTTATAAGTGGACTCAGAAAACATCTGAATATTAGTTCTGAATAATTTTTATTCTTACATATTGAACTTACAGAGAAATAAAAAGTGTGGAAAATCATGGAGTAATTTCTCTCTCCTTGCACTGTGTTGCATAGAATAAGACATATAAATAGAGGCTGATACCCTTACATGTTCCTTTTTATTACAGCATCAAAAAGTATTTGTTGGAGTCAGAAGACTTTCTTGTTATGCCTTGATAAATCGCATACACAATTTTCTATGTCTTTTGGACCTTTCTTGGTTTGGGATTTTGCTCATTTATTTTTTGATGTGGATGGAGATTACTAACGTGATTCCTGGATCCCTAGAAGTATCCGTGCTGCTAATTGTAAAGGAATGGAAATGCTTGAGATTGACTTCAGGTAAATTCTAACTTTGGCCATGTAGAAGTAGAATATTTAGCATTTGAGTAACCTGAATGGTATGAATGATTGTGATCAGATTTTTTTTATTAAGAATGGAACTGGTACTTGGAAAGTCTACCAGGATGATTAGCAAAAGGAAAAAAAAAAATACAAAAATGAATTAGAATAGTTTGGCTACATTAGTCTAGATAAACAAAATGTTGTGAGGAGTCAAGATGGCACTTCATGAATATATTTGGAACTACTGATTAGGAAGTAAGACTTTTTTAGAAAAAAGATTAGTATAGGTACAAGACCAAAAGGGTATAGATTAGATATGAATACATGTTGATTGCAAATTAGAAGTTGTTTTCTGCCTGTCTAAGGAGCAATGCCCTGAAATACTTTTTCAAACAGGAGATTTACAAGATGGGATTTTGTTAAATTTATGGAAATGATTGTAGGATAATTGATGGAGAAATGAAATGCAGCTCCTATGTATATTCTCAGGTCTCTGGTTTGCTAGAATGTCCAAGAGATGTTAAGGAGAGATTGGATTACTGTTTACAATATATTCATAATGTATTGTTTCCAGATTACTGAGGACATTAAGGGATTATTTTTGCGTTGATATTTCCCTTCCTATAAACACTACAGATATGTGATTGCTAGACACACAAATGAAGTGCTGTAGTACTCTGAATCATGTTAAAGTCTCTCAGCTGTTTGGCTATGTGTCCAACTCAAAGTTAGAACAATTAAATGTTGGGAATAGGAAGGAATAGGAATAATCTACAAGATTAGATTTTTTTTTTTGCCATTCTAGGACCACCTTGGGGTTTTTCTATATTTAACAGATTCTCCATTATATCAATAACCTTAGTTGTTGAAGTCCTTTCTCCTGCTTTTGTTCTACTTAGGAGTTTGACTTTTATATCTTATGATGGTTCTCAGCTTTGTGATAGGACAAGGAGAAACATTTTATGGCCTATGGTACAACACTTTGCATACCAGCTGTATTGACTCTGGAATATTTATCTGTCACCTAAATTCCTTTCAGTAAGATGCTGGAGAGACAAGTATGGCAATAGTGTTCACTTCATTCACTTAATATATTTAATATAAAAAATATTATATATTCAATATAATAAAAAAAGAGAAGAGGCTGTAGAAATCTCCTCCCGAAATCTTAGTTTAGGAAGAACTCTTGCTTAATCATTCTTCCCTTCAGCAATGAATCACATTTCTCTGAGCATACTGAGTCAAGAAGAAACCCTATTTCAAGCCCCTTTCATTACACTTACAAGAATTTTTAAACTTTCATTTGAACTCTTATGGAATGGACTTGTTATTCAGAGGTCAGATGTACTGGAAAGAAAGTGAATTGCTGCAGGAGAAATTAAGGAGCACTAGACAGTAAGAAACAGGTCTAACATTCATATTTCATAATCACAGGAAACCTTTCTTCAGGAAATTATCATTTCCTATATACTGTTAATTTAATGTGGTTATTCTGCTCAGGTTCTCATGTTGTATTCATGAATACATTAGTAAGAGAACTACCATATGTCAGGTATGCCTTTATTTTTATTTTATTTTATTTTTTCTCAGCCATCTCCCCATGGGAGAGACAAGTGAAGTGGATTCTTTTATTTTCCTATATATAGACTGAAGGAGAAAGGACCAAGAAGAAAGGTACTTCTTGCAACTGGAAGAGGTGTTAGGGAATTTTTAAGTGATGTTTCATTCCAAACCACCTCAAGCTGGTCTCAGTGGCCTCTCTTTCAATAAATATTATGTCTGTGCTGCAGAAAAAAACCACTGTCCTTCTCTAAACAGGCAACATCACATGGGAGTTTCAGATAGACACTCTAGAGGCTGACGCTTAGGGCATCTGAAAACAAGTACTGAGACTTGACTCTGAGATAAGCCAGTTCATAGTGCAAGGATTAGCCAAGTAGTCCTTTTTCCTATTCCAATCTGTAATGTAATAAATATAAAATAAATAAAATAAATATAATAAACCTGTTTTATACTAGCTTCAATTTTCTAAGTTTCATGTTCAAGTTTTCTACATTACACTAATTCAAGCAAGAGGTGGAGAAAGTATGAATAATTAAGCTCAACGTATACAAACTTTTTTGATTATAACAATCATTTTCATTAAATAGCATAATCAAAGAATCTCAAATAGTCATAAAATATAGATTGATTTTGCCAGTTTATAGGTGAGGTTTCAAGTCTGATTGTGTGGCCTCAAGCTCTTGAGAGTATTTATCTTAGGCTATCTGTTCTCCACATATGATTGTCTGTGCAAACATAAGACCACCTGGGTATGGTAATTTGTTATTTGTGGTGATGAACACAGTATTAACAGATTTAAGTACCACCTGCATTTTTCAAGTATTTGTATTATTGCTGTGTGACCTGTGGTGACAATATGGGCAATAAAAAGGCAATTCATGACTCCAGAATGGGTAGAGGAGATGAATCCCTTCACTAGTTGTAGGATATATTTTTTCAGGAATTAACCAAACTCTTCATCTTCTGGTATCCTGCCAATATTTACCAACAGGACAGGAGTATCATAATCAATAGCATTGACTGCTACAGAGTTGTCTAGGGAGATGAGTAGTTTTTTTCCGCCTACTGTGTCAATGCTGGGTGGGACATTAATTAACATGAACTTGTAGTTGACCTCTCTGCTAACACCTCTCTGCCTTACAGGGAAACAGATGACTTGATGGCTATCAGTAGCTAGAGAGGACTGCCACATGGGGAAACCTTAGATGCAGGTTAGACTACTGTATGTTTGAAAGATAAAAATATTTTTTCTCTAAATGACACTGACAACAATGGTATCAACACCATTTTCAAGATTGTCCTTTACTACCCAGCACCAGGAAAGGTCTGACTTATAGATCTATATTCACAAAAAAAAACCAACCAACCAACCAAACAAACAAACAAAAAAAAACAACCAAACAATCAGCATGTGCCTATTCATTCATTTTCCTGATTCAAATGTTATAATATATTTAACAAACAAAGGTAGTGAAGCAGGTAATGTATGAAGAGGGCCTGAGGGAACAGGATTTGCTTAGTCTGAGAAAGACTTGGAAGGGAGCTAATTGCTGATAGGTAGTTCCAGAGAAGAAAAATCCCATCTCTCCTCAGAGATGCAAATCAAACACTCAAGATAACAGTCACATATTGCAACACAGAAAATTCTCACTGGAAATAAGAAAAATATTTTCACAGTTAGAGCAGTTAAGTACTGGAACATGTTGCCCACAGAGACTGCAGAAACTATATCCTCAGAAATTTTCATAGAATGAATAGAAAAGTCCCTACACAAACTGATCTGGGTTAGAAGTTACTCTTGCTTTGAGCAGGAGATTTTTATTAGATGACCTCAAGAAGTCCCTTCCAACTTCAGTTAACCTGTGATTCTATGATTCTTGCAAAGCATTTTATGTTTCATGATCTTTAAGAATTTAATGTCTTGCTCCGGGTTGTGAGAAAGATATGAAGCAATTCTCAACAATAGAGAATATGTTGCTTTTATTCTGCTTCATCATCCCATAGTTTTTCTGACTGGAAGGTGGAATATTCTCTGCTTTTTGAATAATTGATTCATTGTTGTGTTAACTGCTTTGTTGTTGTTGGCTTTTGTACATCTTCTTTGAACAACTGGATCCTCCCTCACACCCACTCCTGTGCCTTTGAACAACATGATCCATAAAATACAAAAGATGGTGATTTTTTTTTTTTTTTTAAATCAACTAAGTGGTAAAAACAGAAATAAGTAAAATAATGAAAGTCCAGAAATTTTGATTATTTAACTGTTCAAGCAGATCATCTATTAAAGGAAAACCTCAAAAAAACACATTCTTGTTGCCAGGGAGAGTTGTTATGTTTGTACAATCTGTTGAGCTAACAGTTTCATATGCTGGTTTCCATTCTTGTCAAATCCTGACTATTGTTTAAATATCTTAATTTTATTTGTTTGTATCCTGTATTGGCTGGATAGATATAAATATAGATTTTCTGAGATTGGATAGATGCAATGCACTGTATGACAAAAAATATATTTATTTAGTAACTCACTGTCCTTCCAGGATCCCAAAGTTACCTCATAATAATATGGAGAACAGCCAGATTAGCTACCTGAGATTTAATGTACACACAGAAAATAAGATAGAGTTCAAACATGGTAGTATATACAGAGACAAACTTCAGAATATTCAGAATATTCATATGAATATTCAGAATGGAGAGGTCAAATATCAGTTATTCACCTTTTAATTTGAGCTGTAGTGAAGATACTGAAAAAATGTTTATTTTTAGTTTACAAAAGATATAGCTCACCAGTCTCTGTCTTGAAAGTAATTACTTTCTGTTTAAAGAAAGGAAAGGAGTGTTCCTCCCATGAATCAAATGTTTCATTTAATTGTGTATTTTCTAACAAAACTTTTTCATTGTTACAAAACACTAAAGCTTTTGAAAGTTCTGAAAGAAACTGATTTTTTTTTTTTTTTTTTAACTGTTCATGAAATATAAGTACCTTCAGATTATTTTTTGGGAAGGTTTTACCCAGTTTTGGACATTTAAAAAGTCTTTTAAATTCAACACATATATGAAATAGAATTAAAGAGTGACATAAAGATTTTTTTTTTTTAATGTTGAAAATCAAAGTCAAAATGATGTCCTAGTTTCAATTGGCATTGGACTTGATAATAACATGTTCAGTTTCAGATAACTTCATATGTTTTTCAGTGTTGGTATGGCAAGTGTTCCTGAGATTTTCTCTCCTTTTGGGGTGGGAACTTAACACACTTGCAAAAATCCCTTTTCTACCATGTTTTTGGAAGCATCCTGGCTTTCTTGAAAGACATCCTACCAACCATGGGACAAGTCTGCCTGTCTGCATATGAAATAAGAAGGTACAATAAAAGTTCATAACAATAAATTGCCATAGCAAATCTAAAATAAATGGTATATGTGTGAATGGGACATAGAAACATGAACTCTGTTCTTGGGCTAAAAAAT
The DNA here is from genome assembly GCA_011075105.1 of Heteronetta atricapilla. Classification (NCBI taxonomy): domain Eukaryota; kingdom Metazoa; phylum Chordata; class Aves; order Anseriformes; family Anatidae; genus Heteronetta; species Heteronetta atricapilla. The sequence continues at coordinate 55,777,435 of CM021732.1, forward strand.
TGTCTTACAGCGACTTTAGTTCCTCACTTTTAAAAAGCAGAACTATTTACAATGGTAAGGCGAAAGTTTCCATCTAGAGGATTTCATGAAACCAAGGGTAAATAATAGCATACGGATATAGCATGCATGTTGGAAATTGGTTAATGAAAGAAAAGGCTGAACGGATTTTGAACACATAAGTCACTATTGCTACTCTCTTTCTATAACTGTATCTGTGAAGGCTGTTCTATTGAAAAAAGTTGCTCTTCTCAATCTGATCAAATCACCTGTGCAGAAGATTCTGCACAAATGAGAGCTGAAAAACAGGCATATAAAAATGTTAGAATTTGCTACTTAATGTTATGAAGCTAAAAGCTTCATGATTCTGAAAGCTTAACTAAGATTTTCCAAGTACAGATTGCTGTAAGGTCTTAAGAGTAAATGGATAGAACTGTTTTGAATTCCTTTAATGAGAAGAAAGATACAGTTTTATAACGTAAAACTGTAACTCCTGGCAGAGGAGCTGGCCAAGCCCCTATCCATCATTTATCAGCAGTCCTGGCTATCGGGGGAGGTCCCAGCTGACTGGCGGCTAGCAAATGTGACGGCCATCTACAAGAAGGGCCGGAGGGCAGACCCGGGGAACTATAGGCCTGTCAGTTTGACCTCAGTGCCAGGGAAGCTCATGGAGCAGATCCTCTTGAGAGTCATCAGGCGGCACTTGAAGGGCAAGCAGGTGATCATGCCCAGTCAGCATGGGTTTATGGAAGGCAGATCCTGCTTGACGAACCTGATCTCCTTCTATGACAAAGTGACACGCTGGGTAGATGAGGGAAAGGCTGTGGATGTGGTCTACCTTGACTTCAGCAAGGCTTTTGACACCGTCTCCCACAGCATTCTCCTCAAGAAACTGGCTGCTCTTGGCTTGGACTGGCGCACGCTTCGTTGGGTTAGAAACTGGCTGGATAGCCGGGCCCAAATTGTCGTGGTGAATGGAGTCAAGTCCAGTTGGAGGCCAGTCACTAGTGGCGTTCCCCAGGGCTCGGTGCTGGGGCCGATCCTCTTTAATATCTTCATCAATGATCTGGACGAGGGCATTGAGTGCACCCTCAGTAAGTTTGCAGATGACACCAAGTTAGGTGCGTGTGTCGATCTGCTTGAGGGTAGAAAGGCTCTGCAGGAGGATCTGGATAGGCTGCACCGATGGGCTGAGGTCAACTACATGAAGTTCAACAAGGCCAAGTGCCGGGTCCTCCACCTGGGGTGCAATAACCCCAAGCAGAGCTACAGGCTGGGAGAGGAGTGGTTGGAGAGCTGCCAGGCAGAGAAGGACCTGGGAGTGATGGTGGACAGTCGGCTGAATATGAGCCAGCAGTGTGCCCAGGTGGCCAAGAAGGCCAACGGCATCCTGGCTTGTATCAGAAACAGTGTGACCAGCAGGGCTAGGGAGGTGATCATCCCCCTGTACTCGGCTCTGTTGAGGCCGCACCTCGAGTATTGTGTTCAGTTTTGGGCCCCTCGCTACAAGAAGGACATGGAGGTGCTTGAGCGGGTCCAGAGAAGGGCGACGAAGCTGGTGAGGGGCCTGGAGAACAAGTCCTACGAGGAGCGGCTGAAGGAACTGGGCTTGTTCAGCCTGGAGAAGAGGAGGCTCAGGGGCGACCTTATCGCTCTCTACAGATACCTTAAAGGAGGCTGTAGCGAGGTGGGGGTTGGTCTGTTCTCCCACGTGCCTGGTGACAGGACGAGGGGGAATGGGCTTAAGTTGCGCCAGGGGATTTTTAGGTTAGACGTTAGGAAGAACTTCTTTACTGAAAGGGTTGTTAGGCACTGGAACAGGCTGCCCAGGGAGGTGGTGGAGTCACCATCCCTGGAAGTCTTTAAAAGACGTTTAGATGTAGAGCTTAGGGATATGGTTTAGTGGGGACTGTTAGGGTTAGGTTAGAGGTTGGACTCGATGATCTTGAGGTCTCTTCCAACCTAGAAATTCTGTGATTCTGTGATTCTGTGAACGTAAAGGATTTCTTTCACTTCATTTAATTCCACCTGAATGGATTAAAAGTTAAAACCTTGACTAAAATAATCAGTATTTTCCCTTCCTTTTCCTTCCATTCCCATAAGTCTTGTATTAAGACATAATTAGATCTAACATGTTTCCCTAGTAGAGAGACCATTGATGCCACTTTACGAAGCGCTGAAGGTCCTCATCTTCTTCATTATTAGTTTCTTTTGTGGTTGGGTGTTTCTTAGTGTTACTGAGTTGCTTTCTGTTTTGTGGTAGATGCTAGGTGCTGTAAAGTTAGAAGAGATCCTTTATAACTGGATATCCTCTGGCCTCCTGGCACACACTTTTCTATATTTAAATGAGACTGAATTTGCATACTGACACATGGTGTTGAAAGAGTCTGACCTTACTCTACTTTGCCTTCAATCATTTTTTGCCTTTTTTTTACTCTTTCTGCTTTTTAAATGTCAGTCAATACTGCAGATTCCTGCAGGCCAAAAGTATTAAAGTGAGAAAAAGTTTCACCTAAAAACTGAGCACAGATATTTTTCTCCATTTTAAACCTCATTTCTGAGGTTATTTAGGTTTATGAGGTGAAATTTAAAGGTTTCCATAAGTTTATGCATGTAATTGACAGGATTCCAGTAACTTCTCATTCCCCAATTTAATCTAAGGTTCTCTTAGTTCCTTACTGCTTTACTGACATCTCCTTCTCATCACATCTCTCTGCACTTTGGAAACTGTTTCATCATTTCATTTTCAGATTTTGTACCCTGTACAGTTTCTTTTCTTATTTTGCTGTAGGTAACTGGTAAGAAATTAATATGCATTACAGTCATATAGATGGTAAAATGTTGGAAATTATAATTAAAGCATAACGTTAACAGGATTTGAATTTAATATGAATAGCTACTGTATGTCATCTATCAAACTAACGAGTGTTTGCTTAAATTCCCTCGGAATTTAGAGATAATACCTTACGTGAAATGCTTCAGATACTTCTTTTTTGTATTAAAGAAGATAAAATTAACCTGTAATATAATCATAATGATGATGCAAACTTGAATAAAATATCTCTTAATTGCATTGAATTCTATATATCTGAAACATAAAGCTCCTACCTCCTCTATGGAGTTTCACCACTTTTTTCATTTACGATCAGTTGGAGAATTGAACATGGGCATTGACTGGCATATGTTCTCATAACTTCACCAAATACATAAAGAGAATAAAATTTATTAGGGCCTTGAAATGAAAACAAACTGCCTTCTGTAGGTTATACCAACATAAATATCTACAAAAGACTGAATGCATGGGAGATAATTAATAGTAGGCAGGTCTATTCCTAACTTATACCAGGTAAAATGTGTCTGCCCTGTCTGGTTTAAATTTCATGACAACTATGGGAAGTGGGGAGATGTAAATTGTGCATTTGATTCCTTGTACCTAAATTCAATATATGTATAAAAAATGTGTATTAAAAATATATATGCATAAAAATGTAATTTGCATTATAAAAGAAAGTAGAGAGTGTACAAAAAGTAACTGTCAGGAACGTATGCAGTAAAGGATTAAATATATATATCCGCTAATAATAAATACTCAGGGCATACCCCTTTCAGGTCCTTAGGGACAGCAATGTAAATTTTACTCATAATGAAAATACACACAAAATGACAGTGTAATCTCTAATGCTTTCATCCATCACCAGGCATGGCCAAAACCGGTGTAAGTTTTGCTTTTAATCAAACACTCAGACTCTACTAGATATTGTCAAAGCTTGAAAAGGTTTAAAAAAGAAGGGATTAAGCTGCATCAAGAGTCAATGCCTGCCATTAAAAGGTTCTCTCTTTTCTAAAAAGATCAGTCTCATATAAAGGGTTTTTTTTTTTTTTTTTTTTTTTTTTTCTGTCTTGCATTATTGACTAGTTGACTTGAGGCTTACTGACTTTATATGGCAGTGGTTTTTCCAGTTTGCCAAGATTATTATTTTAACTCTGCTTTTCCTTTATTGTCTTGCAGTATTTGTAGGCATCCTGCTGCTTCGGGTACACAAAAAAAGGCATGTCAAAAAAAAGAATGATGATTAAATTTTATGTGATCTGTATTTCTTCTTTCTATGTAAAATGCATAGTGCTCAAGGGTAGGGTTTGCTCTCAGAAAAGCAAATAACAGAATAAAACTAGACAGTGAGTGGGATACATTAGAGAATATCACATATGACCCATGAGTCAATGTGATTTATGATAAATTGTGTCACGTCAAAAGTATTTATTCCATGAATACACTTTAATGCAAAGTTTCTACTGAAAGAGAGCTTTATGGACAAATTATAAGCCTCAGAAAACAATGTTTGTGGTGGTTTGACCGTGTTAGGCAACTGAACACCATAACCGCTCTCTCACTCCCCCTCCTCAGATGAGGAGGGGAAGAAGTAAAGGGAAAAAAACAACTCACGGGTTGAGATAAGGATAATTTTAATAAAGAGAAAAATATATTATCAAGGAAATATTATATTAATTAAACAATTAATAACAATATTATTATTATTAACAATATTATTATTAATTAAACAATTCAACTAAAAGGAAAAAAGGGAAAAGGGGAAGAGGAAGGGGGAAAGGGAATAACAAAACAAGTAAAGGCTATGTGGAAATGCAGAGGGAAAAAAAAAAATTACTCTCTACTTCCCACAAATAAGCGATGCTTGACCACGTCCTTGAAGCAGGGCCTCAACGCACGTAGCCGGTGTTCGGAGAGGAGGACAGACTTTTTCACAAGGAGAGCCCACCCCTCCCCTCTTCCTCCTTTTCCCACCTTTTATTGCTGAGTGATATCATATCATCATATGGTATGGAATATCCCTTTGGTTGGTTTGCGTCAGCTGCCCTGGTGATGTTTCTCACTTTTTTGCCCACCCCCTAGGAGGGCTAGAGAAAGTCCTGATGTTGTGCCAGCACTGCTCAGCATCAGACACAACACCAGTATGATACCACTGCTGTTTTAGCTACAAGTGCAGAGAGCATAGCACTGTATGGACTGCTGCAGGGAAAGTTACCATCCCAGCTAGACCCAGTACAACATTTTATGGTGAAAATGTTGTCAGTTTATAGTCAGTGCATGAAGACAGTGATAATGAATTTTAACAATTATTTTTGTATGTAGAAAGAACTCTCAGTGATCCTTACAGTGCTGTAGAGACTATCTCCTCCCAATTTTCTAAGCCAAAATTCCTCCCATTACACAAATACAAAGGAATGTGAGCAAAGTATCTAGAATAATTGACTCAGATTATCTCAAAGAAGGAAATATATATATATTTTTTTGGAATTTAAATAACTCCAGATGTACACATTCAAATACTATCAACCCCCTAAAAACATCACGACAATTCCAAGCTGATTTGCAATTCCAGAGACATTAGGTCTCCTCATTTTGGTACTGTCCACCAAGAACTATATAAGGACTATACATCTTGCTGAAAATGTACATAACAGTGTTATCAATTTAGCTTGCATATTTCTGACTTACGACATCAAACAATTCTTTCTGAATATAATTATAGAGTTTGAGTCTGAGAGTTTGTTGCAAGTAAAAAGGGATGACAAAATTTTCATCCCAAATGCTAGCATTTGAACCACTTTGCTTCCAAGGAAGGATATGAGAATATGTGTAAGAGACACCATCAGAGGAAATACTCTTTCCTATGGCTACCTTTAAATCTACATGGATAGCTTTTAGTGAGAAAGAGAAATGCCTTATGCAAACAATGGCAGTTTTGCAGCTCCTATTTTCAGAGCAGGCAAAGTTTTATTCGTAGTACCAGAAATAGCCTATAGTTTTATGAGACAACCAGCCATGGTCTGAAATTTACTGTGAAGTAATAAGAGTTCTCTTAGACGTATAAAGGAATTCCAGAAATCTTTTTGGTGCTGATGAAAACATTTCCTCACCAATACTAAAATAAATTCAAGTTAAAATATATAATCAAAACAAATAAATAATCAAAGCAAAACAGGGTTAAAGGTAGACAGAAAGAGACAGAAATAGTCACAGGAAATGAAGTTATTTGCCTCGGTTAGTAAACAACAATCAGTTATTAAACACCTAATAGAATGTATGTTTACTCAGAAAGTTTTAGAAGGATGACCTACTGACTCATTCTCTTCTCTTGTGTTTCTGAGGAAAGCAACAACATATGAAGAATAATCACAGCAATTTGATTAACTGAACTGGACGATCCCTATCCAAATCATGAGTGGACACAGTTAATTATTTTATCACCTTCAACAAGTTCAACTGAAAAATCCATTAACTCTGAATTACTTTTATTATTATTATTTAGGCTATTTTCATCAAAAAAAAACAACAACAACAAAAAAAAACACCCACTTCTCCTTTCTGCTGGTAGAATAAGAATGACTGTGACATACAGTGAGAACAATATTGTAGTGTTCTTTGGATGTATTTGTATCCCACCTGAATTACACTATGTACAGTCCACTGCAACAAATAAATAAATACATGATGGGGTAAATAGCTGAGGAAATTCAGCAGACAAATTTTTACAATTATTAAATGCAGCTACAGTTACTAGGAAAAAAAAAAAAAGTTAAATTCTAAAATAGATCAACTGTTGACCTAAATTTACCATACTTATTACAGCTGATTGGGAAGTCATAAAAAGTTCATAAAAATAAATGTATATACATTTATAGCAATAAAAGCAAAATATGAGGATATACAGAAAAGTGTAGAAATTTTGATTAGTTTTCAAACCCAAGTAACACCCCAAATGGGAATTGCTTAAATTTCAGTTATTTAATGTCATCATACTTCCAGTGTAATCATTGCTTCAAAGGTTTCAAAAAGCAATTGTTGTATTTTTGTATAAAAGATGATCTGTAATACTCAAGACTTTTTTTTTTTTAAATCAGTGATATTAATTTTCATATGATAACATTTTCAATTCTAGAAACCTGTAATACAAATCACTGTGTTACTGTAACGTTGTATAAGGTACAGTAGGAATAATTATCTTCTACTGAAATTACAGCTGGCTCTTTTACCTATTATAATTTTTATTTTATTTTATTTATTACTTATTTATTTTCTGGGATACTCTTCAGATTACCTTACCTATGTATATAATAATAATACCACTGCTGTCCTGATTATGTCAACACATTGCATATACTATTAGAGAATTGGCCTTGTTCATAGGTTTAGCATGTTCCTATAAACTGCAAGCTGATAGTAAGGCAGCATTATTTTCTCCTAGAAATTAGGTGTTACCATTGAAAAAAAAGTTCTAGGTGTTGAAAGAAAACGTGAAGAAAAAGAGAAGACACCAAATTATTAGGTCATCCTTGTTAAATAGATTCTTTCTGCTATTAATTTGATATTATAAATAGATATCCTGCCCTTAGGACAATATAAGGTTAGTTCATTAGTGTTCTGGGAAACCTGTTATCAGTTTGGAATATAATGAAAAAGGGCTTAGCAAATACATGGCTAACTAAGTTTTTTTTTCATGACAAAAACAGTTCTGAATCAACAAACTGAACATGTGGTACATAGGAAGTATTTTATTGAAGGAATACAAAAGACACATTGCCAAAGCATATAAGTAATGACCCTGGCAGTAGCTGTCTTTTTTAGATCTCTATAGGGCGGTTTTAACACAAAGCCATAGTCACTAACAATGGGTATTAACACAAACCCATAGTCACCAAAAATACCAATGTTCAAACCACCATCTGATTAATTAAGCCAACTCTATTAGAATGCTCCAACAGGAAATAAAAGAGTAAAACCAAAAGCAATATTTAGCAGTGAAAGAAACAAAGTATCAAATCACAAAAAGAGTAATGATAAGCAATACTCAAAATCAATGAATAAGAGCTCAAAGTGTGTTGTCCCTAGACAACACACACGAGCAGTCAAATGAAGACACAAACAAAATCAATGCACTGATATAATAATCAAGTTTTGATTAGTTCTTGGATTTCTGTCATCTGTCAAGGAGATGTTTTTGTCTGTCACTACAGATCCTATATGAACAGTGCTGTTACTGGACTTTATGAAACCTTGACTTACAGAGAACCATAGTCAATGCAGCTGCTTCTTCCCATTTTGAAGATGGAGATGGAAAAAAATGTAAATCTGAGATGAGTACAAAACATCTTCCCCTTAAATTCTGGTTTTGCTGTGGCAGAAATGAGACAAAAAGAAAGCTGACTAAAAGAGAAAGGCAAATCCAGAGCAGAAGAGTTAGCTTGTTTTCCTCTAGGCTTAGAAAGAGTACACTCAAATTAAAATGCTTGAAGAAGAGAAAAGTAGACACTTAGCAGGCATTCTCATATGAATGATATGAAAATGCTAGTATTTCATAAGTGGACTGAAAAGAAACTCTTGAAAGATACGATACCAAAAGTCTTGAAAAAGTACCAGAAGTTACAAAAGTAATTTGGATTTAATCTGATTATTGATGAAATCAATATAGTAATAGCCCCAAACTTTATAGACTAAGATCTTCTGGTAACCACTAGATCAATTTTTGCAGCCTTGAGCTACCACCTCAGGCTAAACTTAGACAAAGAAAACCCAGCAATACTAGTGTTCTTCTCTAAGGGGAGAAAGCTTGTAGTGCCTCTTTGCATTACAGTGGAGTAACATAAACAGATGGGCAGTTTTTCTAGGACTGATTGGGACAAAGACAATGTAGTGGGACTGAGGAGTCTAGGTGTTATTACTTAAGTATTAGTACAACTGAAATAGGTCTGTCAAAGATACTTGAAGAATAAAGCTGATTACTTAGTGGTTGTACATTGGCCCTTTTTATCTATGTCGTGCACAGGAAGCATTCACTCAACAAAAACAAAACGTTACCCTAATCTGATATTGCTATGGAGTCTAAGGACTGGGAAATTCTAAGTTACTCAGATATGCATTTTTATTTTTTCTATGTTTATTCCAGCTCAGTTTAGAGGAATTTAAGAAACTGTCGAGGCAATTTTGTAGGTATGAGGCCCTTTTCCTGACTACTTTTTAGGACACAGGTAGTGTATTTTGAGGTGTAGTCAGTTATGAAAAATAGTTCTGTAACACAAAGATAGATAATGATGTATGGCCAAGTTTTCTGATTTTATTTCCAAGAATAGCCACAGTCCAAATTTGCCCAGAACAACCTTAATCAGGTTGCAAATCAGGGAACAGAAAAATGAAATAATCATTTGCGAGACAAAAATAAAATCTATATTTCTGAAAGAAGAATCTCAATCTAGTATTTTTTTTTTTCAGTAGGAGGAAAATTATAATTCAGCAATAAGGGCATTACATTTCTAAAGTTTCTTGGTATGTGTAAGACAAATGGCACTGAGATGAATGTAGGTCAGTCAATAGTGTAAGAACAATTAGTGTAACCACAGTTGTTTAATTAATTCCTTAAAAAAAATTCACCTTTCAAATCTCTCACATTGCTGATCAAAGGTCAGTCAGGACGGGTGTTGGAGCAAGGTAACTGCATGATACAACACAGATTTTTACTTTAATACTTCTTGCCCTCAAATACAAAGGTCCCAGCTGGCTGTTCTTATAGACTTAACTGGTAAGGCACTCTTACACCTTTTACACCTTCCATCCATCCAGACATCCAGACCAAAAAAATGTGTTTTTTCCTTAGTCTTCATACCTCTAGATGAATGTCATTTACTATCTTCAAAAATAATACAATGATAGCTACGTAGAAAATGCATGCAAATGAACTTGTGATGTGACAAAAATGTCAGTCAGTTTTGATGCATGTAATACATCAAGGCATGGATTAATTCTGTTTTATAAAATTCCTTTCCACAAACTCAACATTTTGGATTTTTGTTCCCTTGGACACGTTTTGAAAATTTTGAAATTTTCACAAGGAAAAACACTTGTATTCCAGTAAGCTGTAATCTATGGTGAGACAGCAGTGGCCTGGGGTACAGCAACTGCTGTATGGGGTCCAGAAAGAACATAAAGGAGAATGCACAGGGAATATAAAATGGGAGCTTTTATTAACTGTAAGGGACTGCGATTTGTATTATCTCCTGTGAGAAAACTTATACTGGCTTCCTGAAAATAATACATGGCCATGGAATTAAATTCAAATTTATTCATAGGCAACATTTCTTTAAAACTACATATTATGTCTGTAAAGTTCCAACAGAAAATTCAGTTAGACAGGGTGTTAGGTGTACACCCATTCAGTTCCCCAAATAATAAAGGCTACTGTCCTCTCAAATGAGGTTTTGTATGTACGAATGTTTAGAAATGGCTCAGATTTCAGAGTCTGATATTTATAGAAGCACCCATATTTAGGATATGAGGAACAAAGGTGCAAGAAAGATGCTATTTGTTATTCCTTACTCATCAGTTGTAGGAACTTATTATGAAAATGTTTTTCAGACATAGTTGGCAAACATAGTAACCTGTGATTAATAAAAAAACATAAATAACAAGCACTATATAGGTGATGTGAAAGTTGCCAAAACATCTCATGATATATATATATTTTGCTTGTTAGGCATTGGATTCATTAGCAAAAGCTGGAGGGATCATTTCCTCCAGAAAGACTACAAACAAAAAAAAAAGAAGCTAAGCAAACTTAGGTGTATCAATGAGCAATGGCCTACAGTTTTCTGGCACTGGGAGCCAGAGGACTGTCTGTTTTATTGTTCTCCTGTAACTCTGAGCAAAAATGTCCTCAGCTAGGATTAAATACATTAGTTTAAAGCAGGGATGATAATACTGCCTTAAAGTACTTAGAAATAGGCAAATGACAAGCATGTAGCTGTAATAGGGCAGATGAGGGAAGACAAACCAAATCTACCCCTACCAAGTCATGTTGGATGCTGGTTAGCAATGTTCTTCAGCTTGCATGTACTGTGCCCATCAATATTTTTTCAATATTCCATCAATATTTTTTACATCACTGCAATCAAAATGGTTGATTTAAATGGCCTCTTCACTGACATCTGAGGATGGATTTTGTATCCATTATAGATCATTCAAATATTAGTAATTGTAAATTAAATCAGGCAACCTTTTCTTACTACACCTCTTGTAACAGAATGCACTTCAAATCTTCAAATACAGAGGATGAGTATAATCCTTGTGCCAATTGCACAGTTAAGTTTTTAAAGTGTGGTTTCAAATGACCTTAAGCTCTGCTTTCAGTGGTGAATTTCACCTTCTGAAATATCAAATATATTGAAGTATTCAAATAGGTTGAAGGAAGAATACAATCCTTCTAACTGCATCCCCACTTTTTTTGTGTATGTGAAGTAGAAATATCATCTTTTTTACTGATTTACTCCATCACCTGCTGATCAAATTGGAGGATGTATATCTCCTATACAGCTTTAGCCTGAAAATCAGGGACTGCTATAAAAACAAACTAACAAACAGAAAACAACAACAAACCCTTGTTTTACAAATAAATGTTTAACTTTGATATGGTTAACACTTGATAACAATCTTGTTAAACTTTATACAGCTGTAAACACAGTTTACAGGGACATGCCTAGCAATGCTAATGGCATTGACAACAGCACTCAACAGAACCACAGATGTTGAAAGATATTCTTATGCAATCTATATCACTGTTTATATCTCCATAAACTTAGTTGAATAACCAAGTTGCCACATTTGCCATAAAAAAGACAAATATCCCAATTTTAAAAGCAAATATGAATAATTATACATGCAGTTACATAGATAGAAAGTCTCAAAATATGTCATTCTTCCATAGAAAAAGGTCTCTGACGAGAAAATCACTTGCCAAATTTTGCATGGGGAATCTACAATATTAAAATTTAACTTTTTTTTTTTTTTTTTTCCTACCCATGATTAAGTGGAAGAAAATTAGCCAACTTACGATCTCCTTGACAACGCACAGGACCCACAGATATCTTGGCTTCAGACCCAGGCCGGTCAATGTCTCCAACAACAACTTGACTCACTGGTAGGTGCTCTTTGTATGACAACATCCCAGAGTCTTTTCTCCTGAATTATAAGAAAGCAGTTGTGAAATACATAAAAATAGTTTGCTTTATCATGATTGTTGCCAATGAACTAATGCAATAATTACATCAGTAAAATGTTATCCACCAAAAATTTGTCCCAAGTGACATCAGTTTGACTAATATACCAGTAAATGCATTTGTTTACTGGAAAATGAATTGATAGCAGGTACACAATCAGAAGAGCAGTTTTTGGCATGGCCTGTCCTGGATTCAGCTTTCCAGACTGACCAGCTCCACAGTTTGCTGATGATTCTTTGCTGGGAACACAATGGGAACACAAGTAAGACTTCCTCAGGTGTCTTCTTTGCTCCAGCTGATGACAGTTACTATCCTAATGATAAGACTTCTATATACCAAGGAAATGGTGTTTCTTTTAAATTTAATATTCTAGTATTATCTAAAAGAGAGATATTGAAGGCTAATTGTGTGAAAAGGCTTATTATATTAGTCCTGTTATTGTTAACACTAAGTGACTAAGTCCCAAAATCTAAATTTGTGAATCTAACCATGAGTATGCAGCTACTCCTCAAATCCCATTTCAGTTGGTAAGATCCCTAAAATTTGATTTATAGTCATGTAGAAACTCCTTGTCTCAACTGCAGTGAGTAACTCAGTGTCTTTTTCATGCCTAGTTCAAATCACTATGCAGTGATACAACATTTAATCTTTATCATTTCAGGAGCTGAATACAGTTGGCATGTTGAAGGTCGTTTCTTCCAAATGGAAAATAAAACAAACCAAATTTAATTAGATACCTCATCTCTCAGTTACTGGGTTTTTGTTTGTTTGTTTGTTTTTTGACATAAACATGTGGAAAATGAAAAGTATCCACAAAGGGACACAGGGAAAAAAGCACTATACATTTTAACAAAAAAGAAAGTAAGAAGAAGTGTAATGAATTTATTTTTATTTTTATTTTCTGCTTTGTTTCTAGCTGTACCTTGCCATGTTCTTGAATATTTGAAGTAATCAACTTTCTGATCTAAGGTTCAGTTTTTTTGATCAATGACAGCAGAGGATGAAGGATGAAGTCAATATCTAGAAAAGATACTGAAGTGTAAAGTATGAACATAACTAGTAACTGGTAAAGATTTCAGGAACCTGGAAGTCTTTCATCTCTAACTTATATGATTTCATGATCTGATTCATTAAATTGCTAATAACTGGGAAGCACTGCAGGAATTTCAAGATCTGTGGTAACATTCAGAGGTTTTCATTAGCACAGTCTCCAGTCACAGTCCTCACTAGGTCCTTCTGAAAATATGGAAGTTATGACACTGGTGTTTTTTGTTTGTTTGTTTGTTTGTTTGTTATTTTTATTTTTATTTTTTTTAGTGCAACTAAAGGAATTAAGAAAAAATCATCACGTTTTTGAATGACAGCTAATTGGAAGTGGTGTCTCTTCTCTGTGATGAGGGATTAATTAGAGATTTAATTACTAGCGCTTTTCAAACACTACATGTCTGTTTTCCTTAGCTGTATGTTCTTCCCCTTCAGAGCACTTGCCTTTCTCCCTGGAACCTTTATATTGCAGAGATCATTAACTCTGGACACAGCTAGACCAGGTCAGCAAGGCTGTTACAGGGGACTACTAAAAAGGAAGGAAAATGGAGAGAAACCCTCACAGCTTCTTTGCAGATTGTTCTAGGTTGCACTTTTTATCTATAGGTTGCAATACACTTTACAGATGTTTCATTATCATAAATTTGGATAGCAGAGATATAAGAGAAAGGAGATTAAAGGACTTTCCATATAAGAAAGAAAAGAGGTAACAAAGCCAGGTATGAAGTCCTAATCTTCCATTGTTCCAAAGACAGAGGAACCACTCCCTTCTAATAGAGGATACATGTACATCATCACTTTACGTTTTGTGGGATCTTTTTCTGAGACTGGCTTTCTCTGCTGATTGCTGCTCTTTCAAATAATGATTTAAAACAAAAAATTCTTCAAAGTGTAGTAAATAAGTATTGGCATTCTTATTTCATTCTCCTCTCATGGAAAGAGCTAATACTTCTGCTGCAAATAAGGATGTCAAAGACCAGTCCTTTTCTTATTGCCAGTAACTTTTACCTCATTTAAAGGAAATAAAAAGTAGTAATGATTTTCACCCTCTTCTTCATTGATCGTGTTTCTACTTATTTTAACATCTTATTTGTGCACTTAATGATATGGTCATTTTAAAACTGTTGTCATGAAAATAAAGCTAAGTATTACAGCTATTTTCTGAAATAGCTCTGTTTTCTGACAATTGTTTTTTTGTCTCATCATTGTAGAAAAGGCATTCTCCCCTGCAAAAGAACTGTTATTGAGTGGTGGGAATACTAAACTGAGTAGAGAAAAAATGTTTGTCTTTTCTTCAACAGAACCTGAGTAGTTTTTTTTTTCTGTTTAAAAAAAAAAAAATAATGATAGCTTTTGTTACTCCAGCCATGTACTAAAAAAACAAATACCTTTCAGAAACTAAGTGGCTCTTTTATGATTTTCAAAGGTATCTGTAGTTCCTCCGGACATACTAATCACTGCTGACAAAGTCAAAAAAGTTATAAACCAAAGACTGATTATACTGCTTGTCTTTGTACTACATATTTAGAAATAATCACAGCTGGAATACTCATTTCCAAGAAGTGATAATGCTTCCACCAGTATCTAAAGATTTTTCACATTAAGAGGGTGAAGAAAGTCTCTGAAGTTTTTCCTCACCAAAGAAAATTCCCTTAAGAGAACAAAGATTGAATTTAGAGTGTGTCATATTCCTGCTAATAGCCAAATGGGAGATGAATGAATCTGATCAAATCCTGTAATTATTACCAGGAGATATTGATGAAATCTCTGTGTAATTTTATATTTCTAATTTTTGTTCCTATATATAACAGTCTGCAAAGTGCTTCAGGGTGCAGAAGAATGAAAGCAGAAGATATTAGTATAAGATTTATCATTGTTTTGATTAAGATCATCTACTTACTCTTTATAAGCATTCTGTGGTATGGAAAGAAGAAATGCATTATACATGTATCAGCAAATGACATATTCAAAGTAATGATAAAATTCTATATTGCTATTAATTTGTTTATATAATGATTTTATACAAACAGATTTCTGATACTGGAGTATTTTTTTTTCTCCAATTTTGTTAGACTACACTTAATTATCAGTCTAGTCCTACACAGGAGAAAACAAAGAATATGCTGCAGGTAGGAATGGACTTATAGAGATATGCTTACATGACCTGAGGAACTTGAATTGTTTTGAGAATATGAAACAAAAACAAAAACAAACAAACAAAAAACGTATATTGGATTGAAACAGCTGTATTAAGCATTTATTAATTAATTATTAGTGGTGACTTGAAGAACATAAACTCCCAATTATTCCCATTTAGAAAATATAAAATTGTCTACCTCTCACAAGAACCCATATAATACCCAAATTTCCATATATTTGAGACATTAACCAGTTTAGTCCAGCAAATATCTGAAAATGATTATCTCTAAAATAAAAATCACAAAGGGTACAGATGTGCCAAGTAGTAATGCTTGCTTTCTTCAAAAAAATATCTAGCAATAATTTTATTTACACTAGAACTGCTAAG
This sequence comes from Heteronetta atricapilla, assembly GCA_011075105.1. Taxonomy (NCBI): domain Eukaryota; kingdom Metazoa; phylum Chordata; class Aves; order Anseriformes; family Anatidae; genus Heteronetta; species Heteronetta atricapilla. The sequence goes on from CM021732.1 coordinate 55,793,069, forward strand.
AAAAGTTAATATTACAGAGTATTTCATGAATAATGCAATTTTGGCAGCAGCACTAATAAACTGGAAGTGAGTTACTTGGAAATATGTAAACTGTAATTAACAGGATTAGAAAGATGGTAAACAAAAGCTAGGATTTAAGAGGAACTAGATAACTTTGGAAGGGTTTTGATGAAATTTACTTAACTGCTTTATGTGCATACTAAGCATCACAAGAACTGTCCTTTCAGATTCACCTTATTCCAAGGGCTCTGCCCTATTTAGTAATTGTATAGTGATAACAATATATGCTAGGCTGAAAACTTCTTCCACTTGAACTGACTGTTCTCATGGATTCTTATAGATCCCTTGTGCCTTTCCCATGTCTTGTCACTGCAGGCACCCTTATACATTAAGCTGGAGCTAATGACACCTCTGATTTGGCTGCCAAGGTATTATGGAACATTTCTCATTACTACATGGGAACATAAAAATTGATGGAAAATCATAATTCTTTTTTTTTTTTTTTTTTTCATACTGACATTGGAAAGGCTGAAGTCCTATGAAATTTGCTGTTCTCATATTCCTAATAACAGAATAAGAAGCTTCAACTCTTACTATCAAAACTGATCTTAAGATAATTAAGCTTATTCTCCAGCATACAGACAAAAAATGGAGGAGCAAAGTGCCATCAACCTTTCTGCATCATGCACTTAGTTACAATGATCTCAGATTTACCAAAGAGAACATTTAATAACAGGTGGTTTTAACCGTTTTTTTGTTGTTTTTGTTTTTTGTTTTTTGTGTGTGTGTGTGTGTAAGCGACTCCTATGTGCAGACTGTTAGAGATGACAAAACAAGGGTTTTTAAGGGGCTGTTTCAGTGGTAAATGAAAAAGAAAAACAGGGAAGCAGTTCAGGTTATTATATATATTTTTTTTTTTTGGAAAGCTGTAACTTTATGAAAATTTAAACCATATAAAAAAAGACTATCTCATCCTAGCACCCAAATTTCAAAAAATTACAGATTACATAAGCAGGTCCATTCTTTGACATTATTACTGAAGGTAAATTATACTGAAGGCATGATGTTGATGGTGCAGCAAACACAAGTAATCCCTGTTAGAAATTAGAAAAGATCGAATAGGTTAAATGATCTTAATACATATGCCTCATATTCACAAAAAGTCGCACCAAGAGAATGATGAACTAATTTAAGATATCTTCACTGATAATGAACTGTACAAGAAAAAAAAAATGCATTTAGCACAATTCACTTAAGTTCCTTTGATGAACTTCAAAGTTTATTTTTTCAAATTGACCAGTTCCAATTAGCTATGCAAAGGCAGGTTTAATTCACACTTTTTCCTTGGAATGAGACTTAGATCTCTTTCTCCACTTTACAGACTATCTATTCCTCCCCTGGCCTTTTGGCTGAAAAAGTTTTAAAATTGTATTAGAAAATAAATTTGCCCATTTGGACACCTCTCAGATTTTATAATCTGGTAACACCAACCCTTTTAATTAAAAAATCCAAGTTAACTTGAGTTATTATAAACATTATTTTGAAGATTATGTTTTATTGGTGATTAGGTGATGTGTAAAGTATGCAATTTTCCAATTTTTTTTTTTTAAATCTAATTTGAAAACTGAAGCATTATTAGTTTTATATGTATTTGCATGCATTTTCATACATCCAAATGCTTTGTAGTTAAAATAGTGACTTTTAGTAATAAGAACTGTAACATTTTATTGTATGAATACTAAAAGCAGTTATCTAATGAAATGTATTTTTAACATCTGTACTATCGAATATACTACTGTAAGACCTATGCAGATATGTGATGAATTCTTTATTTATTCTACTAACTATTTATAAGCCTTTGGATCATTTCCAATCAAACTATCAGACCAAATGTGCTTCAGCCAGCATTTTGTAAGGCACAAGGATCTGTATTGGAAAAAATATTAAAAAATCTCAGAGCAGCAGCTTGGGGGTTTCATTTCTTGGACTTCTTGACAACTTTGACAGTTTTATTTTGTATGACTGAATAAGCTAAATAAAAATAATTGAGTATGGCATGACAAAAAAAACAGATGGCTATAGCTAATGCTGACTTCAGCCCATGTATGCCTATTGACTTCAATAAGGTTCTAAAGTGAATAATTTAGTGTTGAATTTGGTTCAGAAAACTTAATGAAGAATGGAACTTAGTGCACCTAGAAAATTTCTGAAAAAATGATTACATAAAATTTACCGTTCTTCCCACCTTTTCACTAGTATTTCCTGTAGAGTTCATCCTACACTTATGCATATTCCTCCTACAACACTTAAACCAAATTATGCTTCACATAAAGTTAATAAAGTTACCATGCAGAACATAAGAGTGCAGTGATTTAGCTAACCTCTTCATTGCTTCTGTAGCTACAATATACAATATTTTGGGGAAAAATCTAAGTTAATCACACCTTGGAACAGAGTGCTAGATTAGATAACTTCATAAAATCTTCACACATCACAGAATCACAGAATTTCCAGGTTGGAAGAGACCTCAAGGTCATCGAGTCCAACCTCCAACCTAACGCTAACAGCCCACCACTAAACCATATCCCTAAGCTCTACATCTAAGCGTCTTTTGAAGACTTCCAGGGATGGTGACTCCACCACTTCCCTGGGCAGCCTGTTCCAGTGCCTCACAACCCTTTCAGTGAAGAAGTTCTTCCTAACATCTAACCTAAAACTCCCCTGGCTCAACTTAAACCCATTCCCCCTCGTCCTGTCACCAGGCACGTGGGAGAATAGGCCAACCCCCACCTCGCTACAGCCTCCCTTGAGGTACCTAAAAAGAGCGATAAGGTCACCCCTGAGCCTCCTCTTCTCCAGGCTGAACAAGCCCAGCTCCCTCAGCCGCTCCTCGTAGGACTTGTTCTCCAGGCCCCTCACCAGCTTCGTCGCCCTTCTCTGCACCCGCTCAAGCACCTCGATGTCCTTCTTGTAGCGAGGGGCCCAAAACTGAACACAATACTCGAGGTGCGGCCTCACCAGAGCTGAGTACAGGGGGACGATCACCTCCCTAGCCCTGCTGGTCACGCTGTTCCTGATACAAGCCAGGATGCCGTTGGCCTTCTTGGCCACCTGAGCACACTGCTGGCTCATATTCAGCCGACTATCCACCAGCACTCCCAGGTCCTTCTCTGCCTGGCAGCTTTCCAACCATTCCTCTCCCAGCCTGTAGCTCTGCTTGGGGTTATTGCGCCCCAGGTGGAGGACCCGACACTTGGCCTTGTTAAACTTCATGCAGTTGACCTCAGCCCATCGGTGCAGCCTATCCAGATCCTCCTGCAGAGCCTTCCTACCCTCAAGCAGATCGACACACGCACCTAACTTGGTGTCATCTGCGAACTTACTGAGGGTGCACTCGATGCCCTCGTCCAGATCATCGATGAAGATATTAAAGAGGACCGGCCCCAGCACCGAGCCCTGGGGGACGCCACTAGTGACTGGCCTCCAACTGGACTTGGCTCCATTCACCACGACTCTTTGGGCCCGGCTATCCAGCCAGTTTCTAACCCAACGAAGCGTGCGCCAGTCCAAGCCAAGAGCAGCCAGTTTCTTGAGGAGAATGCTGTGGGAGACGGTGTCAAAAGCCTTGCTGAAGTCAAGGTAGACCACATCCACAGCCTTTCCCTCATCCACCCAGCACGTCACTCTGTCATAGAAGGAGATGAGGTTCGTCAGGCATGACCTGCCTTTCATAAACCCATGCTGACTGGGCCTGATCGCCTGCTTCCCCTGGAAGTGCTGCATGATGACTCTCAGGAGGATCTGCTCCATGAGCTTTCCTGGCACTGAGGTCAAACTGACAGGCCTGTAGTTTCCCGGGTCTGCCCTCCGGCCCTTCTTGTAGATGGGCGTCACGTTTGCTAGCCGCCAGTCGATTGGGACCTCCCCCGATAGCCAGGACTGCTGATAAATGATGGACAGTGGCTTGGCCAGCTCCTCTGCCAGTTCCCTCAGTACCCTTGGGTGGATCCCATCCGGCCCCATCGACTTGTGCACATCTAAGTGCCGTAGCAGGTCACCAACCAGTTCTTCATGGATAATGAGGGCCACATCCTGCTCCCCATCCCCTTCCACCAGCTCAGGGTACTGAGTATCCAGAGAACATCCGGTATTGCCGCTAAAGACTGAGGCAAAGAAGGCATTGAGCACCTCCACCTTTTCCTCATCTCTTGTAACTAAGTTTCCCCCCGCATCCAGTAAAGGATGGAGATTCTCCTTAGTCCTCCTTTTTGTGTTGATGTATTTATAGAAACGTTTTTTGTTATCTTTAACGGCAGTAGCCAGATTTAGCTCCAGATGAGCTTTGGCCTTCCTAATTTTGTCCCTGCACAGTCTCGCGATATCCTTATAGTCCTCCCTAGTGGCCTGCCCACTTTTCCAAAGCTTATAAACCCTCTTTTTCCTCCTAAGATCAAGCCACAATTCTCTGTTGAGCCAGGCCGGTCTTCTTCCCCGCCAGCTCGTCTTTGGGCACGTGGGGACAGACCGTTCCTGCGCCATTAAGACTTCCCTCTTGAAGAGCGCCCAGCCTTCCTGGACCCCTCTGCCCTTCAGAACCACCTCCCAAGGGACTCCACCAACTAGTGTCCTGAGCAGCTCAAAGTCAGCCCTCCGAAAGTCCAATACAGCGGTTTTACTGGTCCCCTTCCTGGCCTCGCCAAGAATAGTGAACTCCACCATTGCGTGGTCACTCTGCCCAAGACAGCTCCCGACGATCACGTCCTCCACCAGTCCTTCTCTGTTTGTGAAGAGAAGGTCTAGCGGGGCACCACCCCTGGTAGGTTCACTAACCAGCTGCGTCAGGAAGCTATCTTCCACGCTCTCCAGAAACCTCCTAGACTGCTTTCTCAGGGCTGTGTTGTGCTTCCAGGATATGTCAGGGAAGTTGAAGTCCCCCACGAGTACAAGAGCTGATGATTTTGCAACCTCTGTCAGCTGTCTGTAGAATTCCTCATCCGTCTCCTCATCCTGGTTTGGCGGTCTATTGCAGACCCCGACCAGGACACTAGCCTTGCTGTCCCTGCCGATCCTAACCCAAAGGGACTCGACCTTGTCATTCCCAACCTCGAGTTCTACAACCTCGAAAGACTCTCTAATATAGAGAGCCACACCACCACCCCTTCTATGCTGCCTGTCCCTTCTATAGAGCTTATAGCCAGGCATTGCAGCACTCCAGTCATGAGAGTGGTCCCACCACGTCTCCGTGATGGCAACCAAGTCGTAGCCTGCCTGCCGCACGATGGCTTCCAGCTCCTCCTGTTTGTTACCCATGCTGCGTGCATTGGTGTAGATGCACTTCAGCTGGGCCATTGCCTTATCCTCCGGCCTTGCCATTGTTCCCCCTGGCACAGCCCCAACAATCCTAGCCTCAGCCCCATCCCCCTTCCTACCTAGTTTAAAGCCCTCTCAATGAGCCCTGCCAGTTCCTGGCCCAGGATCCTTTTTCCCCTAAAAGATAGGGACCCGTCTGCAGCCATCAGGCCAGGTGCTGAGTAAAGTGCCCCATGATCAAAAAACCCAAGATTTCTGCGTTGGCACCAGCCCCGGAGCCACGTGTTTAACAGGTGGGCTTTCCGTGTCCTCTCTGAACCCCTCCCTGCCACCATAGGGATGGACGAAAACACCACCTGCACTCCCGCTCCATCCACTAACCGACCCAGTCCCCTAAAGTCCCTTTTGATAGCCTTGAGGCTTCTCTCTTCGATGTTATCACTGCCCGCCTGGACTATCAAAAGGGGGTAATAGTCAGAGGGGCGTACCAGGTTAGGAAGCTTCCTGGCAACGTCCCTGACCCTGGCCCCAGGGAGACAGCAGACTTCCCTACGGGTAGGGTCAGGCCGACAAATAGGGCCCTCTGTTCCCCTAAGAATCGAGTCACCAACAACAATAACTCTCCTGTCTTTCTTGGTGGAGGCAGTCCTGAGGCGCGGAGTCGACCTCCTCGCCCCAGGCATCCTCCTGGGAACATTTGCTACCTCTTCCTCACACACCGGCCTCTCAATCTCTAGGGCCTCAAACCTGTTGTGTAAGGGCACCTGGGAAGGTGGGGCCGGAAGGGGAGAGCATCACCTGCGATGTCGAGCAGGGACCTGTTTCCATTCCTCCTCAGCTCCCAGATCCCCTCCCTCTGCCCGACAGGGACAGGGCAGGGGGTCCACCCCCATTTGAGGAGTCTCACCTCGGCACCTCCCCTTGAGGCCCTGCAGGGAGTTACTCCAGAAGTCTATCTCCCGCTTACACTCCCTGATGGCCCTCAACCTCTCCACCTCCTCCTTGAGCTCCGCCACCATGCGGACCAGGTCATCCACCTGCTCGCACCTCACGCACGCAGTTTCTCTGCCTCCCGCCGATGGCAGCAACAGGCTCAGACACTCCTTGCATCCGGTGACCTGAACTGCGGCATTTTTTAACGGGTAGTCGGTCTGCGTGTGTACCGACTTTCTGGAGAGCGCGCCGTGCCTGGTGGCGACCATTATCGCCTAGTTACGGCTGTTGTTAACGACGTGTTGTTTGTGTGTAGGGGGAGCGCTCTGCCCTTCCTGCGCGCCCTGCCTGCGCGAACTGCCGCGCCACTCCCTTCTGACGCGCCACGCCCTGTTTGCCCGCCCTGTTTGCCTGTCCTGGTCGCTCGTGCTCCCTAGGGGCTGCTTTTGAACGGCCGGGGAGGGGGCGCTGCTGGCTCCGCCTTCGCCTTGTCAGCCTCCCTCACGAGGGCTGCCGGGTCCTGGCGGCTCCCTCAAGTAGGCTCGATGCCGGAAAAAATTAACCCTGCCTGGCCCGATCCCCCGCTCCGCTGCAGAACGCGTCTGCCCCGGAGCCGATCGCCTCGGCAAAAATGTTTCTACATCTACTGGGGAAGGAAAGTGGTGTCTAATATCACGAAAGTGCTTTAGTTAGAGGAAGAATTAAATATCCATATACAAAGCATTTTAAATGTACCCACAGTCATCAGAAATAATTATATGAAACTGAATGCTCCAGGATATACAAGCACATTTAAAGCAATGGTGCAGCATAGAGGTAATTAACTTTTTTTTTTTTTTTCCTTTTCTTTTTCATTATGGAAACACACTAATATAAAGTATAAGTAAAACATGAATACTTGTCTCTTTTCCTCTGCTTGTAAACAGACACATGTCTGAAAATTACTTTCATTGCAACTGCTCTTTCTTTTAGTGTTCTTGCTAAAAAGACAAATAACCTTATTTTATAATGCTATGCAATTTTTTTCATAGATTAATTTTCTTATGTCCTTTTCATATTTTTATGATACCACTGCTTCTTGTTTGCATATGTGTATATCCACACACATACTACAGCAACAGTTGACATCAGTAAGGATGTTAAACAGGGTATTTATTAAAGTTTTAAAAAATTGCATTTGTGTAATATGTACGAATGTGTCACCTCCAGAGGCAGTTGGATTCTGCAGGGCTGTGGCCAGTGAATATCTTGGAGGCACTGCATTGATTCCCAGCATTATGAGACAACTGACTGACTGAGATTAGGACTTGAGCTATAGGGAAGATATGATATAATTTTTCCTAAATATCAGGCCAAATACAGACAGCCTTGCTTAGAAAAATCTGACTTTTGCTGTCAGTTTTACTGACTGCAGAATGCCAAATATTTGTCTAACATTTTGTTGACTGCACTTATACAAGTGTATTGGGTCTTGCTGGGATGGTGTTAACTTTCCTCACAGCAGCTCATTTACTGCTGAGCTTTGCACATGTGGCTAGAATGGTGTTGAGAATGCACCTAATGCAAATGTCAGCAGGCTTGGGTTAGGAAGATGTTGTGGGGAGACATCACTGGGATAGCTGACCCGAGCAGCTAACGGGTTATTCCATACCATATGACATTATGTTAAACAATAAAAAATATGCAAAAGGAGGAGGAGGCCCCCTCATTTATTAAAAATGTATTTATCTTACATGCATGCAGCTGCTACATGTACTGAGGCCCTGGCCCTGCTTACTGGGAAATATCTGGACATCACATGCTGATAGGAAGTGCAGAATATACATTTTTTTTTTTTCCATCATGGCCATGCTCTCCCTCCCTCCCTCCCTGCCTGCCTCTCTTCCTCCCTCCCTCCCTCCCTCCCTTCCTTCCTTCCTCCCTCCCTTCCTCCCTCCCTCCCTCCCTCCCTTCCTTCCTTCCTTCCTTCCTTCCTTCCTTCCTTCCTTCCTTCCTTCCTTCCTTTTTCCTTTCCTCTTTCTTTCCTAACACAATTAATTCTGAGCTCAAAGTGTCTTTTCCTAGCACAATGCTTGATGAACCCAACCAAGACTTTTTAGTGCATAGCATGCTGTCTGATTTGTGCCTGGGCCTGTCACAGACCTGACTGCTTAGATTGAAGAGGCTCTGGCCTGTGAGTTTCTAAGAACTGATGACAATGCAGTCATGGCCAAAGGAGGCTGATGATGAAGTGGCTGAGAAATTCTAATTCCCTCCTTATCCATAACAGTAGTGCTTTTCAGGACTCCAAGCAGTCCTGAGTAGGCCTGGTGGGGAAGCTGACCTTGAAGCAGCCAGGCTGTGCTACTCTAATCTTCCAAGCTGTGGCTCTGCATCATTTTTATGAGCATTAGGTGAAAACAGAAATTAAAATGTAATAGTTTGGGTGCAAAGGCTTTGGGCCCAAAGTATTTGCATCTGGTGCAGTCAGAGCCTTGAAAATGTTGTACTGCACTTTAATGCAATAAATATGTTAATTTGCCAAATGTTGATGTATTTCTTTCTTTTCTGATGGCTTAAATGTAGCTTACTGCAAATGTTTCTTGCCTTAAAATGAAAGTCTATGAGATAAAAGTTGCCTCATGGCTGTAAGGGATACTGAGATATCTATCACTTCTAACTGTAAGCAAAGGCTACACAAGCAACATTGCAGAGGCTGCAGTCACTGATTACAACTCTCTGCTATTGCAAGCAGCCACACTACCTAACCTTTAGAATCTGATCACATCTCAAATTAGGAAGAATTTGGCTACTCGACCCCAATACTCATATCTGAGAGCTGTTCCGGAACATTCATTCTAGCTATAAAGCCTGCTTTTCCAGGTTTAAATACTCAATTCACAGGACATTCCTTTTTTTTTTTTTTTTTTTTTTTGTGGTCACAAATGTCACAATAAATATTTCTTCCTTGTTCTGTTTTACTGCAGTGTATTTTTAGGGAAAATGGTATCACAACCTTTCAGCACATAGGAGATGGAACACGATGCAGAGACAAATAAGCTGTTGCCAGTCCCATCTAGTGCATGTAATGCTGTGCAAAGATTGTAGTTTTGCCCTGAGAAGCAGTCTGGCTACACTGGCAAGGACAACACCTGAGCAAATAAGCCTTGCCAAAAGCTTTCTGAGAAACATGAACAGAAGAAATGTTCTGTGGGATCAAAACAATGGTCCACCTGCTCCAGTGGCAATAAGAGATGCTGCTCAGGGTGAGTGTGTGAGCCTGACCCTTTCTGTCATCTGGTAACCTTCTACTCCCCCACCAGCTACCATTACCATGTTAAAAATGTTACAGGGTGCACTGTGCTTACCATTTATTGACCTGTTGTGTATGAATCTGTTATGTCCTTTCCTGAACATACTTACGTTGTCTGCTTGCACAACCTCCTGTGGCAGCAAGTTGCAGAAGTTTACAACCAGCTGTGTAAAGAAGTACTTTTCCCCCCCATCTGTTTTAAACAGTTCTCATTCCAATTAACTTGTTTATATCTAGCTTTGAGTGTCATAGTGTTATGCTCCAGTGCACTGCATAGGTATGCTAATAGTTTTCCATTGTATATTAACATCCCTTATTTTTCTTCTTTATCAAATGGAAAAATAAAAATAAAAAGGCTCTATGTGCATGCAGTAACAATGCTGGAGGTAATTACCCCATTTTTTTTCTGAGCAAAGTAACACATTGTTTGAAGGAACATCTTAAGAACACAAACAGAAAATGATTCAGTAAGGAAACTATGTTTACGTATCATTAAGGAAGCGGATTTCAGAAATGGAAATGTATGAATTGTTTTCCAGCATCTTCAGAAAAAAAAATCCACACACACAAAAATCCCACAAATTGTTTGCAAACAATATTAATCTGTTTTAAGATAGAGAGGACACACTGTTAATAAATGCAATAGAACCTGGAGGTCTACAGACACATTCTTCAGCCGTATAAACAAAATATAAACTATTATAAGGATTTATATATACATTGTTGTAAGTGATTTGCAAGTATTCATGTATCAGAAGTGGAAACTGAAATCATGTACAAATCATGAGTAGGTAGCTGTATAAAAATCACAAATGCATCACTAGAAATTCTTAAGAAAGTTTTAAGTAAGGGCAGGTAGAAAAATTCAATTATTTTTTTCAATTCTGGAACACCTTGCTAATCCTTCATTAGAGAAACTTGTAAAAAAAAAATCATGTTAACAGTAATAAAAACAGTTTAATGTTTCTTGGATTCTGGGATAACATTACTTATAAATCATCAACAGGAGTAAACATCAATTGGTAACTGATTGAGTCTTCAAAAAATATTCTTCAGATCAATAAAATAAGGTTTAATTGTTTGTTTTGCTTTCTTTTAGTTTCCTATAAAGAAAGAAATCATGCATTTAATGAATTTTCAAAATACTTTCCCATTTTGTTTACACACGCGGTCTTCAGTTTTCACCATTGAATTTATTCTGTAACAATTAAATCCATTTCCCCGTATTCTCTTTAGTGATCATTCTTGACTGAAGATGAAAAAGAAGTAGAAGACTAGATGGTTTAGCACCCCATGAAAATTTATTTTCCTTGAGATTATGTCTTTTCTTGGGAGTTGTAATTAAAAGAAAAGTCAGTGTGCATTCTGGCAGTTCTAATACACATTATTTAAATTTTCTTTCTGAGCTGAGGACCCTTAAGATATGATAAGTCATCCTGTTTACCAGGAAAGGAGTGACATCAGACAATGCTTCAAATTGTAATTCATTCTACTATCCTTACAGATACCTTGTAAGTATAAAATAAGTGCCGGTGCCTTATTTAACTGTGTGCCTACAGAAAAATAATCTGCAGTTTGTGGGGAGGACATGCCCTACTGTCAAACTATATCTTTTGAAAGGAAAATTTGAGGATATCTATGGATAAAGATGACAAGGATAGCAACTATAAATATATAGGTATATAGTGTCCAGATTGATGGAGAAGATTTATATGACATCACATTTTTTTTCCTGAGATGTTTTTCTTTTTTTTTCTTCCTTTTTTTTTTTTTTTTCCCACAGTTTTAGTGGCAATCCCTTTTTTAAACAAGTAATAGCATGCCGCAGTGTTAATACAATCTCCCTCAAAAACTTCAGCTCTGGAACCTGCCTCTCCAAAAAGTCTCCACTTGTGGAGAAATGCATTCTCCATTCTACATGCTAACTATGCATTTCTATATCCAGTTCCATGGAAAATGAAACCAAATTCCAAATGTTTTAGCTATGCTGTTCTTTGGATGAAGATGCTTTTCTTACAAATGAAACTATATGGTTTATATTATTAGGTATAGTTTCAAAATGCAACTTCTTAATCTAAATACTTCCAGACCAGTGTTTAGTAAGGTACATTATATTTGAACTACTGTATGAGTTTTCAGAAAGCTACACACTGTTGTATTTCCTCCAGGTCAAACATACCTCTCTCCATTTGACAATACAACCTTCTTCCTACTGTGACAAAACTGAAGGTATAACTTGTGGAATTGGAAAAGTGATAGAGAAAAACTGGCACTGCCACAGGCTGTAACTTATGCACATAACTGTAACTAGACAAAGAAGAATGCTGAGTTCTCAATTTGCATCACTCTCATGCTATGGTATTGATTGACCATAACCGAAAACCCAAAACAATAGTACAAGGAGCATTATTATTCATCAGTAGTTCATATTTCCTTTTCAACACCTGATGACTTATCTTTGATAATTCCAAATGCAAGTGATTTGCACATTATATTTCTGGTCACAACTAGCAAGTGTTTTACAGAGTGTCTAACAAACATTTTGATCATGTTGTAAAACATTTGAATTTTCACTACATTTTGTGCTAGTATTGTGATCTTTGTGTTTTTAGCTGTAAAAACTCATAAAACCCAGAATATGCTATTGATATCTCTTCGTTTGTAGCCACTAACAATTTGTTTTAAAATGAGTATTAAAAATAATTTTATTAGGCTTTGCTAGAAAATAGGCAGAAATGGCACATATTCGAAAATGCAATTAGAGAACAAAGGTCTGTAAAATGTTGTCTATACTCTACAAAAATAAAGATGATATTAGATGAGACCTGTTCCTCCCCTGCTTCACAAAGTGATATATATCAGTCCTGAGACTTTGTTATGAAACAATACTTTTAATAAATTACCAGAAATAAATTGCTTTTATAATGAATAGTTGTTTTATGATGTATTGTCAATACAACTGTTTCTCTTCTGATGAAAAAAAAAAAAAAAGAGTTGCATTACCTGTAGTGACAGTTATTAATTTTCTTTTAACACAGCACAGCCCAAGATCCCAGTAAGGAGCAACGCTCTTTTATATTTGATCTTTCATGACCAAAAGGAAAGTCACTACCTCCTCTAAATAACACAAAGATATCACATTCGAATTGTCCACTTTTTCAGGGTATGTCTATATGATATGATGAAATGACATACAGAAACTGTCAAATAATGCCAAATATAACAATTAACTGTTAGAGGTAGAAGATATTTTATGATGAATTTCTGGCAAAAACTGATCTCCCTGTGACTGAATTCCCACACCATATCCTCAGTGTCTTGCTCCTGTTTTTTCACTCTCTCCTAAGCTCCTCTCCAGTTTTTTCCTCTCCAGCTTTTTCACTTTTCATCTATCTCCCAGTTAAACTATATTGTCATTCTCTCTCTCTCTCTCTCTCTCTCTCTCTCTCTCTCTCTTTCTTTTTCTTTTTTTCTTTTTTTTTCCCATTATAAAGTGGAGATTTTAAAAGTGCACTTTTTGAATTCTCTTCACAGGTTAGTCAGGATTGTTCAGTAACTACTTCTTTACCTACTTCAGGATGTTTCATTATTTCAATAACTGTAGTGTTTCTTGGTGGCAAGATAGGAGATAAATGATTCTACAAAATGTTGTTAGAAATGGCTGATTTTCTCAGTGATAACTGGTTTAAAACAAAATTTCCAGACTTGGTCTGGAAGTGTGCCTATTGGCCCCCCCATATTATAAGTACGAGATATGTTTGCTTGTAGATCTATGTGTGCATACAAAGAGGTAAATATCTCAAGTTGGAACATGGGAATTTCCAATCACATATCAGGAAAAAAAAAAAAATCATGAGTGTGGTCAAATACTTGCACAGGATGTCCAGAGGGATTCTGAACACCTTCTTGGAGGTGTTCAGGACTCAGCGGGACACAGCCCTCAGCCTAGTTAGATCTACCGTGAGTAGCAGGTTGGACTAGGTAGCCCCTGGAGGCCACTTCCAGACTGAATTACTTTGTGATCTGATGAGTGTTCATATTCATACATGAACACAGTGCAAAACCTTACCACTCTCAATGACTCTCTGAATTGATCTACCTCTAGCAAAAGCATTTAATAAACTTAAGCTTCTTTTCCTCAGCTCAGCTTTTTCAGTGATCTGCTCACTTCTTTATCTAAGTTAACTATGCCCAATATTTATCTTTACTTTGAAGGTCCTTTTGCTATTCTCCAGCTTTCAGGACAAAACCTGAAGATATTTACTGTTTATCCTTTTGTTCTGTTCTGTTTCACAATCATTACATATGATAATCTAACAATTAAAAAACTATATCAATAAAGTAAGATAATAAATGGGATTTTTGAGTTTTCATGTATTGCCATTATCTATCTGCTATCTTGATTCAAGGTATTTATATCATTTGATCTTACTTATTTTGTTGGATTTTTTTTTGGTCAAAATCCTTAAAAGATCTCATAATTTCTTTGCTTTTAATGTTAGTGATTAAAATTTTCTCATTTTTGACTATTTTACTAAATAAAAAGGCAGCAGGAGACATTGTCAGTTTTAAGAGCATTATTTGTAGGTATGCTGTGCCAAACAAAAGTTTCAATTTTATTCCTGGGTCTTATAAAACCCTCTTAATATTTCTGATAGCATTTTCCTTCAGAAAAATGGATAAATATCTTGGATTTGGTATAAGATACTTAAACTCATACTCTTGCAAAATATTTTAACTTAACAGTCAACCTGTGGACCATTAAATGTTATTACCACGTATTATGTCATACCCAGAAAATACTGGTTTAGACATGAAATTACATGTTTACATGACAGCATTTTTAACTGTCCTGTTTCATAGCAGTAGTAACTGCAAATAAATTTGTTCTTTTCCAATGACTGCATAAAGCTTTTGGATCATTGATTTTTTTGTTTGTTTGTTTTTCTTCATCATATTTTCTAATGTTGTCAGCAGATTCTAGCTTATTTTTATATTTGCCTGCTTCCATGGAAATTGACTTTTTATTTTCATTCAACTTTTATCACTACAGTATTCTAAGCATGAGTAGGAAGCAAAGGAAATAAAAGAAAAATAACAAAAGAATTGTGGAGTTTATAGCTGGGACAAAATGTCAAACCATGATTAGTGACAGGTAAGAAGTAGTTTGGAGAGATTGAGGCATTCACTGATTATGCCACACACACATACACAAAACAACAGCAAAACAGGAGGGAGACATGCAGCAGCCCAACAAGAATGGTAACTATGACAAAAGTGCATTAAAACATATTTGTAGAATTTAATCTTCTTTTACAAGTTTGACAACTTTATTTATTTATTTATGTATTTATTTTGTAAGCCGTTTTTGTCTCTTCTCTTCTTATTAGAGCTATTGACATTATTAGTAATTTTGCAGAGTTTATCCAAGGTTATTGGATTTCTTTAAGTGTTTATCATAACATATGCAATATGCAATAACATATTTACCCTCTTTGAGGTAAAATAATGCAGTGTGAACATAATAATATTTTCCTTTCCCTTGCTTTTTTTTTCTATCCATCCATCCCCCAAAATATTACTACTTCCATCTTCCCTTCCATCTTCCATTCCCTTCTTCTGATATATTATTATTTCCTCTTCTCCTTCTTCTCCCTCCTATACATGCACATATCTCTGCACACTGAAGAACAAACAATGAAGGTAGATATATATTTTGTTTACACTGGAGGCGTAATACTTTTAGCTGCATGGACTCTCTTGTGATTGTGATACAGCTAAAAGATGACTGTTAGTGGTAATAACAGACAAGCATGGACTGCAGTTTTCATCTAACAGAAGAGGTGACAGATTCCAGATGTCTTATATATAGCATTCCACTGATTTAGAAAGAAAGTCAGGGTGGGATAGGGGGTGGCCCTACAATTGAAGAAGAAAAGATAACCACTCTCTTCAAGAGCTAAGCAGTGTCAAACATTGAGTGAAATCCTTAGGCTAGACAGCATGGTAGTGATTTCATCTTCTAGGACAGCACTGATGGCTGAGTCATTACTCTTTAAGTTAGCACACAAATAAAAGGAGATGGAAGAGGAGAAAATAACAGTAAGACTGAATTCTGTAGTGTGCAGTGCTCAGCACACTCTGTCCTTACCTGACAGATTGTGACAGCATGTCCTTTACTCTAAATTTAAGACCATAAGCTCTTCATTCAGGCAAAAAATCTGTTATGTTTCTATGCAAGACATAGAAGACATTTTTGTTCTTGGTCACTTGGTTTTTCATTCACACATTAATTATTAAGTTTAATAAAACAAGGCATAGAGATAACGTCTTGTCATTATTTTCTCCTTTAGGTTCATTCATCACTGCTGGTGCTGGAGGATGAAAGACCCTAAAGTTCATAGAATCATAGAATATCCTGAGTTGGAAGGGACTTACAAGGATCATTAAGTCCAACTCCTATGTCTACACATGAACACCGAAAATCATCATACATGTCTGAGAGAGTTGTCCAAATGTATCTTGAACTCTGTCAGGCTTGTTGTTGTGACCACTTTCCTGGGGAGCCTTTTCCAGTGGCTGGAAACTTTTTCTGAATATCACAGTTTCATGCCACTCCCTGAGGTTGTATTGAGGTTCACCAGAGAGATCAGTGCATGTCCCTCTGCTCCTCCTTGTGAGTAAGCTGTAGGCTGCCCTGAGCTCTCCCTTCAGTCTCCTCTTTTCTAAGCTGAAGAGACGAAGCAATGTCATCTACCCCTCACACGTCTTGCCCTCTAGACCCTCCTTCACTGTCATTGTAGACCTCATCTGGGGACAAAAAAAAAAAAAAAAAAAAAGGTTATATGTTCTTTTTATACTGTGACATCCAAAATTGAACATAGTATTTGAGGTTAGGCTGCACTAGTGCAGAGTAGAGCTGGAAAATCACATCCCTCAGCTGACTAGCAATGCTGTGCCTCTTGCACTCCAGGACATGGCTGGCCCTTGTGGCTGCCAGGGCACACTATTGACTCATATTAAGGTTCAATTTGCTGCCAAATGGGCATCCTGTTCATCCTTAGGAAGTTAGGAAGGGCTAAACTGTTTTTACATATGGAGCAAGGTAAAAGATACTGCACAATATGCTTGAAGATATGCAGATTCCTGTACCCTCATCTTCAGATATGCTAGTTTTGCATTCCTTGTGGAATGAAAAATAACTGTAAAAAAGCTGCATAGGACTGAATAAATAACACCATGCAAGAAGGTTCTACTTAAACAAAGGTAAGACAGACAGTTCTTTCATGTATCATCAATGTACAAATTTTCTTGTGTTTTCAGTTCTGAAGAAGGCTAAGACTTGTCTCCTCAGCTGTTTGTTTGCTGCCATGATCCACAAGCATTAAAGGAAATGCTTACTTTAATATCAATAAGTGAGATGACAACTAAACACCAAGCGTTTGAAACACCTGTTTCTTATAACAAACAAAACAAAAAGGTGAATAATACAGGAGGGAAAAGAGAAAACAGCAGGGACGTTTGCAAGTTTCATGACTATTTAACCCTCAGACTTCTAATGCCCTTAACCTGTATTATTTCAGATTATAAAACTGTCAGGTTCCATGAGGTATGTATATATGCCATCAGGACTTGCATGGAATGTTTGTAAAGGAGGAGAGATCATGGATTTACCTGAATTACAGAATGAAGCTGTTTGCTCTGGGCTATGCATTAGCAACAAACCACATATAGATCTGTAACTAGCGGTGTTCCCCAGGGGCTGGTGCTGGGTCCGGTCTTGTTCAACATCTTCATTGATGACCTTGATGAGGGAATAGTGTCTGCCCTCAGCAAGTACACCAGTCACACAAAGCTGGGAGAAGTGGCTGACATGCCAGAAGGCTGTGCTGCCATTCAGCGAGACCTGGACCGGCTGGAAAGATAGGCTGGAAGAAACCAAATGAGGTTTAATAAGAGCAAATGTAGAGTCCTGCACCTGTGATGGAACAACCACACGTATCAGTACAGGCTGGGGGGCGACCTGCTGGAGAGGAGCTCTGCGGAGAAGGACCTGGGCGTCCTGGTGGATGACAGGTTGACCATGAGCCATCAGTGTGCCCTGGTGGCCAAGAGGGCCAATGGGATCCTGGTGTGCATTAAAAGGAGCGTGGCTAGAAGGTCAAGGGAGGTGATCCTCTCCCTCTTCTCTGCCCTCACCACAGGCCTCACCTGGAGTACTGTGTCTAGTTCTGGGCTCCCCAGTACAAAAAAGACAGGGATCTCCTGGAAAGAGTCCAGCAGAGGGCCACAAAGATATGGGACCTGGAGCATCTTCCCTCTGAAGAAAGGCTGAGACCTAGATCTGTTTAGCCTGGAGAAAAGACTGAGAGGGGATCTCATCAATGTGTCTAAATACCTGAGGTGTGGGAGACAGAGGGATTTGGCCAACCTCTTTTCAGTGATTTGTGGGGACAGGACAAGGGGTAATAGCCACAAAATGGAGCACAGGATGTTCTGCACCAACATGCAAAAGAACTTCTTCACAGTGAGGGTGATGGAGCACTGGAACAGGCTGCCCAGGGAGGTTGTGGAGTCTCCTTCTCTGGAGATATTCAAGGCTCGTCTGGACGCCTACCTGGGCAGCCTACTCTAAGGAACCTGCTTTGGCACGGGGGTTGGACCCTATGATCTTTCGAGGTCCCTTCCAACCCCTTCAATTCTGTGATTCTGTGATTCTGTGATATTCATGATAACTCCAAGGCAGCAGGTCCTGTTCTTCAAAGTCTGTGTTTTGGCTTAAACATTTGCTTTGAAAGACTTACTATTCCCTTCGTCTTCCACAAATTTAATTTTAAATCACTCTCATTACTCTTATGTACATATTTATGATCATATGAACATTGAGGAGAAAGACAGTCCTTTTGTGCTTGTAGCCAACCTGGTCCAATGAAGCCCCAGTCTGAGGCCAGTCCTATGGTGGGATTGAGGTACAAGTAAATGAGAATTAGAAATGTGCTACTTTGCCTAGCACATCTGTAGCATGGCTGAGTGCTGGAGTGCATCCTTCCATCTTTACTGTTTCCATCTTTCTCAAAATTTTAATCTGTTTTTATCAGTAATGAAAACATTTAGCCTTCTCTTAAGGGAGAAGCAGCAAAGAGGAATGTATAATAGTCACACACAAGGTATACATAATTTCTATAAAAGAAAATATAGAGCAGATAATGAAAAAAAAAAAGAACAAAATTCAATTAATGGGAAGATTCTGTATTTTTATATGCACATTTTTTTTCAATATTGCACACAAGTTATGGCTAGGCACAGCTGAGAAATGCAGAAGAGGAATCAGCCTGTTTAATACTCATTCAGTTGATACTTCTCCCTGATAGAGTAGTTTTAATGGGCAAACTATAACTAGTAGAAATGAACTTCATGGCTTCTGGCTATCTGCTTTTCTGTTGCTGAAAGTTTCAGCTCAAAACTATCAATCATTCAGGAAAAAAATAAAAAATTAAAAATAGCTGCATTAAATCTAACATTTCCCAAGGTTTGAATGTTTGACTTTCTGTCTTCAGTGTTCCTCCTAGTGTAGATTTTTATTCTGTGTCATTACATACTGACATAGTGCTAAATTTTGATTGACTGAAATTATCTTAATGTGAGGTATCAGTGTTAATGTACAGAGGAAGTCTGAAAGGAAACTCTAAAAAAAACTACAAAAGGCCTACTGGATTTACAAAGTACAAAAAAAACCCACCCTTGTGAAGTAACACAAGTTGGCAGCTAAACTACCCCACCTTCATCTGCAAAACTAGTTTATTCCATAAGCATAACTAAAAAATAGATTTAGATATTTCAGATTTTATAAAGTGAACAGATGCAATTACTGCACACAGTTACAGCACAAGTACCATTTTTTTTTTTTTTTCTGGCCAATCATTTCAAAGATGGTCATCAAGCTATGCAAAAATGTGGAAATACAGTTTTTGAAGTGGCAACCATTCTACAAAATGTTCCCCTTTTCTACAAAATTGAGATCTATCATGTATATGTGATGACAGGCCAAGCAGCAAGACATTGCTAATCTTCCTAGATAATTTTCTGTTCTTTTTTCTTTTTTTTTTTTTTTTTTCTTCTGATTTCATGTAATGCAAGGGAGTATGTTTTCTTGTCAAATACAAGCCTCTGTATTTTGGCAAAAATGCCTGTTTTGCAAGGTATTGCTTAAACATATTGCTATATTATTTAAATATTTGACCTTAATAGAAAGTCAATCCATCTGGATAAATTGTAATTTTTTAAAAAAATATATATTGAATGTAATCATGCATATTCCTCACTGCAACTTCTATAGTCATTCAGGTTCTTTTAGGTATATTCATATTTGATCCCTTTTACTTCTTTAAGGCTTCTTCATATACTGTTACAAATAAGAAGTTAATTTCAGGAAAATGTAACTTCAGGAAAATGTAGCTTCGGTAATTTCAGGAAAATTAGAGTCAATGATAATGATAAATTCTCTGGTCTTTTTTTTTTTTTTTTCAGAGAATGTATAAACTAAACACTTCTGACCACATACCATTGCTGTGGAATTCGCAGTTGCTTCCTAGATGAGAAAGTAACACTGGAAAAAAAATATATATATACCCAAATACATCTTTAGCAGCTTCTAATGGGTAGGAGATGCCACAGTCACATAACCCACCAGTTCTCTCTGCATCAGCAGCTCTGGTATTGAGAACACACAACGTTAAAGGACAGATAGAATGTTAAAGTTCAAAAGTGCCTAAGTGAGTAAAGAACTGAACTATTACTGATTTCAAATGGAATTGACATACTTAAGCCTTGATGCATACCAATATCTCCAGGAACATTTAATATTGTGTTAAATCTGGCTACATGTGACCTGCCCAGCATCAGGCATACTGTCATTGCCATAGCTGCATGCTGGCATTTCTTTGTCCACCCCTAGTCCTGTGCAGTAGAACAAGTCATATCAGCCTGATCCCTGTTTAATTGTCTTTTCTCACCACCTGAAAATTTATTCTGAAAACCTCAATGTAGGAGAAAAGTAGTGAACAGAACGACAATGTATCTTGTGGAGCATTTTGGCAAACATCTAACAAAAATAAAGGGATTTTGCAGGCTCTGGAGAAGGAAATGTTAATTTCCAAACTGTGGCAGAAGATAAAGAAAAAATGAGGTGGTCTGCAGTCATCTGATTTATTCCTGAAGTCAAGATCTGTGATGATAAAGTTGTCCTGAATTGTTTCATCAACAATTTTTTTTTTTTTTTTTTTTGCCTTAGTGTCATACCAGTGTTATTTTCTTTATTTTGTTTTCCATCTGGCAATTATCTGATTCATTGTCTGCTTAGGAGCACTGCTGTTCTCATGTTACCCACATCACTTGAGTTTCTGAACTTACATTTCCTCTCCCTCCTTCTGTTTTCATTGCTGATTTCTTTCATTTGTCTGAACCACTATTATCTTCAAGTTCTGCTTTAATCTCTTTCAGTCATTTTACAGGACCATCAAATATTTCTTGAAATATTAGCAGTCACAGTAACAGCAGTGAGTTCTGTGCCCTACTTAGAAATCTAAAGTTCATATTCATGAGGAAGGAAAGGAAAAATCTTTTTTCAGTAAATCCACCTGTAGGATCACATCCTGTTTTTTCACATATTTTGGGAAAAGTAAGAAAGAATAAGAAGTAAACAGCCTTTGGAGTAGAAACTTTGGCCAATCTGGGTGTTATAATTGACTTTATGGTCAAAAGGGTAAGGACCAACTTTTCTTTGTAGATCTTTATATTTACTGCTTAGTTCATATAGTTTGTCTATCTCTGCAGTGCCAGTATTTTTTACAGAAAAGCATAAATAGTCATGTGTAAATAACATTGTTCAGTTGAAGCAGATTTGGTTTCACAATGACCCAAGGAATTTCTTGTGAATAACAGCAATGTCAGAAGCATTTATTCTCTTAAGCTTGAGGCAATCTGACTTTGAATGATGACCATATTCTTAAATAAATAATCTCTGTTGCCAGGTAAAACTAACCTTTTAAATATAATTTGATTCACTTTCTTCTGGATTAATTTCATACCGGGCACAAATAATGGAGAATTTGGGACTAAGGTTCACTTCAGTGGGATTTCTCTAGGTGAAGCTCTTTCCAACTGTTTTTCCCCTCCTATCTATAAAGCTGTATTGTGGCAAAAACGATTACTTAGTGTTTACATTGCAGCAACAACATGGGTCTCTTCTGAGAATTAACTTCTATTTTAGATGCATTGTGCAAACACACATAAATTTGAATTCCCTGACAATATCTACCATTTTGGCCTATATACCCCCTGTTTTCAGGGTCTGATAATCAACACATTAGTATATGCTAAATACCTGTACCATTTACAGAATTCTCTCTTCTTTATTCAGAGAGAGTGATCTGTAAAGGTGCTTTGTGAGCTTTTGACAAACATTAATACACACTGTCCAGATTCCAGGTATGTCAAGACTATGGTGTAATCTAGTACGTGAGAAAGATTACATTCTAATTGAGTCCATAATTGGCATAGCTAGTTCTGCACTTATGAAAATTACAAGTTATAAAAGTGGAGTTCAAGATCATTGAGGCAAAGGAGGAGGGTGCATAGAAAGCTTGCTATCCTGCACATTAGGTGAGTAGACTTTGGCATCTTCAGGGATCTTCTTGGTAGAGTATCATGGGATAAAGTCCTGAGGGAAGAGAGGCCCAAGAAAGTTGGTTAATATTCAAATATCACCTCCTCCAAGCTCAGGATCAATGCATCCCAATAAAAAGGAAGTCAGGCATAAATGCCAAGTGGCCTGCATGTGTGAACAAGAAGTTACTACACAAACCCAAATACAAAAAGGAAGTTTACAGCGGGTAGAAGCAAGGACAGGTAGCCTGGGATGAATATAGAGAAATTGTCTGAGCAGCCTAGGATCATGTTAGGAAAGCTAAAGCCCTGACAAAATTAAATCTGACCAGAGATATCAAGGGAAAGAAGAAAAGCTTCTATAGGTATGTTGGTGAAAAAGGAAGAAAAGGGAAAATCTGTGCCTCCTCCACATGGCAATGAAAGACCATGTTACCTGGGATATGGGATACAGAGAAGGCTGAGGTACTCAAAAATTGGAAAAGGGGAAATATAACACCCATGTCTACAGAGAGTAACAAGGATAACCTGTGAAACTACAGCCTGGTTAGTCTCATATGTGTACGAGGTAAGACCAAGGAGCAGGACCTCCTGGAAAATATACCAAGGCACACAGGAAATAAGGAGGTGATTGGAGACAGACAAAGTGGATTCACAAAGGGCAAATCATGCCTGACTAACTTGTTGGCCTTCTACGATGGGGATTGAGTGTTGATGGATAAGGGAAGAAAAGCTGATGTCATCTACCTGCACTTGTACAAAACTTTACATGGTCCTACTCAACATCCTTGTCTCTAAATTGGAGAGACATGGATCTGATGGATGAACTGTTTGGTGGATGAGGAATTTTCTGGATGGTCACATTCAAAGACTTGCAGTCAATGGCTTGATATCAAGGAGGAGGCCACTGATGAATGGTGTCCCTCAGGGGTCTGTATTAGGACCAGTACTGTTCCGTGTCTTCATTGGTGCCATGGACAATGGTATCAAGTGCACCTTTAGCAAGTTTTTGGATTACACCAATCTGTGTGGTGTGGTTGACACATTGGAGGGAAGGGTTGTCATCCAGAGGGACATGGACAAGCTGGAGAGGTGGGTCTTTGTGAACATCATGAAGTTCAGGAAGGACAACTGCAGGATCAGGGCAATCCCAAGCAAAATACAGGCTGGGTGGGGAATGGATTGAGAACAGTCTTGCAGAGAAGGACTTGGGGGTGCTGATTGATAAGAAGCTGAACATGAGATGGCAATGTACACGTGCAGCCCACAAAGCCAACTGTATCCTGAGCTAGCTCAAAAGATTTTAACTGGATTAACTGAGCTTGACAAGGGATGCAAAAAATAGCAAGGAGTTCTACTATATTATTGTCCAGAAAAGAAAGGCCAAGGAGAATATACCCCAGCTGATAGACGAGAAGGGAGAACTAGTAATGACAGACATGGGGAAGGCTGAGGTACTCGACAACTGCTTTGCCTCAGTCTTCACCGCCAGACAGACTTCCCATGTATCCAATTTCCCTGAAACTGTAGATGAAGGCTAAGTGAGCAAAATCCCTCTCACTGTAAGCGAAGAACAGATTCGGGACCACATGATGAAAATGAAAAGGTACAAGTCTGTGGGGCCTAATGACATTCATCACATGGTCCTGGGGGAACTGGCTGATGGAATGGACGAGCATCTCTCCATCACAGTTGAAAACTCCTGGCAGTCAGGTGAAGTTCCTGGTGACTGGAAGAAAGGGAAACATCAATCCCATTTTTAAAAAGGGTGGAAAGGAGGACCCAGGGAACTACAGATCATTGAGCCTCAACTCTGTGCCTGCCAAGATCATGGAACAGATCCTCCTGGAAACAATGTCAAGGCACATGCAGGACAAGGATGTGATCCAAGACAACCAACATAGTTTCACCAAGGGCAAATCATGCCTGACCAATCGGGTGGCCTTCTGTGATGGAGTGACTGTATCAGCTGGCAAGGGAAGACCAACCAATGTCATCTACTTGGACTTCTGTAAGGCCTTTGACATGGTCCCACATGACATCCTAATCTCCAAGTTGGACAGAGATAGATTTGAAGGATGGACCATTCAGTGGATAAGGAGTTGGCCTGAAGGCCGCACCCAGGGAGAGATGGTCAATGGTTCTATGTCCAGGTGGAGGCCTGTAATGAGTGGTGTTCCTCAGGGGTCTGTCTCAGGACTGGTGCTGTTCAATATATTAATGACATACATAGACAATGGTATTGAGTTGCACCCTCAGCAAGTTTGCAGATGACACCAAGCTGAGTGGTGCAGTTGATACAACAGAACGAAGAGATGCCATTCAAAGGGACCTGGACAAACTCGAGAAGTGGGCCCATGTTGAGTGAGGCCCATTTAATGAGGTTCAACATGTCTAAGTGCAAGGTGCTGCACCTGAGTCAAGGGCAATCCCAGAAATGAGTGCAGACTAAGAGAAGAATTAATTGAGAGCAGCCCTGCAAAGAAGGACTTGGAGATTCTGATGGATGAAAAGCTCGACATGCAGCCAGCAGTCCAGAAGGCCATTTGCAACCTGGGTTGCATCAAAAGAGGAGTGGCCAGCGGATTAAGGGAAGTTATTGTCCCCCCCTACTTTTTTTTCATGAGTCTCCCTTTGGAGTACTGTGCCCATAATATAGAAAGGACATGGACCTGTTGGAGCAAGTCCAGAGGAGGTCCACAGAGTTGATCAGAGGCCTGGAGCACCTCTTCTGTGAAGACAGGCTGAGGAAGTTGGGGTTGTTCAGCCTGTAGAAGAGAAGGTTCCAGGGACACCTAATAACTGTCTTCCAATACCTAAAGGGGGGCTACTAGAAAGCTTGAGAGGGACTTCTTGCAAGGGCATGAAGTGATAGTACAATGGGAAAAGGCTCAAAACTGAAAGAGAGATTTAGATTAGATATTCAGAAGAAAGTCTTATTATGGGGGTGGTGAGGCACTGGAACACTTTGCCCAGAGAAATTGTGAATGTCCCATCCCTGGAAGTGTCCAAGGCCAGGCTGGATGGGGCTTTGAGCAACCTGGTCCAGTGGAAGGTATTGCTGCCCATGGCAGGGTCATTGGAATTAGATGATCCTTAAGTTCCTTCCAAACCAAACCATTTTATAATTCTATTAAAAAATAACTCATATGATTAAAAATAAAATAAAATAAAATAAAGCACAAAGCTTAGGAAAAAGAAATATTGCATACTGCTTAAAGATCTTTAATTTGTCTCCTGTAGCTATCACCATGTTATAGTCCTTGATTGGTCATTGTTTTCTTTTTTTCTTTTTCTGGAGGACTCCAGCATCATTCATTATAGGACATGTACAATACTCTTCCAGTAAAACACTACTTACTTTTCTAATTTATTCTTATACTTCAATATGAGGACCCCATCTTATATTGAATGTGTATTTTAACTCTTTCTATAATGACATCACCTACTTGTTGGATTTTCTGTAGTGCTCTTTACTACAGAAGATGATTGCCTCATAAATCTACCCATCTCTGAAAAACCTCTGTGAGGTGAGAAATTGGCATCATCCCCATTCTACAGAATGGATGTTAAGGCTAAAAGATGTAAGATTAAAAGCACACAAGTTTTTAGTGCTCAAGGTGAAATGCCTACTGGCTTTTATTTTTTTGTGTGTTTTAGAAGACAGCATTAGATATGTTCAGAGAGAGTGCTCACTTTTCAGTTGCAGCTTGGAATATTCTGTATTTCTACAAATTGGACACCTGAGTTTCCAGTTAGGTACACAGAAAAATAGGATTAAACAATTAATGACTGCCCTATGAAAAAATGGCTTATGAAACTTGGCCAGCATCACACAGGAATTTTGTTCCAAAGGCAGAGTTAGAATCCAGTTCTCCGAGGGAGTATTTCCTGCATTGATTATGAGATCATTCATCAAACTGCAATCTCCTTCTTCATTTCTAATACAATTTCCAATTCCTGCATCAAAATTTCTGGACAATATTCTACTCACACTATATCATTCTGATTCAGTCTTACCCACTATTCAGTAGCTTCTCTGTTTCCTTTGAGAAAGCACCTTGTACTTCAAACACTGAATCTCCTTGCTGAATTCCTTGCTGAATCCCTCCCCCACCCCAAAACAAACAAACAAACAAACAAAAAAACAAAATACACCACCAAAATCAAATCAAAATCAAATATAAGCTTCTTCCCCATTGTCTGGACAGAAGAAGTAAATCATTGTGGGTATATCATGGTAAAATACAATGCTCCCAGCTAGTTCCAAGATATACAATTGCTGCAAAAGTTCTGTTTGGTCTCTCAGATCCACTTTGATATTTACTCAGACCTTCTGTTTTAGAGGACTGTAAGTTCTAAAATCAGCTGTCCTGTTGAGCTAAGGTGATACCTGTGGCAAACTGCTTTGTCAGTCTTTGAGCTGAGACCTGTTTGTTCATCATAAGCTGCAAATTTCCCTGTATGAATAGGAATTTCCATGCTGTGCAGGAACACTCATGTAACTCTATTACAAAGGTTTAATAATATCTGTGTCATCACAGCGAGATTTTAGTTAACTTAGCCAGGCCTTGCTTTGGGATCTTTGCATCATGTTCCCGTATGTGCCAAAGTAAAGCTCCCAACATTCCTAGGATTATATATATATAATAAATATATATATATATATATATATGTATGTATATTTTTACCAGTAAGGATGAGGAGCTGGGAGCTGGATGAGATGGTTCTTGTAGGTCCCTTCCATCTTTGGATATTATATGGTTCTATAATTATATAGTTGGAATATAGCTGTATATGCTAAAATAAGGTTTGAACAGATATGATGGATGTTTGCTTTCATACCAACATAATGCCTCTCTAAGCTTCTCAGTGGTCTCATCTGACCTTTCCAGGCTCCCATTGCTACCACTGGCTAAATCTACCTACTTACATCAATTCTCCAAAAGTGCTGTTCCAGATATGAGTTCCAAACCAGGAGCTTTTTTGCTGTCACCAAAGTTGAGTACGAATATGTTGGTTAATGTTTTACCCCTGCTAAGTGAAGTCAGAGAGATCTCCTCATTTCTGGAGCTCATTAGCTTTTTAGGTATTAATCAACCTGACTAGAGAAAATTCATAACTAGGAATCTTCAAAATATTTCCTAAAACCATAAAGGATGGCTTTGGCTAGTTTCTGTTCTGAAAGTGAACAGCAAATATGAATCTTGAACAAAATGTCCTCAAAGACTAGAGTAAGGTTTTCATTTATTTTTTTTTTAACTGCACACTCTTCAAATTAAAATACATTTTTCTGTTTTTCATTAATTGTCCTAAAATACGCATTTTTTCCTGAAAACTGATACCTCCATAAAAATACTTAATAAGTATATTTCCCAAATGATCCTTCTTTTTTAAAATTCTGAGTAAACTGTTGTATATCTATTATGATATTGATATTATTTTAGATTTTAAAAGATCTATTAATTATATTAATGTATTTATTAATAGATTCCATACATTTTCAGTGTATATAGGGGCATAGATGTTACAGAAAAAAAGATTTGAACCCACTTCAATTACCTTGCAGCAGAATAGTCCATTACCAGGTTGTAAACGACTCTGGGCTAGGACTTCCTCAGTCCTTCTGTTAAGTTCCAGTTGGGATGAATCAATAACTATTTATTAGAGAAGAAACTCAAACCAATCCTCACTCACTCCCCAAAGGACTATAGGTTCGTACTCTCAGCCATTAGGCCAATGGGTATTTATTTATCTCTTAACAGAGTGCAATAGCTTCCTCTGAAATGCAGAGCCTCATTCCGTAAGACTTTCCAGGCTTAGTTCTCAATGCATTTTTTCTCATGAAAGATGAATAATGAAGTTTAGAGTCCCTACATTATTGATTTAAGCTCATCTTTCTCACTTTTTTTCAGGCAAATGCAGCATTAGTATTAGTAGAATTTCTCCAAATGAAATTGCAGAAATAAAATTAAATACTGTGTAACACATCTGAACACGGTGAAGACAAAGTTGCAAAGGCAGCCAAAATGCTGGCCTTTCTTATTAGCAGTTGACTTTCTAAGTTTAGCTATCTGTAGCTCAGCTGACTTGAAAACATAAACATATCCCCTACATTTGACAGTCACAGATACTGTGAATAAAACGGAAATGCAAAGAGATGGGAAGATAATTTGCAAATGAGGAATCATAAATATAATATTTTTGCTTTCATTCTTTGGTACAAAAGGAAATGAGTAAAAGACATTCTGAGAAACAGCAGTAATTGTAAAATTTAGGAGATCCTGGTAGTCTGCTTTCTTGTAGAACACTCACCATTGTTTATAATCAGCATCACAGTTGCAGTAGTACTTGGGATCAGTACAGTTGCGTTCAATGCCACAGGCACATTTTTGAATACCAGGTCCTGATCCTCCCCAGTAATAGTGCTTCTCATTGGCTTTTCCAACCCACCATGTGTATGGATTCCCCTCTGCAAGGAAAGAAAATGAAAGGTTATAATGCATTAAGGAAGAAGAGCTCCATTAAGCATTAACAGGGCTCAGATATTTAATATGAAGATATTAGCAACACATAACTGGTGGCTGTCCAGTTTGTTTGTATTTCCAGCATTGTTATTAAGCAATTCAAAGATCCTAGCCAGCTAAACAAAGCACATTTTCTTTTCTATATTCACCTGATTTGTAATGGTTGACATTTATTTATTATTATTTTTAAAATTTTGCTTGTTCTGTTTTAACTTTTTAATTGTTCTCGGTTTATATAATGAAAATATATGGGCAGGTTCCAAAATTGTTTTCAATTAATTTCTAATTCATATAGTTAGCTATCGGTTTGATTATTCAATATTTGTCCACAAATGGTGCACCGAAATATAAAGAGATATTATTGGACTCACAAATCTTAACAATTCTTAAAAAATCTGTACAAAAGGTTTGATTTAACACCAGAGCAAAGGTAATCTGAACATTGATATAATCCTATCATTGGGTCTGTAACCTGGTATTTTCACAAACTTTTCTAACTTGATTTCTTATGGGAAAAACTAAGCCTCTTATATGCAATCAAATTAATAAATAACCCCCACCCTTATTTAAAAGTCTCTTTTTATGCTTGCAGTTCATCAGGGCATTTAAATATGAGCTTAACTTCAAACCCACATGAGTAACTCAATCAATTGCAATATAGTTATCTATAGCAATTTTTCACATTTTGAAAACATGATGGAACTCAGCCTATAAACATGGCTCTTTACAATGTCTTTTTCGCCATCTGCACTGTGACACGACATTTTCTCATTAAATCAAATAAAGCCATTTGCATGAAATCCAATAAATTTTACAAACAAAATACTGAATATTAGATTCTGTTTTTGATAATTTTCTGTCCGTGCATTGGTATTATACATTTCCAAAAAAAACCCAAAAACCTGCATTCATAGTCATAAAAATAGCTATACTGCAATTAAATTTTATCATCCAGACCATAGATCTACTTATCCCAGATATATGTGGAAATATATATTAAAATAATTCATATGGAAAATTCAAGAGATGGAGAGAGCAACCAAATATCTTCAGACATGATAAAATACAAATAAACAAACAAGAATCCCACAGCTCTCTGAAAACACTTGCTTTGTTCAGTGCTTTTGATTATTAAAGACCCTATAAAATATCACCACTGAAAATACAGTAATGTGAAAAAATCATGGTTGCTGAAGGTTTTTATTTGTTATTACTGTGCTGCATAGTATGACCATTATGTTGACCACTAATGCAATGGGTATACTAACAGAATTGCTTGATTCTGGACTTTAAATTGGTTGTTTTATTTTCTCCAACTTGATTATCATGGAACTAAGTTTTGCAGGCTAGAAAAGCATTCTACGTGAATGTTTCAACAGCATTTTCAAGCTACAATAAAATCTATCAGATAGGAGCATAGGTATCCCTGCCTTACATAAGGTTATTATCAAACTTTTAATCACAAATGTATTTGCAACATCTAATGACAGAACACTATGGCGTTGCACTTCAGGCTAGCATAGCTCAACCACAGAGATTTCTCATTCTCCCTCCTCAAAAAGAAGAGGGGGAGAAAATATTATGAAAAAGGGTTCATAGTTTGAGATAAGGACAGGGAGATCATTCACCAATTACCATCAGAGGCAAAACAAACTCACAGTAAGGAGATTATTGTAATTTATTGCCTATTCCTAACAGACTAGAGCAGTGAGAACTGAAAGTAAACTAAAAATTCTTTCCACTCAATCCTTCACCTACCCTCTTCTACTTCCTCCCCTGGAGTGGTGAGAGGAATGGACAATAGGAATTGTGGTCAGATCATATCACTTCATCTCTGCCGCTCCTTCTCGGTCACTCTCTGCCCATGCTCCAATGTGGGGTCCCTCCCACAGGATGCTGTCCTTCCCAAACTGATTCCATGTGGGCTTCTCACAGGCAGCAGCTCCTGCCTTGGTCTGTACCATGGGGTCCATCCATCAGGAGCAAACTGCTCCAGCACAGGTCCCCCATGCGTCGCAGCTCCCCCCCAGATCCTCTGCTCCCGTGTGGAGATCCTCTTCATGGGATGCAGTTCCAGCCCAGAGTCTACTCCAAGGTGGGCTCTCCATAGGCTGCAACTTCTTTCATGCCAGATCCACCATGGTCTCCTCCATGAGCTGCAGCATGAGTATCTGTTTCAGCATGGTGCATCATGGTCTGGGGGTGGGGAGCCTGCTCCACCATGGGCCTCATCATGGGCTGCCAGGGAACTCCTGCTCCAGCATCTGGAGCATCACCTCCCTCGCCTTCTTCACTGAACCTGGTGTCTTCAGGGTTATTTTTCTCTGCATTTTCTCCCTCGTCTCTCACAGCTGCTATTGCACAACAGTTTTCCCTTTCTTAAATCTGCTCTAACAGAGGTGCAAACAGCATCTCTCATTGGCTCAGCCTTGGCCAGTGGCAGGTCCCCTTTGTAGCTGGCAGGAATTGGCTCTTATCTGACATGGGGCAGCTTCTGGACTCTTCTCAAAAGACACCCTTCAAGCCTCTCCACTACCAAAACCTTGGCACATGATCCCAATTCACAGAATCACTTTTATTGATATAGCATGCAACAACAGCATTAATGATATCTGAAGGTCCTATTGTTTTTGTTTGTTTGTTTGTTTGTTTGTTTTTGGTTGTCTTTGATGTTAGTTTCTATGCTGTCATGGAAATGCTAGTTTTGATTCTTCTTCAGTCAAAATTCTGTTTATGCCCTTGCTATCAAGCAAAGGACTGCATGATTCAATCAGTGATCATTTCCCTGGAAAGCAAAACTGCCAATTAAAATACCAGAAGGATATAAATTTACTTGGAATAGTTGAAAAGAGGATTAAAAAATCTGAAACAGGTAGAAATGAGTAAAGTGGATGAAACAATAGCAGAACTGCAGACTACAGTAGTGGGTGTCACAGACCAAAATGACATACAAAAACAGGTTGTGTTTAACTCATTGAAATGATAAATGACATACAGCTTTAAATCCAGAATGTGTTATAGCTTAGGCAGAGCAATTGTTCACATCTATTTCTTTCACTGTGCACATACAGTAGCTAGGGATCTGGCCCAGTTAGGGTGTGTACTTCTTCATTATGAGGGAAAGACCTACTAGCACGTTTGGGAACACAGATTGATTTAGGAAGATACTAAGACAAGATATGATTACATTTCTAGAAAGGTCAGGGAGGTAAGGTCTGGATTTTTTTGGGTCTGCATTCAGCATGTAAACTGCTAGCCATGCCTACAAGCATGAATTCCCACCCTGCCCTTGTAGACATCACCAATGGTCTGTAATTGCACAGTATATTGTACTAGGGCTTGCAACAGTGCAACTCTCAGTGGACTGCTTTTATCTGTTACTGTGCAGTGAGATGGACTTTCCATTACCACATAACCCCATACAGTGGAAAAAGACAAGCCTTAGACAATTCTGTACTACAGTGATCGATACCAGATGCCCTAGAGCTGGTTAATGTTCTATAGTTACTACAAGGAAAAGGTGGGGAGATGCTGCTGTATCCCATTTGCTCTGTGCCAGCCAAATGAGAACAGCCCTTTGTGTCCATCCTGCTTCACTTCAGACAAGAAAAAGAAGGGTGCTGTTTTGTCTAGAGTTCAGAAGCTCCAGATCAGGAACATTATGCAAATATATTGCAGATGCCAAAATGACAAGGTATAACAAATAGAGAAACACTTCAGTAGAGAAACTAAAAGGGCAACGGAAAAGAAAAGTTGGAAGGGATAAGGATGTAAAAAAACAAAACAAAACAAAAAATTAGAAACAGGACCACACTTCCCCTCTCACATTTTGCCTTGTTTATACCTCTATAGTCTATTTTTGTGGAAGTGCGCTCTGCCTTAGAACCCTTTGCTTATTTTTTCTGCTTTGGAAGCTGTTGGAAAGGGCTGATACAAGTAAATGAAGTAATGCACTACAGTATGAAAACTGATAACTAATGGATATCATTCTAAACATCAGAATATTTAATCATATGTGATTATTCTGCTATGGTATCAGTGCTATTTGTCTTATGGCTTTAAAAGCATATAAATTCAATCTAAGGAGGAAAAAAACATTGGAGGGAAAAAGTTACATATAAAAGTTGACAAATGTAATGTGATGGCAAGAAATACGAGAAGACAATTGTTATGTTTTTGAAGGTATCTTTGCTCAATGTAGGAACAAATTTTGAGTTACTAGAGAGCTTTGCTGTTGTTGTTGACTGACAGTTTTATTCCCCAAACTTTTGTGGAGAAATAGCATTACAATAAGGATCAGGAGAGAAATTCACTGCCTGCCTTGAAGTTCTGGTTTGAATAGTCTTGATACAAAAGTACCCCATGGGCACGAAACAGCTCTCTTTTGAGGAGTTTTGTAAGAAGTGTTTAATTTTATCTGTACCAAATTATGATGAGCTGCATTTTCATTTCCCTTGCCAACCCTACAGCCAAAGTTAATACTTGTGGTGTGAGAACAGTCTTTTAAGGGCAAAATGCCTGATCTCATTTAAATAGATTAAGTGTACATAGAAGTTTGGCTAAAGCCAAACTGAATCAGATCATATTTTTATATGATATATGATCATATTTTATATGATATATGATTCAGATCATATTTTTACTGATTCAGATCTCTTTCTCAAAAAAACCTTTAAAATTTACATCACATATAGTTAACTATAGGAACATTAATGCAAAATATTAGTTGTTGTTGTTGTTGTTGTTGTTTAAATCCTTGTACAATGATACCCCAGACCTTCAGTTATTAAATCAAAGTATGTAAAGAAACCGATCATCAGTGTTTTCTATTATGAAGTGTGCCCCCTCCACAGAAAATTCAGAAAAAAGTAAAGGACTAAGATAACTGCTTTGTATTCACACAAGTCTTTGAATGTCATAAATGTATATTTGCGTGAAACATTCCATTTAATACAAAAACATACCCAGCCAAAGTTAATGTAGTATGAACAGATCTCTTAACAGTCAATAACATATTTAATTCTATTGTAGCAGAACATTCTCACAATGTATAACTTTTGCAAATACCTTCATATTCTATGGAACATCTAATACAACCTATAGGTTTTATTATTTTTAAATGCACCTTAATAAAAACGGTGTTAACAGGCTTTAGGCCTGATGTTTCAAAGCCGTTCAGTTCCAGTAACTAAAGAAACAATATTGAGACAGTTCAAACTAGGTAACTGAATAAAGTGGACAGTTACTCCACAGCATTCAGTAAGGTCCATTTCCACTGGAACCCTTAAAGTGTTGTGATACAAATTTCTCATTTGTAAACTACCTGGAGAAGCTATATACTTCTCCTTTGTCCACCATCTTTTCCCAGTAACAAATTTTCCTCCAGTCTCTTCTTTCTTCCTTCACTAGAAAATATCACTTTTTGCATTAATGATCTGCAAAACTAGTTTGCTTTCCACAGTCACTGAAGGAAGAGTGGAAGCGTGTTGCTTCTACTAAGAAGAAGAAAGCTGTTCGCAGCTTTCAATTACTCTTGTGTTCCTTCCAGGAGCAACACAATTAACTATTCATGATTCTTCCCTTGGTTTTCTTTTTCATCTCTTTCTCATTCCTAGCAATTTAGTAATTAGAAGAATAGAAACAGAAATTAATTTTGGCAGCACTGGTAAGAACTCTGTACCTGACAGTGTCAATGGGAGGCAATAGACAAAAGATCTGACTTGGACAATTACTTGTGGTTCATTACCTTTGCACTCCCCCAGCATCCAGCCACTGCATTAAGGATGCCAGAGGGTATTTTTTTACCTGTTTGTGTCAGTGTCTGTTTATAGACTCACTGTCCATGAATTTGCCTAATTCATTTTTGAACTTGCTTATCCTATCTTCATCTACAGTGCAGGTGAAAAATATGTGGTGACTTGAAACAGGTTATAACTTGCTCCGAATGAGGATGATCCTGCCTCTGCTTGTTATTTTTTATTATTATTTTTTTTAACGTCTATCTTGTATTTAAAATAAAAGGAAATGGTTAATAAAGAAAGGACAGGAACATTTTCAAATCAAACAAATGGCTCAGAACCTCTGAAAATCAAGGCCATTGAAAATTGCACATTGGAGACTCTACCTAAATTTAACAACTAAATCCCCTGGAAGCAATTAAGTTGATCCCCTGGAAGCAATTAAGTGTTAATTTATTGGACTGGATATCTTTGAATTGGACTTTTTTTTTTTTTTTTCCTTAAGTGCAACCATCCCATAATCCACTAATATTAAAAATTCCCTAATAAATACTAAGGAATGTCAATGATTATATTATAATTGTTATTGTTTTCAGAAAAGATTTTTTTTCAGTTCTTTGTTAATGGAACAGATTTAAACAGTATGAATTGAATTAATTGGCTGTTTCTTGTTATTGGCAGGATAAGCCCAAAGACATCTTTCTAAAATGTGCTATAACTTGGAAGCCTGAAATAGACTTCCCATTCATAGGTAAAAATGAAAGCTATTCATATGGATAACATGTCAAATTAAAGAGAAAACTTTAAAAATGTTAATCTGCATAGAAGGCAGGTAGGATTCTTGTACTTTTGAATGAAATGTATTTATTACAAGTGCACTTTGCAATAAAGTACACTGTAATATACAGTACCTTTAACCTGAAGGGGTAACTTGGTTTTAGGTCACAGCTCATTAGAGTCTGTGCAGGAATTCTACCTGATACTGAAGAAGCAGGTTCTGAAAATAATTATTTTGTCACTGTTTGAAAAGTTCAGTATACTAATACGTCTGTGCACTTCCTGGCTTTCATCTCATTTCTTAATGACAACTTTTTTCCTTATAGCATCAGCAGTATCTACTCCATATAGAGTAGATAAAATAATTTTTATCAACCCTGTGAAATATTTATGTAATCTTTTGAAGACTGAATATTTGGAAAAACAAACAAACAAACAAACAACATTTGTGGCCTGATCTCACTCATGCACTAAGTGAGATCATGTTCCAATGTAGAATTCTTTAAGTTAAGGATGTCAAATCTGGGTAGGGTCTGCTTTCCTAGTTCATTTCATGAATGTTTTGTGCATAATTATTATTATCTTTATGCTCAGGGCCAGTATGAAGCTGATGAGACACTTTGAAGGTTTGCTGTCCCGGCCTCATGTCATGGAAACACCCACCTAGATTGAATGTGCAGCTGCTAGTAGTTTCATGACAACAGTAAACAGTCCTAATTGAAGGTGCTAATCCTTATATGTTGCTCCTGTTTACATACAGGTAGATTGTGAGCAACTTGTGTCAGTGCAAGTGACCAACTGAAAGGCTGAATTAGTTGAAACTGACAGAAGAGGGATGAGAGAAGAGTTTGGCTGGTTGGTCATATTTCCAGATTTCAATGAAAGTACCTGTGAAGAAAGTGACTCCTTAAATGAAAGGGAAGTTCTATGTGATAGTATCAAGGGTGTTTTTCTTTTAATAAATATGTTCTCTCTTTTTTTTTTTCCAGTAGTACTTATTTCTACCTATTGTGTTATGGAATTAATTTAATATGAATAACCCATGTATTTAATACTATATAATATAAATATAATTTAATTAATATATGACATTTTTAAAGGTAAGTAAATTGTTGTCATTATTTTGTTAACTGATAAATTAGTTTTTCTTCCAGCTAGCTAGGAAAAGGGATCATAAACAATGCTTAATATTTGTAAAGAGAAGTTGCATCAGTGGTTGTCACCCTACTAATGAGTAAGAGTGAGATTAGTCAAACCTTCATGGCAAAGTAAATGGGGCATTTGAGCAAACATGAAACTAGGGGAGGAAAACAGATTCAAAAACAAACTAACAAAAGAAAAACAACAGAAAAGAACACTTGGCAACTTCAGAAACCAGGACTACTTAATTTATGGCTACTTGTGAGCTTAATGGAATTATGGCCTGAAACTTTTAGTTTGTTATTTATTTTTATATATGTTATGTAAGCTTTCATTCTGAGGGTACTTGTGTTTGTTTTAGTTATTTTTTTCATAATGTTAATATCTGTTTTATTTAGTTATTTATTTTACTATGACTAACCTGGACCATTCATTTTCTTTTTAAGCTCACTGCGTAAGCTACTGTATTTGACAGTACTCTCAGTACTCTTTATTTGCAAAAGCTGTGTAAACTGTGTGAAAATGTAAGATTTGAAGTCTGCTCAGAAACAACCTTGAAATATGTAGTTTCTCAGTCTGCTTGTTAATTTAAGAATTTATATGGTTTGACATGTTATGGACAAGGTTTTCTTACTGCAAACACAGAGACATTTTTCTTTTTTTTTTTATGATATTCAGTCATTTACTTATGTATGAAGTCATACATAAGTAAATGAAAAATGCTGTTAAGATTTTAATTGAAAATGAAGACAAATATTGGAAAATGTGAAAAACAGAAAAATACTCTTGATGGTTTTATATTGAAATGTTTAAAAGAAAAATTTCAATTAACTAAATTTTGTTGGAGAAGCAGTGATAGCTGCATTTGCAACCTACATTACGGCCTATTTTATTTATTTATTTATTTATTTATTTATTTATTTACCAAATTTCAGTAAAGTTAGCATAACATTCTGTTCACTGTTTTCTTAAGAGTACCGATGAATTAATTGTTCTTTTCTTACACAGCCATAAAGTAGCCTGTTTTGCAGTAGAGGCAAGGCTAATGATGTCCATAAGCGAAACCTGAAGAACTTCCATAACCTTCAGTATCAGGAACTGGAATCAGACATTTAGATGCACACTCAGGAGCCCTGCCTTTCCTACAGAAACTGGAAGAGAAGACTCTTGTGATCACTACTCACCATACCTCTTAGCCTTCAATTATGTTTTGCTACATAAAGACTGACCTGAGAAGAGTCTATATTTTCTTGTCTTTAGTAAAGACAGAGAAAAAGTTCTCTCTCTTTTTTTTTTTTTTTTCCAGTAGTACTTATTTCTACCTATTGTGTTACGGAATGAATTTAATATGAATAACCCATGTATTTCAAGCACCTAATCAAGTGCTTGAAATACAAAATTCCTGCTTGCTTGCTGGCATTCATGCCTCAAGCTGATTGCCACTGCCATGTACAGCAATGCATGTGAATGTTCTCACGTGCCCGTATATTTGCCTGATTTATCACAGAACATATTTCAGATATGTGTATATTGATTTCAAAATTTAAATAAAAAATAATTAATCTTTTCCTAGATACCAAACATTCTGTGAAAGTATCTTTTCAGTAAGGCAACAGTAGTACTCCCAACTCTCTTATTGAGTAGCAGTCTATATCATATCTACTTAAAATTTAATTTCTTGGATCAACAAAAATGTAGGCAAAAGAGACTTTTATTTCAGAATTAACAACATATAAAAAAGATCAGGAGGGATACCTATAACATTGGTATCTGATGGCATCTTAAGGAAAAGCTTTTTGACAGCTTTATTTTGCCATTGGAGAGATTTATTCTTTGCCCCAGCTCATGAAAAGCTAGTACAGTACAAATGATTTTTCCCTTGTTAAGATAAATTCCAA
Organism: Heteronetta atricapilla; assembly: GCA_011075105.1. Classification (NCBI taxonomy): domain Eukaryota; kingdom Metazoa; phylum Chordata; class Aves; order Anseriformes; family Anatidae; genus Heteronetta; species Heteronetta atricapilla. The sequence continues at coordinate 55,831,347 of CM021732.1, forward strand.
GTTGCAGAACCACTAACCAAACCTGACTTGTTATTTTTCTTGGAATCAAGTCTCAGTGGTGATATTTAGCAAGGGAAAGCAGCTGTTAGATGTCCTTGTATGCTACTATTTGCTTGGTTTAAAGAGAATTCATTATAAGATCATCACAGTTCCTACTATATCTAACAACATAGTGTGCCAGACTTGGTGGGTGTTGCAAATATCTTTGTGTGGTAAGTCCACTGGAATATTTCAGGCCAAAGAACAGAGTCTCTGCCTAATGTAATGCTAAGGGCAGAAGTAAAAGTAAGTACTTTTAAACAATATGTGTCATTCAAGGGATAAAAAGAACATATGCATAAATATTTCCAAAAAGTTCATTAAAGTTTTTACTATGTATGATGAAACAATGGGCTTATGTTATTTGCTCTGGGAAGAGGACATGCAGGTCACAGCCAGAAAGTGTATGTGCAGTACAAACAGGCTTTTCTCAACTAGCACTGCTCCCAAATCTCAGACAGCAGCAACAACAAAGCTGTAGAAGATTTAGTGTGAGCTTACATATTACCCTGGAGTTTGCCCAGTCAGGCTACGATAAAATGCACATTTCCATGTCATGGTCTTGCAAAGAACATACTAAAGATAAATGAAGGAATTCCACCGTTTAGCTACAGGACTGCCATTTTGTGCTCACTTGATAATGATAACTTTACTTCTTTACCTGATGCCAGGTAAAAAGTATACATACATATACATACTCATTACTACTGATACTTTGCAAGTTAGTGCAAATAAGCACACAAATTATTTAACTTCTTTAAAATGACTCTAAGAAGCCCAGAAACTAACTGATTTCAACACAAACTACATTTTGAAGTTTTCTGTAACTACAGGCTCATCATAGAGCAGAGGTCCATTGGAAAGATTTCAGAAATCCTGGTTATTGGTACAACTCTTACAAGTATGATTTCTAGGTGGCTGTAAAATTAAACTCAAATTATTCTATCAGAATGAGTGAAAAGAGAGAGTCATTTAAACTACCATTCAATATGTTATGTGGAAACGGGGCAAATGCAAAAATAAGTTATGTAAATATTCAGTAAATGATACTGGTATCACTGAATCACATATTTTAGTAGAATTCACTTGATGTTCATAAATAATAAAAATAATAAAAATATATTTAAATAAATTTAAAATAGCCAAGTACTTTGGATCTTGCTTTGCACACCTACATTGGAGTGCTTTTAACATAAACAGAGAAGAAAATAGATAATATTCTTAACTTACATCTATCTACATCATTCAGTCTTCATGCAGCACAGTATGTCCTGCTGGTCCATTTATCTGATTTGTAGTAATCCCAGTCTACATTGAACTAAACATGACAACTCCTTAAGAGTTGATAGCATTATTTTGCTAACGAATTTAAATTAACAAGATCCCAAGGTAAATTAAGCTACATTCTTAGTGAGCAGAAATGCTGAAAGCTTTTTCTGCATGCAGTCTTTTCTCAGAGGTCCCATACCTCTCTCAAACATTTATGTCTTCAAACTGCTGGTCCCTGGCCCCTGCACAGCACAGCAATAGTTTAAGTTGAAAGAAAAAAAAAAACATTATAAGAGCCAGAAGGACTTCAGACTTCTCTCCACTGATTAGAATTTAATATCTGGCACTTCATAGGATTATAGAATCATAGAATCATTAAGGTTGGAAAAGACCTTTAAGATCATCTGTTCCAACCATCACCCTGATACCAATGTCACTCGCTAAACCATGTCCCTAAGCACCATGTCCAAACACTTTCCTTAAACATTCCTAGGGACAGTGACTCTACCGCCTCCCTGGGCAGCTCCTTCCAATGCCTGACTACTCTTTCTGAGAAGAAATGTCTCCTCATTTCCAAACTACATCCCCCCTGGTGCCACTTGAGGAGATTCTGTAAATTTCTGTATTCTAAATGGAATTTCATATGGAATAGGGACATAATCAGAGGTTGATTTGGTGGATTACAATGGTTTTCTTTGGTTGACGAGGCCGCTGCAGCAGCAGCTGCTGTTGTCCTTTTTCTTTCCTGACTGACCCTTGAGGAATCTTGAAACAATTGGCTTTACTTCTTCTATTCCATTGTGACTCCATTGCTGCATTGAGAACTACAATACTTGATAGTAACAAAGATATTCCAATGTCAGATCACACTCAGAAAAGTTTTCCTTATTATTATTATTTTTAATGACATTGTGCATGCACAATTTTGAAACCACAACTAGCACAAACATATGAATACAGATACTAGCCCTTTTGTATGGTAGTCACACTGCTCCCAGATTGTCTGCAATTCCAAATCTGGAAAGTAGCTGATCATTTAGAAATAAAAATGACACACAATGTGCACTACCATGACTTGTAATGTGCTATGTTCATACAATAGCAATGCACCCTAAATGGATTTCAAATTAGGAAAAAAAAGTCTAGTTGAGCCTCAGTACTGAGGCTTATAGCAGGGTGACTAGTGAGCATATTCAAACTGAAATCTGAAATAAAGATAGCTACTCTACACATACACACACACACACAGAGACACAAAATTATATGGGGACCAATAAAGATTAAAGCCAGAGGTCCAAAACCAAGCCATCGGTTTCACCAAAAAATGACTATTTGAGACCGAAATGGAACATGTAAATGAATAACCCTCCCAAACATGCTCTGCTGTCAAAATGCATTTTCAGTCTTATCGTTTATGTAGTTCAAGCCATTTCAGTTCATAAGGCTTTGCTGTTAGATATTAACCTGTAAATTATTATAAACTATTATATCCTATCACTAAAAATCAGTCAAATGTATGAATAACCTTTTAAAGTGCATACTTAGTACATGCAGATTTTAGAAGTAGTATAGGACATTGGTAATTCTGATGTTGCTAAGAGGAAGTCTAAAAAAATACAAATTTCAGTGTGAATGGGGTAATTTACTTCAGATGTATGACATGTTATCTTTAGTTTAATCTGCAAAAACACAGCCTTTGGATCCAATGTTGGAACACGAGGCAAAAATAATCACAGCCCTTTCATTCAATAAGGCACAGCCCATCATTTGTCAGACCTAATGATGGGCTTATGTTTTGGTATTTAGATGACCTCTCTAGGTCAGTTTGGGTCTCATGGCTACAGAACTATGTCTCTATTGATTTCTGGGAATCAGGCACACATTGATTAGGACTGACAACAGGAAATGTTAGGTGACATCTTTTACATTGTCAAGCTACCACCTACTACACTCTGAGCTCAAGGCACTCTTTTTCCTTGCTGAGGCTTGTTTCATCATTCTATTCAAGCACATCAATTCTTACATGTGGGTTTTAGATTTCTCTATGGGAAAATAGAAATTGGCTAACGATGCAGTTTATTGAAGACCTAATAAGACATTATGATAATCTCTTACTCTATAGAGTTGAAATGGCATTTTTAAACTATCATTATATACTCACAGGGCACAGGAATTACACTGATGGACTGTATAGAGTACTAGCTGTTGTATTAACAGTAGGAACAGAACTCCAGTTCCACTGGCTGTGGAAAAACTTGATTTCAAAACCCTACCTCACTATGCTGATGTGAAGAATGATTTCCTGTGCTCTGTGTGATAGAATTCCACACTCCAGAGAGAGAAGGATATATTGTAGAAGTCAAGAAAATTAAAATGTTTTCCCTTGGTCAATTCTTCAGACTCTTTTTGCTCTGGCATGCAGTTTCTTTTGTCAGGGCCAGGAGTTTACCTCCCTGATACAGACAGAACAAGCTGGAACACTTCACAAGCTCAGCAATAAGCAAACTATGTAGAAAAATGAAAGTTCAAATACTTGAAAACAAAGAATTCAAACCATACTCTTAAAGGGGGGGCAGCATGCTCATCCATGAAAGCAACAATTCTGAAGATTTAACAAAACCTTGTAGTACTGACAGTGTAAAAAATACCGCAGAATAAACAATCCATTCTTTATTCAAACAAACAAACAAATAAATCCAGTCCACCCCCCAAAATAATCAGACTTCAATAAATCTGAAACAGACGTTGTGTCATTTTTTTTTTTTCAATTTATATAGCCTGTTAGGTGACTGTCATTGAAACAGTATGTCTGACCCCTGTTATCAAGACAAAAGTTGAAAAATAGAGGGAATTGAACCTCATTTCAATAACGGATTGAAAAAGCTGTTTTTGAATGATTATTTTGAAGGGCTTGAAGTTTATCATATGGAGCTCTTCTCAACTTGTCAGTCAGAAGCACTTCATAAGTGTGCTGTCCTGCTGCACCCCCATTAACACATTTAAAGGGCTCTCCCACCACAACTAGGCTCCATTGAGACCCTCCATTGAGGTGCTAACAGTTTTGAAATTTGGTGTAAAAGCTTGGAAGTCCTGGAATAAAATGGTAAAAAAGTGAACTTGGTTACACTCTGTAAATACTTAGCAATAAAGTAGAAATTTCAGGAGTTATTATGAAATTTCTCACTGCAGTGGGCAAAGCATAAAAATCAACCCAATTTTAAAAGGCAATTTTAAGCCAGAAATAAAGTTCAGTGAAGTTCATTAACCTTTGGCATCATTTGCTGAAGGTTATATTAGATTCTTTACCACTACAAATTTCTAGAGTGAAAAATGATATATTTTCTAAAACAAATGCTCTACATTAATAGAGAGTGCTATGCTAGTTTTATACAGGAGGTCAGATTAAATGGTTGTAAAAATCCCTTCTAGCTTTATAATCTACTTTGCAAATAAAAAAAAAATACAAAACTTGAAAACTACTTGGAAGCTTTAGTGATGCAGAATGTTTCTGAATTTCTACTTGTAACTGTTATGCAATTTATAAGATGGATACTCCATCATTTCTCTGCAAAGAGCACCAAATTCCTGTTTGCTTTTGGAATCAGAATTCAGACTTGTTATTTTTGTGTTATGTCACATTACCAGACTTCTGCCCCTGAAAGTATCTTTTTTTTCTCGTGTTTCTCTATCATAATTTTAGGATTGGTCAGTGGATATACGTGCTCCAACAACACACGATATTGTTAAGTCTTCTCTTCATAGTGCTCAGGTTGCATCCACCCATCAATTCCTTGTCAGAATTTGCTTCCTCCATTAGTTCCAAAGAAACAAATAATAATTGAGAATCAAAGGGATGTCTGGAGGTCATTTATTCCAAATAGCTGCTCAAAGCAGTGCAAACTTCAAACTTGATCAGGTTACTCCCAAGGTTGTGAATCTCCAAAGACAGATTCTACCTTTCTGGGCAGCTTGTTGCAATGATTAAAAGCTCTCACAGTGAAGAATTTTCCCCTTTTGACCAGATGGAATTTCCACTGCTGTAATTTGTGCCTACTGCCTCCTAGACTTTCACTGCTTACCTTTGAGAAAAGTTTATTCTTTCTTTCTCTAAAACCACCTCTTTTGTAATGGGAGGTACCAATTGGATCCCCACTAGCTTTCTTTTCCTCAGTCTGAACAAACCCAGCTTTCCTTGTTTCTACTTGTACATTATCTACTCCAGAATCCAAAGCATTTTTATAGTTCTGCTATTATTGAAAAGATCTAGGTTTTCATATGCAACCTTTTCTCCTGTTTAACTTTTCTTCTGACTACTGTCATGTTTTGTTGGACAGAATAAATCCTATAAATCTGATTAGATTAGAATGTATATGTAAAGTTTGTATATGTAAATGTATATGTATTGTATGTTTTTCCATTTTCCTACAATGGACTGTCAGCCAGGATTTCTTTGTGACTCATGCTATTACCAAGGTTTTGAAGTCTCTTCATGAATATGAATTCCGATACACCTACAGGTCTCTAGCTGTTAATTTTCCATATACATTGGAAGTCCAAGAAGTGCCATAAAAATTATTTTAAAAAGCCCTTTCAGGATATACAGCTACAGAGCTTTTTCAGGTATTTGTGCTGCACAAATAAAGACATTTACTCATCACTTAAGCTTGTAACATATTTCACCTTGATATTAATGGAGATATTTTTAGAAATAAGCTCAATTTGTGCTAAATGATACAAAGACAAAGTATGTCTCTGCCTAGGCCATGTCAGGTACTCTTTGAATTAGATGCACTTGCAATTGTACCCTGTTTACACTCAAATTAGGCTACAACATATCCCATTCCATCACAAACAAAAATGCAATTTGAGATAGGTTTTAAAAGTTTGGACTGACTCTACATGAGTCACTGATAGCTTGAAGATAGTGATGGACTTCATACTGGGTTCACATGGCAAGGTTTTGGCAGTGTGGGGGCTGCAGGGATGGCTTCTGTGAGAAGAGTCCAGAAGCTGCTCCATCGTAGGTAAGGGCCAGTTTCAGCCACCTCCAAAGGGACCTGCTGCTGCCCAGAGCTGAGCCAATGAGAAATGTTGTTTGTGCCTCTGTGAGAGCAGATTTAAGAAAGGGGAAAAAACAAACAAACAATCAATCAAACAAAAACAACAAAAAAACCCACCCACAACTGCCGTGCTACAGTAGCTGGTAGAGTGAAGAGTGAGAACTTGCCCTGCAGTCCCCAAGGTCAGTGCAGAAGGAAGGCAGGAGGTTCTCCAGGCACACAGCAGAAGTCCCCTGTGGCCTGTGGAGAAACCCCTGGTAGAGCAGGCTGTCCCCCTTCTGCCCATGGGTCCCACATGGAGTCTACCTCCGTGCTGCAGCCTGTGGAGGAGCCCCAGGTGGAGCAGGTGGATGTGGCCTGGAGGAGGCTGCAGCCCATGGAGAGCCCCTGCAGGAGCAGACCCTAGGCCGGAGCTGCAGAATCACAGAATCACTGAATAGTCTAGGTTGGAAGAGACCTCCAAGATCACCTAGTCCAACCTCTGACCTAATGGTAACAAGTCCTCCACTAAACCATATCCCTAAGCTCTACATCTAAACGTCTTTTAAAGACCTCCAGGGATGGTGACTCAACCACTTCCCTGGGCAGCCTGTTCCAGTGACTAACAACCCTTTCAGTAAAGAAGTTTTTCCTAATATCCAACCTAAACATCCTATGCAGCCCATGGAGAGGAGCCCATGCAGGAGCAGGAGGTCTGGGGGGAGCTGCCCCAGTGGAGGACCCGTGCTGAAGCAGTTTTCTCCTGACAGATGGACCCTGTGGTACAGATTCATGAGGAAGCAGTTCCTGAAGAGCTGCTGCCTGTGGGCAGAACCTGCAGGCTGTTTGGGAAGGACGGCATCCTGTGGTAGGGACCCCACAAGGAGCAGGGGCAGAGAGCGACCATGAAGGAAATGGCAGAGACAAAGCATCAGGGACCAATCGCAGCCCCCATTCCCCTGCAGTGCTTGGAGTGGGGGAGGTAGAAGAGGGTGGATAGATGGAAAAGTCTTTTTTTTTTTTTTTTTTTTTCTCACTGCTCTAACTTGTTAGTAATGGGTAATACATTTTATTAATCTCCCTATGTCTGTTTTGCCTCTGATGATAATTGCTGAATGATCTCCCTGTCCTTATCTCAACCCTTGAGCCCTTTTTATTAAATTTTCTCCCCCTTTCCCTTTGAGGAGGGGGAGTGAGAGAGCTAAAAACAGCACTGTGCTTGGTGGGTGAGGTCTAGAAGGGTCTACAAGCTGTGAGACTGTTAATGAGTTACTTATAAAATTGATTGTGTTTTCTGCAACAAGTGTACTTGTTATTTATGACTTACTGTGGTCACCTGTGTCTTATCAGCATGGAGGAGGCTGTTTTCAGATCAGACATATTTATTTCAGAAAGAGAAACAGACTGGAGAATGAGCAGAACTGAGTGAAGCCGTAAAGAGCAGTTTGCATTGTAATGCAGAATTTTTCAGTTATTCCCAGGAAAAAACCTGTTACTCCAGAAGTATAATTCAGTGCTTCTCCAGCTTTGAATCACACACTCTTTTGCGATATTTGCACTTGTTTATGAAGGAGAATATGCTCTGATCTGTGAGCTATCCAGTGATAAGGCATGAAGAAAGAATAGAGAATGAGCTGCGAGCTAAACTAGTCAAGAATAAGTTTATTTGCAATTTGGTATATAATTGTGATGGCTTCACACTGATGACTAGCTAAGCTCCACGACAGTGCTCCCTCACTCTCCCTCCTCAAATAGAAGAGGGGGAGAAAATATGATGAAAAAGGGCTCATAGTTTGAGATAAAGACAGGGAGATAACTCACCAATTACCATCAGAGGTAAAACAAACTCTCAGTAAAGAAATTACTGTAATTTATTGTCTGTCATTATCAGAATACAGCAGTGAGAACTGAAAGCAAACTGAAAACACCTTTTCTCCCATCCATCCAAATGCACCCCAGGATACTGTTGGCCTTCTTGGCCACAAGGGCACATTTCCGACTTGTGGCTAACCTGCTATCCAACAGGACTCCCCAGTCTTTCTCCACATTTCTGCTTTCCAGCAGGTCAGCCCCCAGCCTGTACTGGTGCTTGGGGTTATTCCTCCCTAGGTGAAGGACCCTGCACATGCCTTTGTTGAACTTCATGCAGTTCCTCACCACCCAGCTCTCCAGCCTGTTCAGGTTCCTCTGAATTGCAGCACAGACCTTGGATGTATCAGCTATTCCTCCTAATTTTGTGTCATTGGCAAACATGCTGAGGGTGTAGTCTGTTCCATCATCCATGTTATTGATGAATAAGTTGAACAAGACTGGGCCCAGTGCTAACCCCTGGGGGGACACCACTACCTACAGGCCTCCAACTTGACTGTGCCACTGAGCACAACCCTCTGAGCTCTGACATGCAGCCAGTTCTCAATTCTCACTGGCCACTCATCTATCCCACACTTTATGAGCTTGCCTATGAGGATGTCATGGGAGATAGAGTCAAAAGCCTTTAAGTATCGAACGTGAACTTCGTGCTAGGTCAGATATCATCTGATATCTACTCTCCTAAAGGTGACAACAAACAGACATAAGTGCATGAAAATCATAATGCCAAACAGTAAATATACACTATAATACAACTTCATATTTGGGTTTTGTGAACTAATAATTTTGAATGAAATTACTAAACTGTTATGATTCATTTCTTTTCTTATAGACCTGTAACAAGGAGCAAAGAAACTTGTTCTTTGCCTCAATCTTTCAGTATAACTGTTACCTTTGTTATACTTTTGGTGTCCAAAAGAACTGAACTTTAATTAATGAGAAATTGGACCAATACTTGCTATTGGAAACATAGAACAGATGAATATTTTCTTTTTGGGGAAAAAATATTTATTTATTTATTTATTCTGTGGGAGGCTGGAATTTTTATTTTGGAGGCACGATGCACACACGTGCAACTTACGTCTTCTATATAGGGAATCAGAATCATTTTCCTCTGTGATATTTTTCTCTATAATCCCTACAGCTCACCATTCACAATGGGATCTCTGCAATTTTTGAGAATTTTGAGACATTTCAGATGAGGCAGTAGTTCCCTCCATGCTTCAAAGGGCATGACTCAAATATCTGCACAATGAATTATAAGGGGTTTCTGACATATGATGAGTTCCACCAGATTGAACAAGTCTCTGCATCACTGAAGCATTTAAGATAGGTGATAGTGAAAAATCAAGCTTTTTGGAGGAGATAATATTTTCTTTGTGCTACAATGCAGCATAAAGGTAGAATATCATATATACATTTTTCTGTACACTTCAAGTCCAGTAAATTACCAGAATCTAACTGTTAAATCACTGTAATATAATTTATTAAAATACTGGGAAATAAAATATGTAATTAAGGGACACAATGAGCAAAACATGAAAACATGCATTTAAATATATAAAGATAAAAATATGGTAACTGAATGATGATTATATATGATAGCTTGGTTAATTCCCAGTGGACATTTACTGCTCTTGCTGTTCAGTGCTCCGGTCACAACTTCAGGATGCATAAAAGCTGTTGTTATTCCAATTGTCACCAATTGCTATGATTCTACTGTGGAAATAGCGCTAATGGGCTCACAGCAAACTTGAATCAAAACATTTAGTTAAAATAAAACAAAATAAAATGTTGAACCTCTAGGTGTTTTGGGGAGCAATCTCTTGGGTCATAAGAGCTCTCTGATAAAATTGAGCATTCCTTCCAACTCAAAATTTGATACAAGTAAAAAAAGGTTCCTTTCCTTTCCTTTCCTTTCCTTTCCTTTCCTTTCCTTTCCTTTCCTTTCCTTTCCTTTCCTTTCCTTTCCTTTCCTTTCCTTTCCTTTCCTTTCCTTTC
>CM021732.1:55841963-55853863 GCA_011075105.1 Heteronetta atricapilla
CCCCCTTCCCTTCCCTTCCCTTCCCTTCCCTTCCCTTCCCTTCCCTTCCCTTCCCTTCCCTTTCAAAACAAGATTAATGAATTCAGTAACAAAAAAGCACTCCCTGTATCTTATTAAACTTATGTGTGGAGCTCAGAGATGAGGCAGACAAAACAAGAATTCGAATGGATTGCTGCAACCTCAGTGGATTCCAATATCTAGATGTATGTATTTATTATGAATATATATATATATACAAAACCATATATGTACCATGTTCATGTGTATATATATATAGGTGTGTAGGTGCATACTTATGCATATACAGACACTTGTCTTTTTAGCATGGGCACATTTCTGATTTACTTAATTTCACTTTATCATCTAACATGTGGTCTGTTTTGTGAGATAAATATTTTTCATTCTGGTAATTCTATACTGCATAACAGCATCTGTCTTTCTGTTCTGGCAGCCCCATACTGACCAGTGAAATAGCTGACAGCGCAAAGAATGGCATTTCAACTGCAATGTTCAGCATGAATAACAGAAGAGTAAAACAATTTTCTGAAAACTTGTCCCACAACACCTCCACCAACCCAGCTCAGTGGCCATCTGAGCACTTGCATGACAGAGAAGAGAAATGCTTGTACTTGAGTGTGTTCATTTTAATTTATTGTTTCAAGAAGCTATCCAGAAAGTATTGAAAATCACTACGTATTAGCTCTACAGTAGGTAATACTACTTCAGACTCCAATTACTTTTAATAATTTAAATAACAGCAGCAATGAGGAAACACGAAAATCTCTCTCTAAAATTTCCCAAGCCTCTCAAAATGAGGACTTGCTTTGTGCACAAGAGAATATTTCCTGATTTTCAGCATAATGTGATTTTAATTCTGGTGCACAGAAGGGCTCAGTACTGTGATACATTTCTTTCACACATACACTGTGTTGGCTATCATGTGTACAAATTCCGTATCTTAACTGAATGGAAAGTACAGGTCAAATTAAGCTTCAGAAGAACAGTTTTTTCCAAACCTTAATACACATTGGCTTGTCTGTGGCTTTGCTTTCCCTGCTGTCTGGCATTTGATAGTATTCATTAGCCTTTTATCCATTATTTAGTGATGATGAATGAATGGATGATTTTTGACCAAAACCAGGCACACTATATATCGGTGTTGTAATAGAAATGCATCTGTAATGACAACTGGTCTTGGCACTTAATGTGCTGCCATAAGAGGCACAAAACTCTTCTTAGTCACAATAAATCAGCCTTTAGCATAATATCTCTTTCCTGAGTCATGCAAAATTAGGGTATCAGAGCACATATGTCATGAAATAAGTCACTTCCCTCTCATCCATTGGTAGATTACCAATCAAATCAGGCACCTGATTTCTTATGAATATCTGAGCCAATTAGAGTCACACAAGCAACTTCCAAGACTGTGTTCAGGCATGATCATCACTGATCTGAAATAGCATTTTCTTTGCCAGGGTTTAGGTACACTTGGACATTCAGCAATCCCAGAAAATGATCAGAAACCCTTGCACTGGGCAGTGGGAATTAGAGGTTTACTGACTGCCCAAGAGTTCCCTTTCTCCTCTCACCCAAAAATCGAACATCAAATCTTTAAGAGACCTACTTAGAGTTCTGTTAGTCCTATTCAGAGAAAAACCAGACCTGTTTTTCAATTAAAGCTTTATGTACGTATTAAACAGTAAATGGAAATTCTACAGCTTTTCTAGGATCTGGTTTAGACTTCAGAGGTTTTAGAGGTCTAGAGTTAGAGGTTTAAAAACTACTTCCTTCTACAAAAGGTACAATAAACATAAACTTGTATACATATTTATATGTGTACTATTTCCACTGCCTCAGTGTATAGCATTTATAATACTGAGCCTCTCTTAAATGCCGTGGAAATCACTGTAAGCCTAAATCCCACAGCTGTGCTGTGAGCCTTGATTTAGCAAGTGCTCAGGTAGAGACTTATAGTCTACAGAAGGATTCCCATTTTTTTTTTCATGAACTCTGAATCAGACCCCAGTGTTGACTGGCCCTACAAAACAGGGAATGTGACTGGGCTGAAGTGATGGAAGTGTATTTCTAGTTCTGTGAGGAGCTGATCTATGTATTTCATTAGTTTCATCAGTTCATTTCACATAATTCAATTTTTTAATTATTATTTTTTATTATTATTTATTTAGTTTGTAATTATTATTATTAAGTGATTTGATTATTTATTTAAAAGACAATGCAGTTTTGAGACAAAAAATCCCTAGCAGAGTGTTTTAACAGAAACTAGAACAATAAATTCACATATATTATGACAGAATAATCTACAGTTCATAATTTAGCAAGGGATTGGATCAGATGACCAATCCAAACTATCCTGTAGTTCTATGATAACATCACAGTTGACCTCATGCATTTTCTTGGAATGTTGTAGTAGTGCTTGACATATGCTTTTCCTTGTATAGTGCTTGCTATTTATCCTTAATGTTTTGTAATTACCGAATTAAATGGTTAGGATAGACAAATAACATTTGCTGTTTGTTTCATTTTAATATTAATAGTCTATTATGTCTAAACCATTGTATTTACTTCGCCAAAGATAGAGCATTCAGATTCTTTATTCAGAAATTCCTGCAGTATATTCTTCTCTTACTACTTAATTAACAAATGGAATTGTTACATTTCTGAACATGCAATATACATTAAAAGATTCTCTCTTTCCTGAAGTCTTTCTTGTCAGTACTTTCAAATTAATGATTTCTAAAGGCTATTGGAGTACTTAAGTCTTAACAGAACAAAATCTAAAAAGATATTAGTTTTTGTAACATATGTAAGAATGTGGGTCACAGAATCACAGAACTGAAGGGGTTGGAAGGGACCTCGAAAGATCATAGGGTCCAACCCCCCTGCCAAAGCAGGTTCCCTAGAGCAGGCTGCCCAGGTAGGCATCCAGACAGGCCTTGAATATCTCCAGAGAAGGAGACTCCACAACCTCCCTGGGCAGCCTTTTCCAGTGCTCCATCACCCTCACTGTGAAGAAGTTCTTTTGCATGTTGGTGCAGAACATCCTGTGCTCCATTTTGTGGCTATTACCCCTATTAGTCCCCACAAATCATTGAACAGAGGTTGGCCATATTCCTCTGTCTCCTACACCTCAAGTATTTATACACATTGATGAGATCCCCTCTCAGTCTTTTCTCCAGGCTGAACAGACCCAGGTCTCAGCCTTTCTTCATAGGGAAGATGCTCCAGGCCCTGTATTATCTTTGTGGCCCTCTGCTGGACTCTTTCCAGGAGATCCCTGTCATTTTTGTACCGGGGAGCCCAGAACTGGACACAGTACTCCAGGTGAGGCCTGTGGTGAGGGCAGAGTAGAGGGAGAGGATCACCTTCCTTGACCTGCTGGCTATGCTCCTTTTAATGCACGCAAAAGATACTAAGATATTAGTTTCTGTAACATATGTAAGAATGTGGGTCAGAGTGACAGCAGTATGCACTTAGCTGTGCCCTTAGGAAAAAAAAACAAACTCTCCAAAGAATCAATGACCATGCTGTCCAGAGATTACACAAAACTTGGTAAAAGAATAAAAATTCACACTGCCTTGAAGTAATAGCAATACAGTTATATAAAGGACTGAAACAAGCCAACAACCCAAATCCAATATAAAATCAAAGACTGAGAAAAAGATGGGATTATATTACAAGTTGAAATACAAAGGGCTGGAATATTGAGGAATAGCATAAATGGATCACAGGTTCTAGCTGTAAAACTTTACCTGTAAAGATGTAAAAATAACCATCAAACAAAGTCTAATATTCCCAATTCTGAATTTTATATTAATGGAAGAAAATACTACATAATCCAGTTTGTGGTTAGCGTTAAATGTGTTGGAGAATGCATTTTCCTACACTAATGTGCATCGGGAGTATGAATAGTATTCCAGTACTAACACCCTACCTAAAAGAGTTTGTGTGTAGATCATAAACAGGTCACACAATGGTCCTCAAAGATGTGTTTTGGCACATGCTATGTGTCTAAACCACCACGGATGCCATGGATGAAGTTCACGCTTATATATGACAAGGAAAATCACAAGTCCTATACCTTGCTACCAGTCCTAGTATTGCTAATTGAATATGTAAAGTGTTTTTTTTTTTAAAAAAAAAAATAAAAATGAAAAAGTTAGTGTATACTGTTCTCACAATGTGCAAAACTTTATTGTTTGAAATGCCTTTCAGGATTTGTGCTGGTATGAAGATAATCATTTCTGTCATAAATTGAAGAAACAGAAATGATTTTTGTCATTTATAATTATGAATGATTTACAGCCAATTGGATGAACTCTTGTTTTGCAAAACTTTGTTAACTTTTTTCATTTGTTTTATTGTCTTGCTTCTTAAAATACGTAAAGACTGTATTATGTTCTTTCCCCTCTTTTCAGTTCAATGCCACCTGGCATTTCTAGTGCTCAGTCTAGCATGTCCAATCAAAAATGGACTCTTGCAATATTTTGATTAATGGATATTTGAATATATAAACATCTATTTCACATAATTGAATTGTTTTCAGATATTTTATGTTTCAGTGGCTGCAAGGATTTTATTGTACCGGTGCTTGGCTCAGATAGATGCTGATATGTGAGTAAAATGACCCAGATTCTGGTATACATTTACACCAGCAATAATATGGAATGATACTTCAGAAGATCCAAATGCAACAGACTGCAGACACTTCTTGGATAACTTTATGAGAGAGCTCTGCCATGGAGGAAGTGCTCTTGTAAGAGCAATAAACTTCAGAACCTTGAAGAATAGATAACAAAATCTCCAAATATGACACAGGCCATTAGCTTTTTTTTCACATTTGTCAAGTTTGGTTCCAAAATAGTATTGTGGTTACAATTTAAATTACTGTAAGATGCAAAATATTATTGCACTACTTCCATTTTATAAGCTCAGTTGAACTACTGATGAATTCACTTTTTCTTTCTCTGGGGCTAGTCTTTTCCCAATGTTACAAAACACTTTCAAATGTTTTCATCAGGTGGTTACTATTTCCCTTTCTCTCTTTCTTTAGGCTGCAATTGCTTTAATAAGCATCATACAGTTCTTTTCATTTGCAGGGTTGTTTTCTTTTTTATTGTTATTATTTTTTTCTCCTTTCATTACACTCAGCTACAAGTCTCACTTTCCTCTATACATTTGCTATTTGGAATATTAGAAGAGATACTATTTAATTCTTTGTCTTTTGTATTCCAGAAAATAAATAAATAAATAACAAATCTAGATTATTTTAAAGCAGCTTTATATGGAAATTGTCATGACTAGTATAGTACAGTCTTATTTTCTCTTCATCATTTGTTTGATTTCTCTTTATATTTGGCTTTCTGCAACGCATTATCAACCAATGTTGAAGAGGACTCAAGTCTCCATGATAGTGGAGGTAATACAAGTTTTGTGAAACCTGAGAATGAGAAGAGGGATACAAACTAATGACAATGCTGGGGAGGAAAGATGTTTCATTATGTTTTTTTTTTTGTTTTTGTTTTTGTTTTGCTCTATATCAAGCATTTACTTATCATTAGATGTTTATTAATAGTATAATGTTTGCCATAGATTTATCAATGGAAATGTGGTGAAGCTATAGATTTATAATAGCAAGATGGACTAACAATACATGACACAAACCTATCCATTAATTCAGTTGTTCATAAAACTGGTTGTTAATTGCTATAGATCTAATCATTCATATATCACTCTTTGGAAGTCAAACCACAAAATCCTGACTAACATGTCACCTAATTCATCATTACTAAAGGACAATAGGGCTACTTGGACAGCATGACACTAAGTTTAGATATAGCAGAATCAAACACAAAAGATATGTAAAAAATGGGATGCACTCTGAAAATATTTTAACTTGCATTACGGACACATACTTTCTTATCTATGCAAATAATAAATAAATCCCTTAAAACAAACAACAACAAAACAAAAACATTCTTCAGCATAATGGTTATCTCAGTTATTATAAGCGTGAAAAATGAATGTTAGAAAGACAGCTCTTGATACATCATACTAGAGCACATACATACTTTACTTTAGGTCTTGCAAGGCCTATCTGCAGAGTAATCACTAGTCACCCTCTTCCCAGAATTAAAACACAAAAGCTGATTCTCACTAATGAAAAAAAAAAAAAAAAAAAAAAAATCACCTTGGCTTTAAAACCATATCTCAGACTTTTGCTGATCCAACAAGATCAGCATTCAGAGGTAGGTAGTTTTGCCTGAAGTATTACTAAGACATTCATATGTTCCAAAGCATCATTTTTCTCACTTGCTTTCTCTCATGTAGCCCAGAAACAAGAAACTATCTCAGCCTGACAATCCAAAGTCACAGGACCTGCCTTGGCTTCAGCTGGGTGTAGCTTATAACAGTGCTGACCCAGATGGGTTTTAGCTCTCTGCATTCCATGGACAGTGAAGGGCTAACAGACGTGTGGTCTACAAAACAAGCCTTATGGGTTTAACACGAGTGGGGAAGGTGGTTTTCAGCCTTCAGGTGCAAAGTGATGAAAAAGAAGCAGTCTGTGATGAGGAAAAAAATAAATGGAGCCCAGGACTAATGAGGAAGAAATCCCCATCATGAACATCATACTTTTTCAAGAGAAGGAATTAGAATGCTGATCCCCATTGTGAACCTTTCTTCCCCATGTTCTATTTGAGGAAGAGGAAGACGGAAGTATTATCCTTAGGATCCAGAGGGAACATTAAAAGTTTCCAAGGGAGAAAATGGTAGACAGTGGGAAGATTTTAAGATAATAATTTAAACTATTATCAACAAAACTTTTCTGTATTAATTGGTTTGGAAAAACATTAGTTGTACTAACAACAAATCCTTGTGTACATGTATGAGATGGGTTCCCTTTTATTCCCAACAAGAGTACAATGGGTGTTTTGAGTGTATCATCTAGCTCTCAAGGAGTAATAATTATTGCTTTTACCAAGGTACTAGCTTACTTTACACCATAGGTTGTGTTGAGGTGCACCGGTGCTGCCCATTTTATAACTCTCACTGTGCTTTAGCTGAAAAATGGTATTTTATGTTGGTACAAAAGATGAACCTTCTTCCAATGTATGACACGTAAACCTAATTAAGGCAGACTTCTTTAGCTATAGTTTTTTGTCTTTAGCTAGTTAACTTTTCCATGTCTGCCCTCCAACAAGGAGACCACAGACATGCATCTAAAATCAAAGTCATTACTCACCAAGGTTTTCTACCTCCCCCTGAATCAAATGTCATTCTTTTTTATTTTTCAATTTTCTTCTTTAATTATAGCTGTTACCATTTCATTGCTGGATAAGATTATCACTTTTATTTTAGCAGCTGGTTTCCTACACTGCCATCTACTTATGATTTTTTTTTTTCCACTTTATACTTTTTTTTTTCTCTTTTTCTGCATATGGTGGGCCCTTTTACCATCTTATTTATAAAGACTAATTTAGTTCTAAAAAGTTTTCTTTTGATTTAACCTTTCTCTTTCCATTCACCTCTACCTTTCTTCCCCATCTAATCTTTATTCATTTCTATCTTCCTTTTTAGGAAGACTGTGTAATCAAACTATAACTTTTCATCTGAATCTATTTCTGATGTGCTATTTAATATCCTTGTTTCCCTTTTGAAACCTACATGCTGCTATAGAAGTTATCTTCCAATATGCTGTACACACATTAAATTTTCATTAGGTAATTTTTGTAGGAAGAATTATTAAGCCTTGCTCATTTTCAGTGCTATCTAGCTGTTTTTCTGGACATTTGATAGGACCCACCAGAGTAACAAGATTAGTGAATGGTGGAAGATTTTTTCAATATAGAAGAACCTTGTCAAATTAAACATGAATAATTTATAAGAAAGATTTTCTTTGTTGCTCAAAACTAGCAAATTCATATATCAACATCTACAAACTTTCCACTCCTATATTATCAGAATATTAGAATTATTAGAGCTTCAATAACAGTTTATCTTAGACAAAAATGTTTTCTATGCACTGTTGTTGACAAATTCTCAAAGAAAATAATCACTCTTCTACAGAGTGTGAATATAATCTCCTAGAATTTTGTTAATTATCAGCTGAGTAGTAAAATTTAATTTTGGAATAGGCAAAGTTCCTAGAATTAGGATGCATAGACTAGGAGAGGAAATAATGTGGAAGAGAATTAAAAATCACTCATAGTAACTTTCCCATTTCTACAGATGTAACTGACAAGGAAGCCTAATTTCCAACATCCTCTAGCAATAAAAATGCTACTGGGAATTGGAAATATTTTTATTTATTTTTTTAATGGCATGGAGTTTCTTTTTCTGTTGCATGAAATTATGTGGTGATACTTTCCTTTACAGTAGCCAAGGAAGGCAAACTTACTATCTCACAATACAGGCAGCTGTTAGTAAGGACCTTTCTTTGTGGGTATCTAACTGATTTCTTGTTAATGGTAGAGTTTTTATAGCTTCCCAGAAGTTAGGGATATTCTAAATGATCCCAGGAGATAGGTATTAGAGTAAAAGAAAGGTCAGGGTCACCACTTCCTAGTTGATGTTATATTTCAAAGTCTGTAATTAAACTATTTTAACATGTGGCCTTTTAAATCTGAAATTAGATCACACAAAAACCTGACCTCCCCAGAACTCAGCTTACTATTATCCTCGTCTCATGCTATTTTGCTTTCCTCCCACATTGCACAGTGGCATGTTTGCAGGGAGAAATCAATAGAACTTTAAACCTTTTCCTGGCTATTAAGTGTTTTCTGCTAAGCTTTTCTCCTGCAACTTAATACAAAGTCTAGTGATTATTTCAGTTTAATAAAAGTGTCTCTTTTAGGGTTGGGGAGGAGGGAAAGAGGAATGAATGCTTGATTACTCTTTTGCATGTACATTTCTATCCAGGCAGACTCCTGAAAGAATATATATTTAGAATCAAATATTACTTTCTAAAGCAATGTACCAGGAAAATGCTATTTTTTTCATCATATTCAAAACTTCAAGAGATCTAAATGCCTATGGCCATGCTGCAAAAAGCTCAAAGGTGGCTTGGAAAGATGGTGCAATCACCCTCTCTTTCATTTGATACTGTCCCCACAAATGTAATACTTGTTTCCAGAAATACAATGATCCTGGAAAGGGGTATGAAGCAGAGCCACAGTAGGAATTTTTAAACTCTTTTTACACATGCCACTTTGTAAAAATATGAAGCCAGTAGGAAAAATAATAATGCTAAAACAGCCAGCCCACCCCCCCCCCTTTTTTTTTTTTTTAAAAAAAAAAAGTACTGTGTAAATACCTTGCAGGAATGGATAAAGGAACTGTGGTTAAAGGAGATGCTGTCCAGTTATCCTTTGTCATGTGTCCATACACAGAGGAAGATACAGACAAATTAGTACTTGTTCCAGATCTGGGAAATTTTTTCTCTTTATCAGTTTTGCCGTCTTGTGCTTATGTCCTTAAATTACATGTTTTGGTATACACCTGCTCCTGGGCCTGCTCAATCCACTACTACTAATATGTTAAGGTAAATACATAGGTGGAATTCAGTTATTCAGTTTGCACCTTTGATACAGTTTTGTCTCTTATTGCTATCATGAGACTAGAATTTACTATGTAATTCATGACTAAGGCTTGACAGGTAGGTTATTCTAATATTTCCTGACTTTCATGAAGATGCTATCAGCTCCTAAAGCATTATAAGCTAGTGAATTGTTACAAAGGTGCATGCTATTAATTTTGAAACTTGTATATGCTATTATTTTCAGGGTAGACTACAATTTAAAGGAATCATAGAGCATTTATAATAATGTAAAGAAAAAACACCACCAACAACAAAATCTTAAAATGCAGTAAGCTACTGTCACATTTGAGTCATATTTTTACTTTTGTGGCATGGTTTTTTCACAGATGATAAAATAGAGCTGACCTTTCTAGTGAATGAATGCAGTTCCATAGGCTAACACAAGGTGCTGCTGAATATCTAGGAAGCTGACATTCTTCTGCTAGGAATGAGTCATGTTCTGTTCTGTGAGAGCTATGCCACCAATATCATAGCATCATAGAATCATAGAATCACAATTGGAAGCGACTTTACAGAACATCTAATTCCAACCCCCCTGCCAAGGGCAGGGACACCTTCCACTAGAGCAGGTTGCCCAAAGCCCAGTGAAAACTGGCCTTTAAACACTTCCAAGGAGGGGACATCCAAAACTTCTCTGGGCAACTTGTTTCTTTGTTTCTGTGTTTCATCACCCCAAATAAAGAATTTCTTTCAAATATCTAATCTGTCTACTTTTTTTTTTTTTTTTTTTTTTTTTTTTTTTAGTTTAAAGCCTTTAGTTCTATCACTAAACTCCATGGAGAGCCTCCTCTTCTCCAGGCTGAACCACCCCAACTCCCTCATCCTGGATTCATAGGAGTTCATCTGTATTAATCTCCAGGCCTCTGATCATCTTCATGGCCCTCCTCTGGACTCCTTCTAATAGGTCCATGTCCTTCTTGTGCTAGGGGCCCCAGAGCTAACACAGCATTACAGGTGGGGTATCACAAGAGCAGAACAGAGGGGGAGAATCACCTCCTTCAGCTTGCTGGCCATACTTCTGTTGATGCAGCCCAGGATATGTTTGGCTTTCTGGGTTGCAAACGTACATTGCCAGCTCATGTTGAGCTTCTAATCAACCAACACTCTCAGGTCCTCCTCAGAGCTGCTCTCAATCCATTCTCCATGCAGACTGTATTTGTTCTTGGCATTGCCCCAGCCCAGATGCAGAAACCTGCACTTGGTCTTGTTGAAATTCATGAGGCTCACACAGGCCCACCTCTCAAACTTATCAAGGTCGCACTGGATGAGATCCCTTCCCTTCAGCATGTCAACTGCACCACAAAGCTTGGTGTCATCTGCAAATTTGCTGATAGTGAACTCAATCCCACTGGCCATGTCCCTGACAAAGATTTTAAACAGCATCAATCCTAATACTGACCCTTGAGGAGCATCACTTACCACTGATATCTGCTTAGACATAGAGCCTTTGGCTGTAACACTTTGAGTGTGACCATCCAGCTAATTTCTTACCCACTGAGTGGTCCATCTGTCAAATCCATATCTATCCCATTTAGAGACAAGGATATCTTGGGGGACAGAGTTAAATGCTTTGTACAAGTCTAAGTAGATGATGTCAGTTGCTCGTCCCTTGTCCACCCCATTGTAAAAGGCCACCAGATTTGTCAGGCATGATCTTCCTTTAGTGAAAGTACATTGGCTATCACGAATCACCTCCTTATTTTCCATGTACATAGTTTCCTGGGGGATCTGCTCCATGATCTTGCCAGATTCAGATGTGAGACTGGCTGGCCTATAGTTCCCTGGGTCTGTCTTTTTTCTCTTTTTAAAAACAGGGGTTATGTTTCTGCTCTTGCAGTCAGTCGGAACTTCACGGCACTGTCATGACTTCTCAAATATGATGGACAGTGGCTTAGCAACTACATCCACCAGTCCCCTCAGGCCTCTTGGATATATCTTATTGGGTCCCATGGACTTGTGCACCTTCAGATTCCTTAGATGGTCTCGAACACAATCTTCTCCCACAGTGGGCAGTTCAGCATTCTCCCAGTCTCTGCCTTCTGGGACTTGGGCAATGTGGCTAGAGATCTTGCTGGTGAGACTTAGGCTGAAAAGTCATTGAAAACTTCACCCTTCTCCATATCCTTTGTACTCAGCTCTTCTGTTTCCTTTAGAACGGGCCAAAAACTTTCCTTGTCTTCCTTTTGTCACTGACCTGAATATGCAACTTCTAAACTTCTATTTTCTTTCTTTAAAATCATCTCTTTCTTTCTTTCTTTCTTTCTTTCTTTCTTTCTTTCTTTCT
>CM021732.1:55855434-56006835 GCA_011075105.1 Heteronetta atricapilla
CCCGGGGTGGAGTACATTCACACTTTGTCCCTTTACTGGCCACAGGTATAAAAAGATACATATACCTGCAGAGAAGAAAAATCACCAAAAAAACCCCTATTTGATTTCTGAACAGAAGCATTTATTGTATAAAATGCATACATAAAAAGGTGCTGAATTACATAACTGATCTCATCCATGTTAGTAAAAGACACAGTAGTTGTTGATTTTTTTTCTTTTTAAATAAATACGCTTTTTAAAAATGTACAGCTTGTGAAAAATAAAAAAAAGAACAGAAATACACAACTGATAAATAGGTATTTTTTTCTCTTTTTTCTTTTTCTTTTTTTTTTTTTTCTGAAGATTTCTGGACACTGGAGGGATGGGTAGGAGGGAAGAGCAGCTAGCTTGTACCAAGAAAATAAAACGTGTCTATTCAAGAAGAAATTGAATGAAACCAACTACTTATATAAGGGGTCGGGGGAGAATCATTCTTGAAAGTTGTTAGAACTGGATAAAAAGGGTAAACAAATGTTTTAACTTCAGTCAGAAAACGTGAATAATTTGCTCAGTATAGATATAGTTTACAACACTTTAAAGACACTGTTATATGACTAAGTACCTGGCTTGTAGTTTTCTTCTATGTACACATCTTCTGTCCTCATGTCCTTGCTGGATTTATATTTCCATCCCTTTAGAATAAATGTTTGGACTTCTTATGTAGAGAATCTAACCTGTATGATGACATCTATTCCCAGGTCCTTGGATCCCAAAGAATTCATTAGGAATGTGACAGAAATCTCCTTTGAATGATGAACTTAAAAGATCTGTTCTTGAAGCATCATTAATCTTTCTAGGCAAGAAATCAGTGTACTGTCACCATCCATTCACTATGACAGGTAAAATGAGCTTTTTCTCCACACTTATGAAAAACAAAAATGGTTTTAGAAAATGCACCATGGTCATGATTCTGATCAACAAAGGGAGAATAATTCATGTGTTGTCTAAAAAAAGCTCAGCAAACTTTTCCTTCATATTTTATTATGTGCTCATCCTCACAAAACTCCATTCTATTCTCAGCACACTTAGAAGAACAGCTGTGTTCTTGGAAGATAAAGCCACTGGTGTGTGTATCCCGACAACATAATAAATATTGACTGTTAGGGTTTGGAGACTGTCAATAGGACTATGAAAACAAGAAGACATTCCAGCAAAATTTAAATCAAGACTGATGTTAACTGGAATATTTCATAAATCATTTTTCTCCTCCTTCCCAACATTGTGCTACAGAAACTTAAAAAATCTCTATCCATGATAGGAAAAAAGATTCTGAAAATATATCCCATTGATTAGTAACAGCTACCATAATTATAAATTGCCTGTTTTCAGCCATTTTTCTCCTTAAAAATAAACAAAATAATAAAAAAAAAAACACAGATAAGATATATATCTGCTATAAATGCAAAATAAATAAATAAATAAATAAATAAAGTCAGTGGGATAAGTCATACATTATTATCAATAGATTTGTATGTCCACTTCTAACGTTCTGAGTAATTATTTTAAAGTGAACTAAAAAAGCTATGAGAAAAATAAGGAAAAAATAAATAAAAAAAAGTGAAAATTATATTTTACTATTTATGATTCACTGTATCTTTAAAAGTACTTGAACATCCCACGTTGTTGCCTCTCTTAAACCCCTGTAGTTTGGCATAGGCTGTGCATGAGAGAGCTGTACCCTTACTTGGATTCCTGTATGACCTGACCTCTGACTCTTCATTCTAAGGACTCTTTCAGATGTAAACAGAAGACCCAGTTCAAAGAATCAATGGGTAGCTCCAAAGGCACTCCTGGTTCTTCCCAGACAGAAGCTTTTGTTCCTTTGTCCACCTCCACCATTTCCATCTGTGTGGTTCTACTCCAACTGCAAGTCTCTGTCCCCTGACTCTCTTGTTTGCCTGGTGGCACCATAGTGCAGAACATGGGAATGACTTAAGCTAAAAATAATGATCATCTCCACTACAAAGAGCTTCTGTTTAACTTGGAGTTCTTTTGTGGTCCAGTATAAAGTGCTGCCACAGAGTGAGGAGCCACAGTGACATACAATACGTGTTGGAATGACAGTTTGAAAATCTTTCTGGGCTACTATTTATATATAATACTACTATATTTAAACCATCATAGAAGAACACATGCATAAAGATGCTTCCAGAAAAGAGGCTAGAATACACAACACTTTGACTATGATGGTATCTCAACATAATGATTGCACAGAAGGAGGAAACAGGGTTATAGACTATATACTCCACAATAAGATAGCTAATGTAGATGACATTCATTGGTGAATAAGAAGAAAAGGAGGTTTCATTACAACCAAATACCATGTCTACTGCTCTTTTCATCAACAGGTGTTTGTGTTTTTATTTTTTATTTTTCCTGCAAAAACAACTTTTCTACTAAATTGTTAAGAATTAAAAAATGTAAAATTTCTATAACTATTCAAAAAAAAACAGATTTAATAAAAGTATTTTACAAAGCCTCACATTCTCTACACTCAGCCCCAGAATAGTTGAGGGGTCAGATTTTTTATACTTTGCAAACTAAAACCAATCCCCATAACTTCGGAATCAACTTTAAAAGTCTGTAAGCTAGTAACACAATGTGTTTTCATACTTTTCACTTACTTCCAGATGGATCTATAATATATTAACTCATACAGTATGAAAAGAGATGTATCTACTGCCATTGTGTCTTGTGCAAAGCAACATTGCAGAATAAGTTGAGACTGATTTAAGGATCTGTCAGATTCAAATCCAGGCATAGAATCATAGAATCATAGAATATCCTGAGTTGGAAGGGACCCTTAAGGATCATCAAGTCCAACTCTTGACACCGCACAGGCATATAACATTGAAGTTCAGTAATAAAGAAAAACAAAGGCAGAATTATTTTAGTGGAGGAAAAAGTGGATGAAAAAGTCTAAGAAAAATGTCTGCTGTATAAAAATGTCTACCATCAGTACATGATATATAAAACTTGAGAATTCCAGAGTTCAAAGCTTTTTATTACATGCTTATAAAAACTGCACAAGATAAGTGAGAAAGGGAACAGCATATCCCATAACATAGTAAAAATAAACCCGAGGAATAATGGCATAATTGCATCTGGTGACAATATTAAAGTTGTAAGTGGAACATGTAGTAATTCAGAATGTCTTCCTACCATAGTGCACTGCATTATTTCATTTAGATATATGTCCAACTTTCAGTTTGATGCTCTCCACTCCTTATTTTCTGAACTACGTTGTCTGTGGGAGAATTTAGGGTGCAAATGCTGCTCCAAACAAGCATTGTTATGAAAAAATAACTTTGTTTCAGATTCTCGACCTGACACATGGAATTGGTGAATAACTACTATATTACCTCTTACAAAAAAGGTGGTTTATCAGTAGCAAGAATATTTTTCTCATGCAGAATTATTTATGAATAATTAAGAATGAATTAAGATTTGTCTCAAGCACTTGCAGCAGTTTTGAATCAAAGCCCCTTTCACCATATTTAAACAAGATTTTTTTCTTCTTTTAAATATGATTGAGTGGCAAAGTTATTCCTGGTGCAGCAGCTGAAATGAAACTTTAAATAAGTTTCAAACTTGGGAGTGACAGGTTTCACATAGAATTAATATTAATAAGAGATTATTATTATTATTATTATTATTTTGCCACTGCTGGTAGGAAGGTGCTCTTTAAAGTAAGCTCATGAGAGATAAACAATGACATAACACCAGAAACTTGGAATGAAAAAAAAATAAGTCATTAATTGCTAGCAAGTTCATTTAAAGAAGGCATGAAATTTGAGATCCTTCCCCCCCCTCTATTTTTTTTTACAAGACCTCTATCCTAATAGGTAATTTTTTTTTTAACTTTATTCTTATTGTCACAACCAACCTTGCCTATGCAGAGAGCAAAATGGCTGCACACCATGCCTATTTTCCTGGCAAGCTATGGACATCTTGTGACAACATGATGGTGATTTGAAATAGTTGCAGGCCAAGGTTGGCCAAATACCCTCAAGGGAATTTACAGTGCTTTGCTTTGCCAGCGCAGCAACAGCATTCATGTGCAAGGGGGATAGGCATACTATTTTCACATGCTGCTGCCTGATATGCAGCTCTCACATCAGAGGAAGGTGATTGCTGCTGCTCTAGCTTCTGTGAAGGAGTAATTGCCTCACTCCATCCTTGAATCTTTGAAGAGATAATAAGAAAAGCCTGTCTTTGTTAAGCAATATGCTAAATTCTCCTTCCCAGCAAAAGGCAGAAACAGAGGCTGTCAAAATATGATTCTTTGTAATTTCTGACCTTCAAATATCAGTTCTGTCATTGGAACTGACATGTTAATTATGGCCACATAAAAAGAAGGATACAAAAACTTGAATGTATCACAGCAGGAATTGACTATATCACAGCAGAAGCCATGACCATTGCACTAAATTTTTCATTGCTAATGTGAGAAGTTTTCCCACCGTACACATGACGCCAAGGAACTATACTCCACTGTAGCCCATTTCAAACTGCAGAAAATATATCTAAAAAAAATATCTACAGAAATCTTACAATATTTTCACTCTGAAATCCTACCCACCCACCTCCCAAACAATGCCTTCCCCAGTGATAGAGCATTAGTGCAATCTACCCGCAAAGCTTGAAAGAATCTGCAATTTCTTCTTTACCTCTGAATCCTCACAGGGCATGCTCCCTTGAAACACAAATGCTATTAGTCTCCCTTTCCTTTATTCCAGTGACAGGATTATTCGCCAATTTGAGGGTGAGAGCACCAGCCCAACAGGCCCCTGGGAGCTGGCCACAGTGGGACAGAAGTCCTGTATAGCAAGTGATGGATGATCCAAAGATGTAAATTCTCAGGGTGCAACATTTTTAAAGGAGTGGTGCATTTCTGAGGAGCAGGTTATTTATGGGGAACATATATCTATGCTTTCCTAGGTCAGGAGAGCCCTTACTCTATATCATTAACAATTCACTACTGAGAACATTTTAAGCAGTGAGTCCTGAGGGGATCATGAAGTGATTCACAAGCAGTGCTTCTTTCTTCTCGCCCCTTACCTACTGACCTGGGAGAAATGCTGGCTGCACATGACATCATGGGCTGCCACTGGTCCTTCCTCCACAACAGCCAAAGAGGTCTCAGCAAGATTGCATCTCTCTGTTCTATTAGTGGATTTGGTTCAAAATAGTGAACAAGAGGTCCTCATGTCCAGGAAGAAAGGAAATAGAGCTGCTTGTTCTGCCTGTGACTGTTCAACATGAAGTGCTTGTGAGTATAAATAGGGAAGTTTGATATGACATTGTCACCTTAAAATGGATCAGTCTTTGCAAGCCATAATCTGTTGAAACCCCAGAGCTAACACTGGGGGTGGAGATAGGGAGGGAAATTTCTTCTGACTGGGGAACTGAGGTGCTAAACCCAGGAAGAATAGGCACTGAACAGGCAGTTGTGCTGTTTTATGTAGATAAGATTGTCTGTAAAGCAACCAGATGCCTCTTTATTTCCTAGGGAGACAAATTAAAACCTTATTCACCCATGGGAGATGGATATTTGAAAGCTACACCCATTATTCAAACAGAATGCCTGATTTGTTATTGTTTTCAGTTTATATTTATGTATTGTTGCAGGGTGTCATAAATTATTACTTTTTTTTTTTTTTAACCCTGAATAAAAAGATGTTTTCTTAAAATAGGTGGAAACTATTTTGGGAGATTTCCAATTGTTTTTAAAAATTGCATGTGAATTCTTACATTTAAAACCTCTTCCTAGCTCATACTGATTTTGCTGGTAGCAGTTCTTTCACCTAAAGTTTTCCTATTCTTCCCAATGTAAGGAGGATAAGACATTCAGTCTAGAGAACTGAAGGCTCTTCAGCTCAGATACACAGAAACCATCATCAGTCAAAGAGTGAGATCCAGGAGTTAGGTCTCCTGGGAAGAATGAGAAATATAGATTTTGTACCACCTTTTAATTGAAAGACTAACCTAGAATCATAGAATCATACAATGCTTTCTGTTGGAGGGGACATAAAATATCATCTAGTTCCACCCTCCTGCCATGGACAGGGACACCTATTGCTAGACCAGGTTGCTCAAATTTTCCTGTACTACTACAATTATTCAAACATAATGGGTGACATTAGAATCATAGAATCATAGAATGTCCGAATTGGAAGGGATCCACAAAGATGATAGAGTCCAACTCCTGGGTCCCCAAAGGACCACCTAGAAAATCAGACCATTGTCCATATGCTTCTTGAACTCTGTCAGGCTTGGTGCCATGGCCACTTGCCTGTGGAGCCTGTTCAGTGCCCAACCAACCTCTCAGTGAATAACCTTTTCCTGATATCCAGTCTGAACTTTCCCTGTCACAACTTTAAGCTGTTCCCTTGGGCCCTATTGCTGGTCACTAGAGCTCAGCACCTGACCCTCTGCCCACCCTTGTGAGGAAGTTGTAGACCGTGATGAGGTCTTCCCTCATCCTCCTCTTCTCCAGGTGAAAAATCCAAGTGATTTCAGCCACTCCTCATACATCCTCCCCTCTAGATCTTTTACCATCTGTGTTACCCTTCTTTGGACACTCTCTAACAGCTTTCAGCTTTATGTCTTTCTTGTACTGTGTCACTCCAAAACTGAGCAGAAGTACTTAGTTACCATATCTCCTCATGCCACAGGATAAATAATAATAATATAATAAAAGGATAAAAGGAAGCAGGCACTACTTTTAAGAAATAGTCCTCAGGAGAATCTGAGAGCAGTCCTCCTCCACTAAATCAGAATATCCAACCAGATCAGTAATTAACAATATTGGCACTAATAACCTTTGGCAGCACGGCACCATGCTGATACCAGTTGGGATTTCTGTGATTGTTATGCAGAAGGAAGGAAGGAGGACTGGAATTTGCAGAGATGGAGGAAATGGGGGGAAATAAATGTTTTTGAGAGAGAGAAGATAAACTTTATGGGCTAGAAATGTGACAAGTTTTGAACTAAAGTTGAAGTTGAAGGCTTTTGTTCCAAATGTAACCACTATTAAAAAAAAAAAAAAAAAAAAAGGAATGAAAAATGTACTTTATTCACTAGTTTGAAAATAACTGACCATTTTAAAGCAGAAGAAAATCATTGCTTATGAACAGCATCTTTAAATCTTAAAAACAGATAGGGAACAGCTGAAGTAGTTCTTAGAATTTTGTGATTATTCATTTGCAATTAACCCAAATTTGATTAAGAAGTGATTAAGAAGTCATATACAATTTTCCAGTACCATTTTTTTGAGGGCCTAATCCATTGGCTTTTAATAGGACCTTCCCATAAGCACTGCTGAAATAGCTTTCATATAATACTGGAAACTAACCCTAAAGAATGCATTGGAAAAAGGACTCTGTGGATGCATTGAGACTAGATAAGAAACAGCCACTGAGAACAGAGCCAATTTGCCATCATTTTTCAGAGGTATTGTGCTATAAGCAATCCTCACTTCTGAACAAGGTAAAATTTCTGTACTACTCTACTACTTTGTTATTTGGGTTGGTAAAAATTAAATGATTGAGGCGTATTGCAAAGGCATCTTATGAAATTGAGCAGCTGGGAAATAAAATAAAATTAAATGTTGATAAATGTAAAGTGATGTTTGTGAGAAAAAGATCTTAATGCACAACTAAATGCTCTGAATGAACCTAAACACTCAGGTAAGATATATTTGTGTTGTAAGAGCTATTTCAATGAAAAAATCTGTAAAGCATTTTGAGTACTAGGAAATTTTAAGGAAAAAGTGGAGAGCAAAACTAAAGAAATAATTTTGCTGTTGTATAAAGGGACTTATATTTTAAATACCAAATACACTTGTAGTGTTCAAAGCAACTCCCAAAGGTTGCAGAAGAATTAAAAAAAGCATCAAGTAAGGTTGGGGAAAGATCCAAGGAATATAAAGGCATCTCTAGAAGAAGAAATTAAATAAAAATATTGCTAAAGCTGCATTTCACCACTCTGGGTAAGAGATGAATACAGATAGAATATTAGATTATCATAAATGGCATGAGAAATATGAATATGGATCTGTTTCTGATAACATTAAAGCACTGGGTTATCAGATGAAATTATCAGGTGGGAGTCGGGAAACAAAAGGACTTTTACATGCAGTTTATTTTTACTATGAAGTTCACTGTATGATATTATCAATATTCCAAAAAAAAAAGATAAGAAAAAGTCTACTTAAAAAAATACAACAACAACAAAAAAGTATGAACTAAGATACATTCTGCAGTCCTTGAATTGCAGACTGAGGAAAGCTGGAAATAATATCAAATACTTGCTCTATTTTTATCTTTTTACCTAGGGGTTAATTCTACTTTTGCTAGACAAAGAATGTAAATCTGGATTTTTGTTTTGACTCAGTGCTCCACCGTTATGGTTTTATGCCTTCTGAGTACTTCTAATTTATGTATTAAAACCAGGAAGAAAAAAAAATAAATAAACCAGGCTTATTTCATGGAAGGATGGATTTTCACCAGTTTAGAAGCCAGCACCACAGACTGTCTGGACTGAGAAACAATGGATCCAGTTAACCAGTACAACTGTGGGTTGTCAGTCATAAAATACAGTCAAACCATTGAAATACTTATCTGTAAAGCATTTTGAGTACTAGGAAATGTT
This sequence comes from Heteronetta atricapilla, assembly GCA_011075105.1. NCBI lineage: Eukaryota > Metazoa > Chordata > Aves > Anseriformes > Anatidae > Heteronetta > Heteronetta atricapilla. Next base: position 55,864,129 of record CM021732.1, read on the forward strand.
AAGGAAAAAGTGGAGAGCAAAACTAAAGAAATAATTTTGCTGTTATATAAATGGACTTATATTTTAAATACCAACTGCACTTGTAGTGTTCAAAGCAATGCCCAAAGGTTGCAGAAGAATTTAAAAAAGCATCAAGCAAGGTTGGGGAAAGATCCAAAGAATATATATAAAGGAAAGATACAAGGAATATAAGTAAATTTGTTCATGGTATGTACATGTATAAACACACCAGAGATGTCCTTCATAGAACTGTGCCACAAATGGACATTTCCAAGTTGTTCCGCAAGTACTCTGCTTTACGTAAGGACCACCTTGACATGAGCAACATTTATGGCCTCACTGAGAAGAAAGAGATGATTTATATCTTCACTCTTGGAAAAGAAATAATTCAGACTCATTTTAGAGAAGTATGTAAAATCATCTGAAGGTATTTTTATCCGTTTGGACCCCTTCATTCAACTTTTCATTCAACAAATGCCACCTTCTTTCAACTTTTCAAGCTCTGCATATAAATACCCAGCACAGACCACTTTCTATCCCTTTTACATATAAGATTTATAATGTTATTTAAAATAAAGTAAAGCTTTTGAATGACAACGTACAGAAAGAAGGGTGGGATATTTTTTCTTGTTAAGATCAGGTTTAAAAAAAAGTGTCATCAAGAAAAAAAAAGATGAAAAGGGTATGAACAGAGAAATAAACCTTTAATTTATTTCTTAAACTATTTCACTAATTGCTCTCCCTCATAAGGTGTGTCTTGGGAAAATGAAATTTAATAAGGGGAAAGAATAACAATTAAACATCTAAAAATGAAGAAAGGTTTGGAATTAGCATATCAAGGCCTTTGACAGTACAAAAATTTGGAGGTGATGAACAAGCATACATAGAAAAATCATAACAGAGAAACTTAGTATAGAAGAATGTCATGGTAACAGGTTATTCTTTGTACCTTTAATCTTTTTTTTTTTTTTTTTTTTTTTAACTCACACCCACACAGAATAGTTTTAGAGAAACTGTATCATTCCAACCTATATGAAGAAACAATTTATCTTTCACTAGCAAAATAATAGGTATTTTTGGCAAATCATTGCCTGTTTATTGACCTAAAATTAAATTAAAACTAGATTCTGGGATGCTCTGGGATACCCCAGAGAAACCAGGAACTCTTTATCATCTGACGATTCCACAGGCAGTACCATCACATTTTTCCCCAACTTAAGGTGAAGGTTCATAGTTTTGCTCTTCTGATTTGAGATACAATGGATAGAACTGAACAATGCTTAACAGCAATAATAGTACACTGAGATCATGTCACATTAAAGGAAAAACAACAACAACAAAAATACAACAACAAAAAAACATGAGACTGATGAAGAGAAATGGATCCAGCAAATCACACTAGAAATGAAAAATATGTTTAGTGAAATCTCTCAATTTCTGAGACAGTCTTAAAATATATGTCTACAACCAAAGAGGAAAATCATATACCACAGAAAGAAGGTATAACTAGTTTAGAGGCAAACACTGGTTATTACTTTTACACATAAAAAATATTTTGTACCTGTAAATTTAACATCAAGATAAAGATACCATTCCTCTCTAGAGTAATAGTATTAGTAATACATCTTAATAATACAATAGATTTGGTCAGATACAGATCTGTAAGCATTATGTGAGTATTTTTATTTTATTTGGAGCTTATGAGGCAAATTTCTGTATAATGTATGTATATAAATTCAGATGCTTAGCATACTGTGACATGGTGACAGTTTTGTGCTCATGCTAAAAGAATGTCACATTTTTCACTTGGGATTTGCAGTAGCATATGGATACTTAAAAAACTGTTCTAGCCTCCCTATAAAGCTTTATGCTCAAATTATTTCCCCGGACTCATGTTCCACTAAGAAATCATTTTATCAGTCAAAACACCAATCTAGATAAGAATTCTTAGCTATTTCTCACATTTCCTGATACTCAGTTATTTTGCAGAAGTGCCCACTATGATCTGAGTATACTCAAATTCTGGAAAGAACAGGATGGCCAAAGGTCTTCTGGTACACACATAGAACATCCAGTTACTGGTAAAACAAATTATATCACTCAATAAGAAAAACTAAAGCTACCTCAATCAGAGCTCATTTACAGTACTGTAATATTTAATTGTGATTACACAATTTAAAACTTCAGCAAAAAGATGGTTGCTCAGGAAGTACAGATGCATTGCCACAGAATATGCCTTTGAATTTTAAAAGTAACCAAAGCCCAGGAAAGCTCCAGTGTCACAGCAAGACTGATGCATGCAATAAGTTAAATGCAACCCAGAACAGTTGTGAGTGTAGGGTTAAAGGTCTGTTTGCACAGGAGATGAGTAAAGGTCTATATACAGTCTTGGTGAGCCTCAGACTAGAAAAATGAAAAAAATGGTCTGGATTATACTAAAACCAATAAGTGGGTGTGTTGGGCCTGTTTATAATCCCATTTACTCTGGTTCCTTGGTGATATTTTTTCACTTATTTTCATAATTTACTTTTTAATTGCACTTGCATCAAAATTAAGATCCCATGTGCAGAAGTGGATAAAGACACACCTCTCTCTCAGAATATGCCACTGAATTTTTTACCACACCAAAGTAGATCTGATAAGAAATGAAGACTGATTATTTTAAGGAACAATAAACCTTATGTTTGGCTTTAACTTCTGAACCAAACTCAGGTAAAATTAATATATAAAGATACAATTAATAAAGCAGAGATAATGCATTTTTAATAATAATTTAATTATAGTAATTAAAAATAATTTAATTATCTAAAATGTATTAAATCAAATTAAGTGCACGCTTTTGCAGAGATGTTATCTACTACAAGTATATCATTCAGCAGTCTAACACTCAACCACTCAAATTCTTTTTTAAGAATGGGGGGAGATGCAGGCATAACAAGAATAAATAATAATAATAATAATAATAAACAAACAAATAACAGAACTCATGTTAGAACAAACTTTCTTCTATTTTACCATGTTGCGTACATAAAATTTTAAAGCTACTAGTACACATTTTATGTCTAAATCCAGACATATTTCCAGACTGATATTCAATTCAGACATCACTCATTCTATCAGGATACAAAGTGATCCCCAGATGTGTAATTTTGCAGCCCCAAGGTTCATCATACAGAATAACAAATATCTCCTTTCTGAATAACTAAGATAATCCCCAAAATGTGTTTCAGAAGAAAATTCAAACTTGGAAGAGTATTTCAGGGTAAACACAGAAGCCACAAGAGATACTAACTGTCATCTCTCCCAGTATTTACTCCTACAATTACCTGCTTTTGTCCCTGTGGGAAAGCAGCAAAGAAAAAAAAAAATGACCTTTGGAAGAAGAGGCAGACCACTACTTAGGAGGACAACAGAGATGCCATGAGGCTATGCAGGGAGAAAATTAGAAGGGCCAAAGCCCAGCTGGAGCCTAATCTGGCTACTGCTGTTAAAGACAATAAAAATGCTTCTACAAATACATTAGCAACAAAAAGATGATGGAGAATCGACATCCTTTATTGGATGCAGGGGTAACAGTGACAAAGGATGAGGAAAAGATTGAGGTACTTAATGCCTTCTTTGCTTCAGTCTTTAGTAGTAAGACTAGTGCTCCAGGTACCCAGCCCTCCCGAAGCTGGAAGGTAAGGGTGGAGAACAGAATGAAGCCCCAACCATCCAACAGGGAATAGTTAGCAACCTGCTACACCACTGTACACACACACAGTACAAATGCACACAAATCTTTATAAGATCTGATGGGATCCACCCAAGGGGAATGAGGGAGCTGGCAGAAGTGCTCACCAAGCAGCTTTTCATCATTTATCTGCAATCCTGGCTATCCAGGGATTGCCTGCTGACTGGAGACTAGCAAATGGGATGCCCATCTACAAGATGGAGGCCGGTCACTAGTGGTGTCCCTCAGGGCCTTAGGGCCACTTCTCTTCAATATTTTATCAATGAGGGGATCGAGTGCATCCTCAGTAAGTTTGTAGACAACATCAAGTTAGGTGTGACTGTTGATCTGCTTGAGGGTAGGAAGGAACTTCAGAGGGATCTGGATAAGCTGGACTGATTGGCTAAGGCCAGGTATGAGGTTCAATAAGGTTAAGTGCCTGCACTTGGATAATAACAACATCAGGCAACACTACAGGCTGAGGGAAGAGTGGCTGGAAAGCTTCCAGGAAGAAAAGGACCTGGGGGCATTGGTTGATTGCCAGCTGAATATGAGCCAACAGCGTGCTCAAGTGGCAAGAAGGCTAACAGCATCCTGGCTTGTATCAGGAAAAGCGTGGCCAGCAGGACCAGGGAAGTGATCATCCCCCTGTACTCTACTCCGGTGAGGCTGCACGTCAAGTACTGTGTTTGGTTTTGAGCCCCTACTACAGGAAGGATACTGAGGTGCTGGAACATGTCCAAAGAAGGGCAACAAAGCTGGTGAAGGAATGGCTGAAGGAACTATGGTTATTTAGCCTAGAGAAAGGAGGCTCAGGGGAGACCTTATAGCTGTACACAACTACCTCAAAGGAAGTTATAGCAGGGTGAGGGTCAGTCTCTTCTCCCAAGCAACAAGCAATAGGACAAGATGAAATGACCTCAAGTTGCACCAAGGGAGGTTTAGATTGGATATTAGGAAAAAATTCGTCACTGAATGTGTTTTGAATTAATGGAAAAGGCTGCCCAGGGAAGCGGTTGAATCACCATCCCTGGATGTATTTAAAAGATGTGTAGATGTGGTCCTTAGGGACATGTCTTAGTGGTCAATTTGACAGTGCCATGTTAATGGTTGGACTTGATGATCTTAGAGATCTTTTCCAACCTAAATGATTCTATGGTTCTGTGATTCTATATTTCACACCATAGCATGTACACGGTTACAACTTTTCTTTCCAAGATGATTCCCCAGCACCATCTGTTAACCAGCCACTCTCAAATTGTGCCTTGGAGTAGTGCCATTTAGCCATTTTCAAGATTTCAAATTTATTTAACCCAGTACCCTGCATTTGAAAATACAATTATTTATTTATTTATTTATTTTACAGTCTTAAGTCCCCACAATGCAACTGCACAAATCAATTTAGTATGTTTGTGTTATTCTCATCTAAATGGATATAGTAACTGCTTCTGCACAACAGTCTTTGTACTGTATCACATCTTTACAGTACAAAGAGAGGAATATGAAGAAACAGCGCTATTTTTTTTATTATTATTATTTTTTTTCAAATGACCAATGCTGACTGGGCAAATTTCTTAATACTACCTCCAGGTATAGCTAAAGAAAAAGATATTTAATACAAGCTTGAATTTAAGAGAAATATTTTATTTCAATCAGATGAACAAATCATTTCATGGGATTGCCACGTGCACTTAAATAATGAGTTTTGTAGGTTGCTGTGTTTTATAAGGTACTTTTACAAAACTGTTAGAGACTACCAAGGACATAAGCAGCATGCATTTTTCATTCATAGCTCTTGCTACAAAGATTTCCCCACAGAATAAAGTGCAAACTTGGGGTTGTAAAAGGCTGCAGTGTTCTTAAGAGATAAAGTTTAGGACTTTCAAGTCTGCATATATAAACTGTATTTAAGAAATAGTTTGGTTGTATTTTGCCATTTTTTGACCCTATTTTGATGGTTTATATTTCATAAATGCAAAACTTGTCTATTTTTTTTGATAAACATATAAAATTTATTTTATTACTTGTCAAAGTTTCAGTGACTTTACTTGTTGAGTAGAAAACTGAATATTATTTTTGTTTACGTATTATTATTATTATTATTATTATTATTATATTTTCACCAGCAGAAAAATGCAGGATTAATCTATAAGAATTATATGATAAAAAGTAAAAAGTGCTGATAAACTCTTCACAAACTTGTTTTGGTTAGCCAAACAGCGTTAAATTCTACTTTATTAACCAGTGAAACTGGTTAAACTATGAAAAGTTTAGAAACAAAGCTAAATAAGATGTATAAATTCAATACACAGGATGTTTTCAGAGATTTTCCACAACATTGTCCATGTCAGTCTGCATCCACCAGGCTGTATTAAGATAACCAATGTACTGGTGTACATAATATACAAATTTTAAATAATGTTATATTTAATTCTTGCTTTCTGCTTACACAAACTTCAGACATACTGTAATAATGGGAGTGTACTTGCCAAAAGAAAATGTAGCAAAGGTAAAAAATAAATACTGAACTCTATCAAAATTGAGTGTAATCAGGTGATGGCACATATATATTTTTTAATCTCCATCTATTTCACTGCTTTTGCCTGGAAGATTATGGATAGATGTAAGCTAGTTTCACTCAAAAAATAGGAATTAATATTAATGCAGTTGAGCAGTGGACAGACAATGCACACTTATAAAGTTTTTTTCTCCATTCATTTCAGTTTAATATTACAGTAAAAACAAACTGGAGGAAAGAACTAGCCATATGTGGTACTCAAGGCACAAGAATGCCCTGTAATCACAGACGGTAGAGAGGTTATCCTAACTTTAAACATAGCCTTCTGCTTAGCACAGTTGAGGTAACTTGGATGAACTGTGCCAGTGCTGTTAAAATCAAAGTGAATTCAGAAAATGGAAGATGAAATTCACGTCCCTAATAGTCTGTAGAAATAGGTCTCTGTTTCAATACTCATATGTGTTGAAGATATTTTTGTTATTCAGTCTGTTTAGTCACCAAAAGAAAAAAGATAATTTAGAAATATTATTACAGGAAAGGATTTGGCAATATAGGCTGGTAATTTCCAATTTTGTATTCACTAAATATATTGCAACAATCTGTGCAAAAAAAAAAAAAAAATAAATAGTAGCATCAAGAACTGTAGCGGTAAGTGCATTAATAGTCTCCTTTAAGCTTCTAAAGGTTTGATTTAAATTAGTCTTGAGATGATATGTCAAACAAATGAAGTGAAATGTATTGAGGCACAGATCTACTGAAGCTGCTCAAGGTGTGCTACAGAATACTTAAAACACCTGCATCCAAAACCTTTGCCAACTTTAATATATCTTGACTGGCCACGATTTGACTTAATCACCTTTGGTCTTTGGTTGGTAAAAATTCTACTGATGCTGCTGTTGACCTATTCAACTTCTTTATAAGGTAATGCAAATGCCAATATTTCTAGGCATAGACACAGAATGTCTATATTTTTTTTTTTATTCTAGTGAAGGTACAATACAGGGGACTGACTAATAGGGACATGTAAACTTTTTTTTTTTTTTTTTTTTGGCATATTTAGGGTATAAATAGCTTGAGGGTATATATTTACACCCTAAAGTGTATATATATATATACACTTTAGGGTATAAATAGCTTGATTAATGAGAGGTTGCTTGGAAGATCAGCCAGAATGAACAGAGTAGTTCAAGCTAAGCCACTCCTCAGCAAATACTAGAGTGTTGCTACCAGGTAATTGAAGGAGAAATTTATGCTTCATTATTTTGGCTTTTCCCTCAGCTTTCTTGTGACCAATCACCATCACATCACAGAATAATAGCTCTGTAATGAAGCTTTAAAACAATCTCCACAGAAAGTGATTTGAGGAGTAGATATGAGGGAAGAAGCATATACTTTTCTCTGATCGGCATGTTTGAAGAAGGTTGGTCTGCCCAATTTGGAAGGCCTATCTTAGAAGATACATAAAGAAGGCATTTTTATTTAAAAACCTTTTCCTCATACTGAATAATTATACTACAGTTATGCTCTCCTATCAAGGAGAATGACAGCTTCTGCACTGCATCTATGCTGGCTATCCTAATCATGTCAGGGAATTACACTGGAGTGTTTTACTTACAGGTGTAATATTGAAGGAGTGTTTTACTTTCTGGTGCACTTCCCTATGTTAAATTCTGTTTGTGCAGTTTTGAGCTACTAAGTGCTCACAACATTTGTCATCACTAGAGGATCAAGTGACTGTATAGTCTGAATATCTGTTTACAAAGCATAGGGATCCTTTGAAATGAAAGGTTGTCAATTCAAATAAGAGCAGCATGTAAATGTTTTCACTCTTTTGTGAATTCTGAACTCTTCATGTGCTGGCATTTCCACGTAGTAAGCCCATTCATTTCAACAACTTTCAGTCCCACTTATGATTCTGATGAAATAAATGAGTGGTACTACCACTATAACCAGTTTCCATCACACTTCATCATCAGTTTCAAGAAACAGATTTATGCCAATGAAAAAAACATACAGAACAACAACAACAACAAAACACCACAAAACATATGCTTATAGGTTTCCTGAGGCCAGGATACCTGTAATGCCTATATAAATTCAGCTTCCTTGACATCTTATTCAGTCCTAGAGAGAAAAAGAAGATACCAACTTTGCCCTTGTGCTCTTGTCTAAATAATAATAATAAATGATAAATCATAGAAAAAACATTTTCTTGAATCTTCTCAAAGATCATGTATCAAAAAGGCAGATTAAAAAAAAAAATAAGAGTTTTATCAAAGTCAATCAGTATTTTATTTCATTCCACATATCAAGCTGAGTAATTTGGAAACACCAACAGAATATTGTCACTATTTAACCATGCACAAGAAGGAGAAGTGAGACAAGAACTGCACTATACAATTTCATGCATAACAGTCAAGATACAGTAATTATCTTTGGCTTGCAGAATGCATCTCTTTTTGTGCATAACTTCTACCTTTTACATATTCATTAAGCTGTTTGCATTAAATGTTGTTTTAAAATGAGTCCCATCTAATTTCCCGTATAAAAAAAAAATGATTACTAGCTCTCATTATTGTCTAATGTCCTTGGCTAATTACTTGTTATTTAGACTAAAAATGCTACCATTAATGTTCTGCTAATAGCCAGCACTCTTGGCTATGCTTTTGGGAAGAAATCTATGTTTATGTGCTTAGTTATGTCTATATTCTGAATGCCCTTGCAAATTATTGCTTAGTTTTATCACCCTTGTTAAATGTTTTCAACAAGAGAAATTTATGCTTATGCGATGTGCTTCATGCTAAACCTGCAAGTCTCTTGTATCTACATGCACTTGCATGAACTGCATGGGAACAGTTGCCTATTATAGATTCCAGAGAGGTAAATGCTAAGAAATGAAGGTGGTTCATAGAAACAAGACCCATTATATTTTAGTGAAACAGTTTCCAGCAATTACTGGGTTTAGTTCAGTTCAGAACTAAAGAAGTCTAGAACAGGTCTACTGCAGACAAAGCTGACTAAAGGAAACACTGTTGTCCCTGTGGGTCAAAAACATTCTGAGAAGAAGAATGTGGATTTGGGTAAGGAAATGTAAAAAATAGTCCATTCGGTGTCTCACACCAATATTTGCTCTCAGGTTTCTTATGTTCTTAAGGGTAATTAAATGACATCACAGTTGGATGAGCAAAGAGGGTGTGAAGGATCATTTATACTGTCCCTTGTCATCTATAATTAATTTAATATTTTTCCTCCTAACTCACTTGACATTTATGTGTTATGGTCATAAATAAGATGATTTACCAACAGAAGAGCAAATCAAATATTGTAATGCTGTTGAACACAGCCAATATGTACAATACATAAAACAATTGACTGTATAACTTACTTTTTATGTGTGTATAGTCTCTAGAGTGAGATTTTTACACATCATATATGAAAAAAACAATAGGTTCTCTTCTGGGGAAGAATACATTAAAATTGTATTTTTTTATGCACAGCTGGTGAAAGCAAAACTTTAGACAGATAATTGTTTACCTCATTTTTCTTTAGATCTGTTTTATAATTAAATGGTTATTCTCCATTGGTTCATAGCAACCATGGGAATCTTTATAGCTCAAAATTTAATACTATTTTCTAGTAGAAGTGTTAACTCCAAATGTTATTCACAAAAATGTTTTTGCAAAAGGGCTTTATACAAAACCTATGTATATCAATAAGTCTTTATTACTACAATGAATAATATCTTCATCCCTCATGTTCTAGAAACAACTCAGTAGCCCAGAAATGGTACATAACTAACAATAATTTGTTTTACTTAATGTATTAAAGAGCTTCTAATAGACCTATGGTAGTGATTTGTCCAACACAGAGTTACTTTTAAGCTTGAACCTACACTTTAATTCTGAATATTGACAAACTGCAGGTGAGTGGAGATTCAGACTTATGGTTTAACAATAAGACAAACAAACAAACAAATGAAAACAACACAATCTACCAAAGCAAATGAAAAATTCATATTTACTGTTGCATTAAGTCTTGCTTTCTTGAAGGTGTGTATTAGCTTACACTGGAAGTGAACTGCAAAATTCTGTTGGCCACACATTTCAAAGACAGAGAAAGTTAGATAAGGTGATAGTATTATTATTTTATTTATTTATTTATTCATTTGTCTCCATACTGTTTGCAAGTGGGTTTTTTTGGTCACACAAGAACTACCAAAGAACAGTACAACTGTTCTTTTCATGGGAAACAGTGAACACCATTGGACTTCATGTAACCAAGAAAACTTGACTGAAATGAACAGTACATGTGTTAACTTTCATACTTCTATCTCAAGCAGATAATGTAATACAATAAAAGTTTTGCTATTGGGAATTGGCTAGGTTCACCTATGCTCACCAGAATATACATATCAGGTATTAAAATCATCATTCATGGTTTTCCATTTAAAGTAAGAGCCTAACGTTAAGCTCCTAAAACCAGATTTAGACATAGATATTAAATTACATGATTTTAGAAAATGTGGAATAATGAGTTCACACTTAAGGATGTCCAAATTGTTGCCTAGTAATTTGGAATATTAGACTTGGTGTTAATTCAGAATAAAAAGATCCTGAAAATCTTAGCTATGGCTAGAATGACACTATTTTCTTGGAAGCAGTCCTTTTAAAAAACACTATTCTATGCTCCAAAAATAAACACAAACTCTTTGAAACCTCACTATTAATAATGTATGTCTCTCAGATTGATGTCAAGCAGTGAAACAATCAGTTTAATTGAAAAACAAACAAAAAGCTTGTGAATGCCATTTAAAAACTGTCTGGTTAATATAGAACTAAGTGACATTAATAGGAATAAATATGTTTGTAGCATAGCAACCCAGGCTAATTTTACTCAACATCTCTCTCCACTGACAGGTCTCTTCACTTTTGGACACCAACTCAGATTTTCAAGCTGAGAAAGGCAATTTTCTAAAATTGGCATTTTGCTCCTTAGCAAACCTTAACTGTGTTTAGTGATTTGTTACATTGTTTTGCTTCTCATGATTTGTCCACTATTCCTTCTCTTTGATCTATCTTTAAAAATATGTTTGTATAAATCAGTCTTTTCCCATGTGAAAGTACAGCCATTTGTAAACTGCATACAAGATAAAGCTATAAAAATACGATTTGATCAAAAAGTCACTGCAAATTAAACATTTTTTTCTTCTGTCTAGTGTGAGTTTTTCAGATTTGTTTTTATGTTTATAAAGTAAAATTCATAGTAAAAGAAAATTTCATCACCATGAAATTTAGCTATTAAATTCAGAACATGCTTTTGTGGTAGCATGAAAAACATTTCAGTCTCAATGTTGATATCAAATTGGCTGCAATTCATAGATTTAATGTCACTTGGCCCTATAAATTCACAAAATTTGTATGACACCTGTAAGCTGTAAGAATTCATTACTTAGAGTAAATGGTATATAATGAACACCTGCAAGATCTCGGTACAGATAGCCAGACTGAACACTCAAGAATTTGACTTACTTATTTGTATACTGTTGATAAAAACATTTTTGTTTGATTGTTTGTCTGTTTGTTTTAATAAATGAAATCTAGAAACTGGTCATCAATAAGATTCTAATAATGTAACAACACCAACTCTCTGCTAAATGTGGTTAACCCATTGTGCATAGCTGGAAGACCTACACAGAGAAACCATGGCTGCATCTCTGGTAATAGGTTGAACTGAGTATTTTCAGGATCTGAAGAACTACTGTTTACATAATTAAACAATATGCAAAGTCTCTGGCATGTCTTTAGCCTAGGGTAACTCACGTTCTCACATACAATTTGAACACATGATTCAGTAGGTAGGGAGTCAGGGATGGTTCCCAAGAGGTTCCTGGCTCCCTTGTTCTATATTAAGCTACAGTGGTTGGGGTATGGGGGTGTGTGTGTGTTAGCTGGCCTCAAGACCAAAAAAATAAAATAAATAAATAAATACATATATATACACTATATTTATTTATATTTATTTATATAGATTTATAGATTTTATATATATTTTTAGTTTTTTAGATTTTTTAGAATTTATACATGTATTTATATAGACTATATTTAATTCACCATTTATTTGTCTCTATGCCATATTCTGTTTTTAAAACTCAAATCTCAGTTCATTCAGAGCTGTGAAATTACACACATGTAAATCTGAAGTCGTGTAACTGTAAATTTGAAGTCAGTGTCAGAATCTGCTGTTTCCTTGAAAGAACCTACATGAAGATGTGGCAATCTCTTTTAATTGACCATGTAAATGCTTTTTGTCACCTTGCATCTAAATAAAATAAAATAAAGTAAAATAAAGTAAAAATAATAAAAATATTAAAAAATAAAAATATATAAAATAAAATATAAATATAAAAAATAAAAAATTTTAAAAAATAAAAATAAAATAAAAATAGAAAAGACTAGCCACACAAAGTTATATTTGCAAACTCCTGCTTGTGGAATGTAGTTTGTTGCAAGTAACAAGGTGTATAAAACAAGGAGCTAATCAAAGTTTCTAGATGAAAGCTTGATTAAGATAATGAACTGAGACACCTAGGCACATCAAACACCATGGATAATGGGTAGAGACTTAAAATATTGGTCAGAAGGTAAAACAGGATTCTATCTTTTCTTCCTATTGGCAGCTTTTATTCGAATAGGCAATCTGCATGTAGCTTTGGAATTTCATCTGCTGTTAGCTGATTATTTAACAGCTGTTTGTACATTTTGTTTTCTTAATACCATCTCCATCTGGCCCAAAGATGGTGGCTTTGGGGTGGGGGATGTGGACCTTGTTAATGAAATTTACATTGTCCTCAGCTCAAGAGTGGATTGCTGCAATATGATCTACATGATTAAAATATTAAATTAGTTTGTAAACTGAAGTCGATGTTCAATGCAACACCATTTCCCTAATTAGCATATCACGATGTGCAGTGTTTGAAGATTTATAGTGGCTTTAGCTGACGGTAATTAAAATGTAAGTACATAAGGCCATAATAGTAAACCTGTGGTTTGTGTACTTAAGTCAGCACATTGTCTTTCCCCCTAGTTGATTCAACAGGCCTTCAGCATTGCCTTCTCTACTATGTCCAGCTGGAAAAATCTCATGTTTTCTATATAGTGGGACAGCTCCTCTCTGGCTGAACCTCTCTCTAATATCCGACAAAAGACAAAAACAAGTTGTGGTACTGTACTAAGGAGTAGGCAATAAATAGCTAAGGGTCTTCACCATGAAACTGTCACAAGCATGGGCCTTCTTAGTAGTAGGTATTTGGTGCATATGACACAAAAAAAGATTTTTTGGTGAGTTATTAAGTATGAAACCATTATTTTTGGCATGGTGTGTGTGTGTGTGTTATTATGGATGAATTGTAGTCCAGCCCCATGGACTGGACTTATTATTTGGCTTATTATTTGTTGGGATGCAGCATGGCTGCTTCCAAACTGCAGCTTTCTGCATTGCTTCATTCAAAAGGCAGTAAGTGTATGATCCAAAACTGTTTCATGATATGAACCAAACTGCAGGAAGAGAATAAACTGGGAGATTTACTTTGAAAGTACATACCTGATTTGAACTATATACTAGGTGAATCCAACTTCTCTGTCAGTTATCCTTTTAACTGAAATAGGACTAATGACACCATTTAGCATCATCTTTGAAGTTTGTCAGATGTACTACTGTGAAAGCTATCTAACACAGTACATATTGGTAGTTTTTATTTAAATGTATGTTTGCAGGTACAAAATCACTAGATAAACACAGCTTTGAGAGGATCTCCATGGGACAGTTGTACAACAATATTTCATATGATGCAAGCAGTCTAGGGCCAGATACACCAGCAGTGTACTCCAGCTGCTTTTCAGTATTCCAGTAGCCCAAGGAGGACATAAACCCAATTTAACTGGTCAGTTAAGTCAGTTTCATGGCTGATTTGTGCCACCAGACTGGTGCAAAGCTGCTGAAATGCACTCATGAATTTGTCCCATATTCTATTCTACAAAACAGCAGAAAACCTTAGTCATACCTGAAGTGGTATACTGTTCTATATGGCAATATAACAACCTACCTGGAATTTTTGTTACAAAGTGGAAACACACAAAAAGGAAATTTCTCATTCACTGAAAAGAATGAAAATACCATAAAAAAAAGGGGGATCATTCTCAGTTTTTAGTTCATTTACCATTAGTGTTAAAAAAGAGGTAGGACATTCCCACCCATCACAGACACATGTATAGCTAGTAGTAGTTAGGCCAGGACCTCTCCAGGGAGCACTTCTTGAACCTAATCAAACAGCTTTGCCTGAGAACTACATTTTTTTTTCCCCATCTGTTCTTAAAAGCATACAGCATACTGTCTTGAAAACAGATATTTCAATACTGTCCACTGTTTTTTTTTTTGTTTGTTTTGTTTTTGCCAAAAGGAGATGAAAAATGCTGTTTCATTGAGTCTTTCATGAGAAAAGAAACTTTTTCTTTTATTTATTTATACAGTATCATGATAACTGGGGGCCTGTTCTATAAGTGCTACAGTAAAGCCCATTAAAATAATAAAGTCTTCAACTGTTGTTAAAAAAATCCAAACAAATAACAAACATCATATCACAACTAATACTCTGTTACATTGGGGTAATTCAATCATCCTCGCTTAACTTCCACTTGGGCCAAAATGTATTTTAGAGATGTTAACTCTGCTGTTTTCAACCCGTTCAAAGCTACTGACATATTGTGTTTACTGGGATCATATAGGTTCACCGAAAGGTTAGCACTTCTCACAAGACAGATTTAAAGATAAACACTCAGTTTAGTATAGGCAATACATTACCATATGTTACCTTTCAGGAGACAATAGTTATATATATTTATATAGCTACGTATATTCATACGCTGAAAAAATGCTGTTAGTTGCATTCATACAATAGCCAACAGGTGCTTGAAGAGAATAGTTCTCATGGACTCGACTTTTTATCCTCCATCTTTTTATTGACTTCCCCTCCACTTATTCTAAATAAATGATCTGTTAGTACAGAAGCAATAGAAAATGAAATAATCTGTTCTGGTTTTCCTGTCTGCCTGGGTCTCACAGAAAACTGCACAGTCAGTAGCAGTAACTGTAGCCACCTTATGTCAACTTTTTGTGTGAACATAAATTCAATTGTAGGGAAATGACAGAAAAGAGATGACCTGTATCTTTAAAATTAGGCTACTGGTCACATAAAATGGTAGACTTAAGTAAACCATATACTTTAGTCTCTGACTTGCACGACATATAACTTTCCCTCAATGACTGCAGTCAGTGGCATTCCAAATGCCATGTACTGAAAAAATGTGGCTGACCCCTATATTTTACATCAGTTGATAAATCTTAGGGAATATCTACTCATGGGTTACTGTTAATAAACCCCTTGTGATGTGTGAGCATAAACATAACGCTATCTGCAAACTACAACACTTTTGCTTTTATAACACAAAATGAAACAGCCTTCATATTTTACCCTTTTAATATTTTTGTCTAATTGGCAAGTATACAGGAAGCACACAGTTTATTTTATGCAAGTCTGGAGATCTATGACTTGGAAATTATATATGGCCAACTAATTAATCTAGTTTGATTGCTGAAATTGCTGTCTTCTGATAAAGTGTTTCAAAGACTAAAGATTTTATTTACTGTGAATCTCAAGTACTTAACTCAGGCACAAGGCCTTAATTGAAAACAGTGCACCAGTGCTCAGATTTCAGAAATGTGAACAGCAATGTGAGGGCAGTTACCACACAAACTGTAAAGTCCACAGACAAAAGGTTATATACGATCCTTAGATCAATTCCCAACACTCAGAGTTGTGAGTACTGCAATCTAAACTGGATCTTATTTTCAGCTACAAAAGATAACTACATAAAAGTCAACATGTCTGAACTACAATGAAAGAAAAATTGTTTATGTTATTTTAATGAGGAAAGAATACCTGTCCTTGCAATATTAGCTAGTAGCTAACCAACCTATTGAGTAAATGGTATTTATAGTGCTTATGAAGCTGGAATGTTGCAAGACATGCAGCAACTTTATACTCCATTTGCTATTTCCGTGTGTGCAACTTGGAAAAAAAATCTTCTAGAACACTTAAACGTGAGTATTTATCTTGTCAGTTGGAAGGGCCTTTCAAAAAAGTCACATGGTCTTAGCTTAGATAAGGGAAGCCATTGGGTACTATGCTTAAAAAAGTACAAACCCAAAGATAATCAGCCCTGCAACCCCCTTGCAAAACAGTTAACATACTTTTAATATTGTACTGATTAAAATTGTCCAATTTTGACCAATTTCAAAATACAGAATACGACAAAGTGGCAGAAATTTAAGCAGATTTTAAGTTGTTCTCAACTCTTTTGCCAAATAGGAGAAAATCTCTTTCTCTCTCTTATGCATAAACACCTTTTCATATTATAAATGTCCTTCTGGTTCTCAGCTTTCTATATGTTTTTAATTCTTGCCATCTTACATTCTGCTTTAATTGACTTAAACTACATTCACAACAGTTGTAACCTTGCCTACTACTTTGATTAATTGATATCTACTTCTCTAAGTCTTCCTTTTCAGTTTTAAATCTTGATTTCCTATTTCTCTGCTTCCTTTGATTCTTCATAGCCCAAAGAATATCTTTCTTAAGATTTGTTTTATGAGTGTTTCTGTAATTGATCTGATTTTTATTGCTATGAATATTTTATTTAAGAAATAGGAACACATTTTTTAAGGTGTGATACTAAAATGAAGGGCATTTTGGAAATTAAGGCATTGTCTTTGTGTGGAAATATATGTTTAGAGTCCTGTATTTAAAGACATTGGTACATATACATGAAAGGCAGTTTAGCCTACTTTTGAAGTAAAATCAATAATGACATAATACAAGCTTGAAAAAATACATACTCTTAATGTTGAGATGAAAAAAACACATTGACAAGCCCTTATTCATTCAAGACCCATGTTAATAAAATTGAATTTCCTCAGTATTAAAAATTGATATGTCATCGTAATGGAATGCTGGAAGAAAATAATGAAACTACTTAAGCTAGCCATTAAATCTGTAGTCTTCCAGGCTTTATTTTATGACTCAAGACATTTCATATCCTCAAAAAAAAGCTTTTGAAGTATAGGCCATCTTCAATGACAATCTGATATAGTGACTTAAAATATGGCTAAGTAAACTTCAGGACAAAGCTGAAGAACAAAAGCTGTACCTTGAATCTGTCCTTAGCAGCAAATCTAAGAAGTACAAAGAAATTCTGTTGTTAGGACCACACCCTGAAACTAATCTTAAAATAAACTAAAAACTGTTATATCACAAAAGCTATTTCTATCTTATAAAACATAAAGATAAAAACTTTCAATTTGACTGACAGATAACAATTGTAATTCAACTTTAGGTATTAGTAAATGAATTTAGAGGTAAAAGAAATGCATAGAGTCGTAGAATATTCCGAGTTGAAAGGGAACCACAAGGATCATTGAGGCTAACTCCCGGCTCCACACAGGGCAACATAAAAGTCAGACCAGATGTCTAAGAGCATTGCCTAAATTATTCTTGAACTCTGGCAGGCTTGGTGACATGACCATTTATCTGGGGAGCCTGTTCCAGTGCCGAACCCCCCACCCAGTGAAGAACCTTTTCCTAACATCCAGCCTGAACCTCCCCTGTTGCAGCTTCAAGCCATTCCCTCTGCTCCTATCACATGGTCTTCAGTGTTAGGGGACTAAACTTATTATGTTGTTGTACCACATACTTCAGGTATATTCTTAGTTAAATCTCTTGGTCCAGGTTTTTAAATATAGTAATCTCACTCTCCTACAGTCACTTAATGTGACTTGAAATCAGTAAGAATAAGGTCACTAAATAGTTTTGACAGTCTAGGCCCTAGCTTTTGTGTGCCCCAATTCTTCTATTCGTAAGAATGTGTGTTAACTAATTGTGGTGGAGCGCTTCAACAAATGATGATCAAATAAATATACAGAATATGTAGAAGAAGGAATTTTGAAAATCTGTAGCACATAAATGTAAATAAATCTTTTATTTTTGTTATTAATTTTAGACTGACTTGGAGATGTAGATATCAAAACACTGAAGACGATCAGCATCCCTGAGGAAAGATGAAAATCTCTAGGCTTTTGCCTTACTACAGAAATTTACTGTAGTAAGTAAAAGCTTTCACGAGTCTGACCATAATCGTGTACCTGAGGCAGACAAAGAACACGTGGTCTGCTGAATTATGACACAATTCTGGTCCAAATTCAGATTAACATTCACAGGAGTAGACTGTTCTTGTCTATAATCACAAAATTCTGGTCAGTATTAAGTTATCTAGCTTAGCTTTGCAGACATGTTTTGGCATGCCATTACTTTGTACTGAAGATAAGGTCAAGAGATTCTGGAAAAGAGGGTTAATTAATCAGTAGTGCTTCAGCCACAATGAAGTACCTTCCTGAACATCTTTCCCGATAAAATGAGTGAAAACAGGACTGGAGACAGAGTGAGTTAATGCAGTAGATTTGTAAAGAGATTGAGAGTTAGTCAGAATGCCTGTTAAACTCTGGGTTGATTTTAAGCTTTGTGCGGTTTAAGCCTAATCCTCCAGAAATGTAACAAAGTGTTTCTCAAAGTCAGTCAGAAAGTGAAAGTAGCATTTGACTCCCCAGGGTTATCAAACCTGTGCTGTTAGTCTGCTTTCTTCATATTCTCAGATATAATTCATAACTTCTTTTAAACTGAGATTAAGTAAACTGTAGAAATGAGTTATAAGCCTGACCATCGATATAAAGAAATCAAAATCAATATAAATATATCAGCAGGAAAAGTATGGCAAGTGTTCTTTTGGGTCAGTTGATAAGAATTAGTTAGTGTAACTAATATGCCTGGCATTATGATTGGCAGAGATTTGCTTGGTAAACAGATAGGAATTAGTGAGTTTCTGAAATAGTTGCCTCATATTGCAAACATCAAGGAGAAAGTATATACTGCAAATCAGTAAATATAGTTTAGAACAGTAATAATCCCTTCAAAAAATGTTAATCACTGCATTTACTGACTGCATTTACTGCATTTACTGAAATGTTAAGAATTTTCAACTTCATATTGGTTCATTAGCTGGCAAATTGGCCATCAGTGCTTGGCATCACTGACCAAGCCTATAACAATCATTGGTTAGCCTTTCTACAATATCCTGAACAAAGCTGTTATTGTAAGGAAATAGGCATCATAATTTGTACATATATATTTAAAGTATATACTTAAAGCTTAAACAAATGTTTTGCTTGGAATGTAGACACAACATAAAATGCATCAGGTCTCTATTGCATTCCTGCAAGGGCAATTTGTTGCTGTGCAAAGATGTTTCCATTAGTTTCACACAGGTAATAGGGTAATGAAATAGGGTAATGTGGTTGTGATTAGCAGAGTTCAGTGAAAGCTGAAAGACCAGTTTGATACTGAACCTGTTATGTCAGGAATCTTGTCTTGTCATTGGTACACCATTACCAGTACCCAAACTAGCTAATTTAGAGCCAAGTCTGCTCTATCTAGATGATACAAAAGTATAAACTCCAGTTTGAACAATGAGAACAATTAAAATAACTGTAGAACTCTCTCATATTTCTATGTTCCCAGTTGGAATTGTAATTAAAACAGCAATTTACCTGGTAACATCAGTAATATATCCTATAATCCTAATTCCTTAAAACCATTAAAAAAACAAAACAAAACAAAAAATTTTCAATGATTCTTGCAACAATTGAAGTACTACCAGTAAGGTGAATTCCACTGGGGTGTCTACACTGCCTGGTTTCAAGAACCAGAGAGACAGGTTATTCCACACAACCAACACATTGAGCTCAATTTTGTTGTAATATGTTTTTTTTTCCCCAACTGAAAAAAATCTTGATGATCTCCATACTGGTGAACTTTACCATAGGAAGAAAAAAATACCTAACCTAAAAATAAAGATGCACTCTTACTTTTTAAGGAAAAAGTAAGAAAAGGACAGAACTTGCTACTAATTTCTACTAATAGCCTCCTTGCACCTTCTTTATTATGCTAGCACTTAAAAACAGGGAGTTTGATAAGAGCATAAATACAACACTGGAGGAATATTGTTGCTATAATTATACCCCTGAGGACAGGGAATGGGAGATGGAAAAACTGTTTTAAAAATATGAGTACAAGACAGAATGAGAGATGATTGTCTCATTACATGCATAACCTTTATTATTTAATTATTCTTATCACTTCAGAAGCAGAACCTCAAGAAATTGCACATATTATAATAATACTACAGTAATTATCTTAAAGTTGCTCCAGAGCTGTCAGTAGTGGTAAAGCGAACACAAGCATCTTATCTGGAATTGCTATGCAAGAATCTATAAATTACAGTCAAAATAGTATAATTAAGACTCACTGTCATTAGCTTGGAAAATAAAAAACTAGTTATATGTATGACAGAAGAAAGAAATTTGAATATTTGTACTATTTGCATTCTGTCAGCAATTTCCACCATATTCCTTCAAAGGAATGCAACCACTGTGTTAAGGCAATCAACACAGAATTGTAGGTTTATTACTAAATCTTACAGAATGATTTACAACAAATAGGACAAAATTTTCTTTTAAAGAGATCTTTAAAAGAAAAGAATTTTTTTTGTTTTTTTTTTTTTCTTTTTTTTTTTCTCCTTACTATTTTTTTTTTTTTTTTTTAATGAGGGTTGTTCCAAAGTGTTTTGCATGACCTCATGTTGATCAACAGAGAAATACATTATGAAAACAGGTTTCTGAAATGTCAAGCCACACCAAAGAAGATAAGGTCACACAAGAAGCTTATAAGGGGTTGAGAAGTAAAACACAGGACCATCTTACATTTAGGTGTCTCTAATTATTATCCCACAAATTTATGTCAAATGAAGTTAGGATTAAGAAAACGTGAGTAAAATTAACTTGATTTTCAGATTTGGCAAACTCCTAAAGTTCCTACTTATCTTAATTAGAGAAGCAACTGGCAAATTGTTTGGAAAATGAAGGAACTTAAATGAATTACTCTGGAATTTGATAGGACCCTATCTCTAGGTAAGAAAATAGTTTTAAAATCTTCAGTTTGGGTGTCCCACATTCCTAACCAGTTGTTAGCCACTTGCAATGAAATACATTTTGGCACATTTGATTCACCATCCCTTATTTCAGCTTTTTACTCCAGTGAAATTTAGCATGACCAGAGATACATTTATCATAACATTGTCTCTGCAACAGGTTCTTTGCTATTCTCAAGCCTCTTGACATTTGTTATCAAGCTGGCTGGGTACCACCTACCACAATGGAGATATGGCTTAGTGAATTCACCCAGGAGACAGAAAGCAAACTTCCTAGGGCTTTTTGCAGTTTGACAAATGTCAGAGCACACTGAGTTATCTCAGATGGGAACAGAAACAAGCTATAGGAAAGGTCAGAAATGGCAGTACATCCAGCAACAGTGCTGGATAACAGTAAAGAATCATTTAAAAAAAATCACCCTCACTCTTTTAGTATATTAAAAATTAGACTTTTTTTAGCTCATTCATTAATGTAAACCAGTGTTATTCTCTTAACATGCTACTGCAGCCATGTTCAAAATTCTAATTCTGAATGTTCTTTACAAGATTTACAGGCAACAAAAACCTCTGTGATCTGAAGCCTGATTTGTAACTCACTGGCACACAGCAAATGGAGAATATAAGATGCTATCTGAACATGAAAGCATGGTGTTAAAGAAACCTCTATAGCACTTCAGACATAAATTGGATACATAAACTAGAACTGACAATATGCTCAATCATACAAAAACTCTGGCATTATCTAGCATTCCAGAGATTAAAGTATGTAAAAAGGTGACTTTCCTTAAAATATTACTCATTACAATAGTGTGCAAGTTTAGGAGAAAAAATATACCACTTGACCAAGGTGAAAAAGACATTGAAATACAGTAACCTATGATTCAAATTTCAGGGCTTCAGTGTTTACAACCTACATTCTACATTCTCACACTCCTGGAACAAATTGCTTCCTGAAATCAAGGAAGTGCAGGACAATGTATCTAACTGAAAAAGGAATACAAACAATTAGAAAATAAAATTTACATAAATGGCAACAATTCATTACAGGATGGATTTTCTCAAGATGTATCTACCATGGATAAAAATTAATTGTCTGCAAGCCAAGTAAAACACATGAGAGTTGTAATCTGGGCAAGTTCTTTTGCAGTCCTTCCATTAGAGATATTGAGAAATATAATGCAAGTGTAAAGTAAAATTCTTTACACAAGAGTATTCTCTTATTCAATATTCTTTCTATATTGGTGTATATGCATTTTGTACTACTATTTTGCACTGCACTGTGAAGAAGGAAAAAACATAGTGATCCTACAGATATGCAAAGTGTATTTCTGCATACATTTCCACGAATTATTCTGAAATTCAAATGATTTTTCAGAAATACTCTTTCAATGTGAGTATTCTGCTGAAACACATTAATAGCTCTTAATTTCATAGGACAGTTTCTGAATTGTTTTCTCATCAGAAATGTATCTGACTTTGAACTATGTCCTGAACTGTGGAGTAAAAAATATTGGGGGAAAACTCACCTTTATTTATAGATAATATATGAAACCAGTATGATTTCTACAAAAATACTGTGATTTACGCTATAGAAAAGAGGGATAATCTGGCATTAATCTTTTCAGTGGTATTGTACGAAAAGAAATCATTCATTTTTCCTTTTTTTTTTTTTTTTTTTTTTTTTTCATTTTTCTTCCTACTATTCTGGCTATTTTTCATTTCCTCCTAATTTTAAATCAATATGACTGTACACCCTGTACAAGCAGAACATTTATCTAAACAAAAGTTCTTTTGCATGTCTTCTCCAAAAATCCCAGAACAACAACAACAAACCTAACCTAAACAAACCAAAACAAAAACCTACACTGTTGTCCTTACCATACTTACTCACCTACATGTCCACATTTTTCTGCTTTTGTCTACATCAGGATATCAAGACTTGGTACAGAGAATCAACTTTCAAATCAGGTGTTTAATCATATACTTATTTTGAAGTGCTTACTTCTGCGACTTAAAACTAAGCAGTTGCTTATTTCTTTATAGAAATTATGCTTTACTTTCATCCATTCGTTAACATTTTATTTTAGAAAAAGCTTTGCTAAGCAATATTCTCAGGGGACATTGAGCATGCTCTGTACTTCTCAGAATTAAACAACATGTCAACTGTCCAAACCTACTTTACCATAAAATCAAATAAATTAAAAATAAGTAAATAAATAAAATTATTACTGCAGAAACATTTTAAAAAATTTCTCTTCTGGGTAGGTGCTTCTTAATAGTAATGCATGAAATATTTCATATGCACACACATGAAGTCTTGGAATTACTGATCAGTGGTACTGCCATATTGACTAGGAAAATAATAACTAACTCACAAGATAGGCCAAAGAGGTCAGTACTTCAACATGAAAATTTCACTTGCCCTTCAGGAGATCTATCCAGAAAGATAAACCTCATTAAGTTACCTCCAATAAAAAAAAAAAATAAAAAAAAAAAAATAAAAAGGTAAATAATTGTCTACTCCAGTGGGAGGGAGTGAAAAATAAGGCTTCAGATCCCATAGCTCTGAATGACTTTTCATGATCTGTTTGCTCTTTGCTTTGTTTACCTTTGTATAATTGTGACCTTAAAAAGCTTAATCTCGACCAGCAGCTGATAGTGATTCATGAAATCCTTACTTTCTTAAACCCTGAATCCCACACCACACTTATTATTTCTCTTCCTCTCAGAGACAGAAATGTGTGACAATGTACAACATATTGAAATGCACAAATACTGAAAAGGAGATTTGCTTTTCCTTCAATTCTTATAGTATATCTTTGGGGACATATCTGAGATATGTTCTGTACCACTGATTTATCCTTTTCTTCAAAGGCCTCTGCATCTGTGCTCTGTGAGTGATCTAAGGTTCATGCAGTAAATACTCAATGCACTGCCCCTTAGGAAAATTAGATATTTTACTAATCATACAGTCCATTAATCCATAAACTGTGTCAAAAGACATAAGTGAGGAAAGCAGTCCTATTTACAGCTGTTGACTGCTTTGTCTCCTTTAACATTCACAGAGTTTTGATTGATAGTCTTTGCTCAGGTAGGCAAGAACGTGAACTCCATCAAGACTGGAAAAATCAGTGGTGGTTCAAACGAGCCTTCTGACTTATTTGCTCCTACTGACTGAAATAAAGTGCTTTTTGTGAAAGACATGTCTTGGAAACACTGCAAATCACACATCAACACACTTTTCTAATTTTTCATTTACAGAAGTATGGGAGTGTAAATACACTCCCACTTTATGGGAGTGTATTTACATCCCCTAAATACATCCCCTAAATTAAAATATGCTTTGTAAAAATAAAATAAAATAAAATCTGCTGGCCATTGTGAAATCACATTCAAACCACAAACAAGACACTACTTAAGACTTCTGTTTAATATTTGAGGGATTGTGAATTATTCAATATATCTATTTTTTTCCCAAGATGTGCCCTTCAAGTTTAATTTAATATATATATTTTAATGGAGACTAATTTATTCTTGCTTTTTTCTCCCTCTAACATTCAGATTTTAGCTGATTTTGATTATCAAAAATGCTCACTAAGCACCAGTCAGTGACTGTCTGCATAGCAATAAGTGTATTTTGAGGTACTATTTTTTTAGTTTTTAATGGAACTGAATCCTTGATCAATTTAGGATATGCTGGAGATACAGCTTATCAATTTTGTGAAGAGTAGTCACTAATTCCATGGCAGAAACACTGGCAGAAGTCATACATGAGACATACAGTTAGACTTGAAGGAACAAAATTCACATACGCAATACCTAGGGTCACTTTTTAAATCACTAGTAAATAGATTCCAACAGGGAGGGAAACAAAGTTTTTTTTTAAAAAAAAATCCAATCAGCCAATATTCTGGGTAAATGTTTGCATAGCTTGGAAAAAAATCTTGGTCCATCTGACTCTGCAAACTCCGTCATTGTAAGGATGACACTTTGTCCAATTCCTCAGTCAACTCACGGACAATTTTGGTTAGGTCTGGTCATTGTTATTAATGTGCCCAGCTTCTTTCAGTTTAAAGCACGGACAATATATTTCCAGTTGGATACACTTTTTAGTGGAAACATCTCTTGTTCTATCTACAGTACAGAGCATTAACACACTTACACTATGAGATACATAGCAGTTGTAAAATCTGGAAGCAGATGACGAAGATTTTCCAATGAGAAAGCTTTTAGCTTTGTTACATGATGGTGAAAATGCTCAAAAGCATATGAAATTGAGATGTTTACTGTGACAGGGATACTGTACGCAAGATGACTCTTACCTTGACCACTTTGACAACTAGAAAACTTTTAGAATCCTAATGGTAACTGAGGCACAACAATTTTGCAATGGACTATATGAGTATAGGAAAATATGCCTGTTATCTCATATGCCTATGTAACAGTTCATGGGTAGCAGTTTACACCTATAGAACCCAACATACACCATGTTTCCAGAAGCCCAAACAACCCAGCTGTCACCTACCATTTTTTCTTTCATGCAAGACTTCTTGAGGACTAAAAATTCACAAATGGGAAGGTATTATCTAAGGAAAACCCTATCAAGTTATAACCAATAGAATACAATAATCAATTAAATCACGTTTTTTGTTGGTGAATACAGGACATGCTAATGTTATTAATAAAACTTTTATCTATTTTTGTCTATACCAGAAAATTTGAGACTAAATGTAATTGCTTTTCTCAGTAGTTTATTTCATATATTTAACACTTTCCTGGTTTTTATTTCCTATTATCAAGAAGGAGGACTCTATGAGAGATGATCTACCTCTCCCTAATTCTTCCAATGCAGCTGCACTGAATTTTAGAAACTGAAAAAAAAAAAAAAAAAAAAAAGCTTACTAGCAACTCTGGTAAAATGAAATGTAGGACAATATTTTTTTTTTTTTGCTTATTTTTTTTCTCAGAGTCACACACATCTTTCTTATACTAGGAACAAAAATGGTGATGCTAGTGGAGAAGAAGACATTTTCCAGGGATTTTAAGTCAACATGAAATCAATGCTGATAGCCAGAACACAGCCAACTCTTGTCTCTCTTCCCTGTATTTGTTACCATTTTTTTTCAAGATCTGAAAAAAATAAAAAACAATAAAAAAAATCCTCTCTGTATTATTAGAACTTGCCATTGAGTTGGTAGGGGAAAAATCTAGAAGAATTAATGTAACTTCTTGTGACATTAATATGACAACTTTCAGTTGACAGGAGAACTGTAAACAAAAACCTCTTTCAAAAGGTTCCAGAATATTTTTCTCTAACAACAGAAAACAGTATCCTATTTATTATTATTATTATTATTTTTTAAAAAGGTCTTTGAATAACATAGTGACCGGAAACATCCAAACATCCATCTAAATATCTCAAAAAAAGCAAGTATAAATATCCTGTTTTAAGAAACACAAAGAGAACTTGGACTGGAAACCAAGCTGTCTTTATAAATCTTGTGTTTAGTTCCAGTCCTGGTACCTCTCTCTCTCTCTCTTCAATACAAGCAAGACATTGAAGTTATGTCAAAACATAATTAAATGATCAAAAGCAAAATTCATGATAATATTTTAGAGAACTATTACTTGCAAAAACATCAAAAGTTTCTGAGTTGCATTTTCCTCCTCTACAAGAGTTTCTTGTTAACATTAATTTACGAGAACCAGCAATTATGCAATTATCTTCACATGTAAATTACCTAAATGTCCAGGTTATAATTGCGTTCATTTGTTACTAAAATTGTGCCTGCAAATGCTATATCACAAATATGGCTATGAAACATTTATGTTGTTTTTCTGTAATGGATATTTAATAATTTAATTTCATTATAAATACTGCCTAGTATGCTGTAAGCATCTTTGTAAAAATACTCATTGCTAGAGGGAGTCTTTTTGTTTGTGAAGGAAAGCACACAAGGAAAACATCATTAGTTTTCTTTTTCCCTCTGTAGTCAATGCCAAAGGTAATAGTACAGCAAGCTGATTTCTGCTGACTGGCTGCTACTGTTCCATGTTCAGTATGAACAACTGGCATAAATCAACTTAAATAGAAAATTTGTGGTGAGTTTTAATCTTCTCAGAATGGGATGTGACTTTTTCCTACTAAAGTCTGGCTACTCCAATTTGACAAGAAGTATCTGTAGCTTAAAACCATTGTGTCACTACCACTGTCATACTGGGAGAATCTGGGTCAGGAAGAGAAATTGGATTGAAAGGAAAAAAAAAAACAAAACTTTAAAGGTAAGTTAACAGACACATATGCAGCACATATAAAAACTTCTTCAAAGAATAAAAGTCTCACTGAAATGGGTTTGCACTTTAAACCTCACCAAATTCTTTCTGAAGGTAAATTATCAAAATATCTGTATGAGCTGCATGGGATTATGAACTGCTAGATGAACTGCATGGGAATTAAATGATTAAATAATTTTGCAGGCATATGTACTCAAAATTTCACAGACAAACTTTAACAAAAGGTGACAATGATTAAAACAAATAAATAAATGAAGTAATCTCTCTCTCAAAGCCAAAAATTTTCTTCTGAGTCCAGATTTAAAAATAGGAACAGGCAACAATTTTGACAGCATGTATTCCACATTTTTGACAGGCAGCAATTCCACAGCACGTATAAACATATGATAGTTATAGAAAGATAACTTTCCAGCTGATATCCTTTCCTCCTTCTGGTGGCCCCTGCACAGAAAAAAAAAAAAAAAAGCCTAACAACAAAGCCAAAAAAAGACAACTACTGAAAGAACTGACAAGTTCTTCACTACTACAGACTCATGATATATTTCAGAAGCTTTTCATTATACTGTGGTTATCACATTTGGAATTGAACTGCTGCAAGGGTTGACACTGATGACCATTTTAATTATACGGTGGTCTGCCACATCTTGAAATGTCTACTTCCTAAATCTGAGATGAACATTTAAAGTCTATTTTTTCTCTTATTCCCAGTATTTCAAGATGAATTGTCTGACTGCTAGAATTATGTAGCTCTGCTGGGGCACAACAACCCCAAGCAGAGCTACAGACTGGGAGATGAGCGGTTGGAAAGCTGCCAGGCGGAGAAGGACCTGGGAGTACTGGTCGATAGCCGGCAGAATATGAACCAGCAGTGTGCTCAGGTGGCCAAGAAGGCCAATGGCATCCTGGCTTGTATAAGAAGCCGTGTGGCCAGCAGGGCTAGGGAAGTGATTGTCCCCCTGTACTTGGCTCTGGTGAGGCCACACCTCGAGTACTGTGTTCAGTTTTGGGCCCCTCGCTACAAGAAGGACATGGAGGTGCTTGAGCGAGTCCAGAGAAAGCCGACAAAGCTGGTGAGGGGTCTGGAGAACAAGTCCTATGAGGAGCAGCTGAGGGAGTTGGGCTTGTTCAGCCTGGAGAAAAGAAGGCTCAGGGGCGACCTTATTGCACTCTATAGGTACCTTAAAGGAGGCTGTAGCAAGGTGGGGGTTGGTCTATTCTCCCATGTGCCTGGTGACAGGAGAGGGGGAATGGGCTAAAGTTACGCCAGGGGAGGTCTAGGTTGAATGTTAGGAAGAACTTCTTTACCAAAAGGGTTGTTAGACATTGGAACAGGCTGCCCAGGGAAGTGGTGGTGTCACCATCCCTGGAGGTCTTTAAAAGACGTTTAGATGTAGAGCTTAGCGATATGGTTTAGTGGAGGACTGTTAGTGTTAGGTCAGAGGTTGGACTCGATGATCTTGAGGTCTCTTCCAACCTAGAAATTCTGTGATTCTGTGATCTGAAATCCTTCACTGTACAGATCACACATCAGAGAAGGCCCAGATTGGACTCAGCTCCTAGCTGACTGACTGATTTGCATTTCTATAGAGGAAATGGGAATGGGATTTTACATTATCTGTTGCAATTAAACTGGCTCCACTGCCATAACTTCTAGCAAAAGAACTTAGTATCTCAGTGTTTCTGTAGTCTTTAGAGCTTGCAGAGGGTCAACAGCTCAAGGAAAACATGTCTGTACTCAGGCAGGTTTTCAAATGTGTTTAAGATCATGCCTGTATAATCTCAATCTCCATCATGCCCGCTGTTGTTTTACTTAAGGCTTTTTGTGTTGTTTCACTTCTCTCAGTACCTCCAAAGCTCTGCCTCCTTATAAAAGAAAGTTTTCTCATGTGAATAAAAAATAATAATAAATAAATAAATATTTTATTCCTGGTTTATTGTTCCCAAATTGAGAGAATAATTAACCAAAAAATGGGGTACTGGGGCTCTGGTAACAAAATGCTTTCCAACAAGATGAGGATATTTAGCAAATTTGAAATTATAGAGCTTTACTTAGTCTTCTCCATAGGATGGAGATGCTTCTTATTTATATAAATAAAAAGGTATAAGAAAGTATTGTTGAACCTGATCAAACCTTCCAAGAGGATCAAGCTATCACACATTAGAGAAGTAGCAAGAAAAATATCTACTGCTGAGAGACAACGAAAATTCATCTGTACTAGTAACTTCAAGAATTACCCATGAACATTTCTTGGTACTATAATGGGATCATCTAGACCATTTCAGCTAGCACTTGAACCAAACAAGTCCTATCATACTTTGACAGCCTACTCATAAAGATGAAAACTGTTTCGTGTCAGATGGCCTCAGTGCCAGGCTATCTCTCCAGGTGCTTTGTATTTATCAGCAAAGGCATTTCCTTGGAGGACTTTATTCTCTAGGTTGCTTATGAAATACTATAGTAAGCCAGCTGGTGTCTGTGTTTTTCTTCTCAGTGTCTTAAACTACAGCAATTCTGCAAAAGTAAAAGAACAGTATAAAATATTTATTTGGTCATTCTAAAATGAAAAAAGTGTCAGTTATGTCAAACTTTTAACCATTAGATTATTAATAAAGTAATTGACACATGGCATAGCTGTAGGTATGCCTACCCTAAGTCTAAAATGCATGAGCACAGCACAGAGAATGTCATAAAATGATGTATCGCTGATTAAGCTTCTAAATTCATATGGCACAGTGCATTACCATGCAGGAGCAAGGTGTTATGCCATAGCTGCAGGATGGTTGCACTGGCTGTGGAACTGCATTCTTTAGCTACAATCTTCAACAGGACCGAACTAGTTTGGCCCCAATAGCAGAGCAACATGGCCACATATCCCCAGAGTTAATGGTAGGAGTGTGTGTTACCTCCTCACATTAAAATTTCAGGAAAATATGGCTAGTATAGAAATTAAAGAAACAAAGAAACTGTAGCAAGGTGACCAGTTTTCCCAGATATACCTGGTGTGGAAAAGGAATAAATATTAGTGCAATGAAGCTTATGAATATATTTTATTGCAATAGAAATACAGGATTATGCTTAAGAAAGATCAGGAAACTCCTAGGCAATGACAGACATGGATAAGTCTGAGCTTGCATTTCCGTGAATTTTGCAGTGTTTCCATCACCTGCTGGTATGTGGTTTTCTGTCAGCGTAACAAGCCTCAAATTGTCAAAAGAAGATAACACATTTTTGGCTATAAGTCTAATTTCATATCATGTGTGACAAGAACCTCAAAATACAAGGATTCCTTGCTGAGAATGAAAAAGGTGT
Organism: Heteronetta atricapilla; assembly: GCA_011075105.1. NCBI lineage: Eukaryota > Metazoa > Chordata > Aves > Anseriformes > Anatidae > Heteronetta > Heteronetta atricapilla. The sequence goes on from CM021732.1 coordinate 55,895,112, forward strand.
AGTCCTTAGGAAGTGTTATCAGAAGTTATAAACCCAAGTAAAAAAAAACATGATTCTCATTTGCAAAAACAAATTTCTGTTAGAGTAACATGAGATGCTCACTGAAATATGAAAGAGTTGGTGCTCCAGTACTGATGACTTCCTGAGCTTCCAGGAGTGTCTGCAGCCAGCATCTGGGAACTTACTCTTCCTTTCCTTCCCAAAGTCATGTACTACCATAGACTTTTTAAAAGATGTCATAAGTTTAAAGATGGGGGGAGATTTAACTTCAGATAGACTATATGGAGAACCAAAATAATTTTCTTTTAATAAATGATATGCTACCTGATATAGGAGTGCTTAGAGTGTTGAAGACATAGCAGTTCCTACTAAAATGTGATGAAGCTAGAAGTATATATCTGAAAACAGACTGAATTCAGAACAGAGTTCAAAACTGAATGTTCCTGATATACAGAATTTTTCACTAAAAGAAAAAAGATGGCTAAAATGTATCTGTGTATACACTGACAATATGTATATTTATGTCCTAAAGATGTTACTAAGGCCAATTCATAGAGATGCTTGGAGTTTGAAAAGATTACAGTGACTAATAAACTTGATGTGAGTTACAATAATAAACTTGAAAGAGAGTTATCTTCTGAATTCAATAACAATGGAGAGGGGAGGGGAAGAGAGGGGATGGGAGGGTAGGAGATGGGAGGGTAGGAAAGGGGAGGGTAGGGGAGAGAAGGGGAGAAGAGGAGAGGTGAGGCGAGGAGAGGAGAGGAGACCTTTCTTTCCCTCCAGCTTTCTTGCCCTCTTCTGGATGATTTCAAAGATCTTAATATGTTTTTATATGTCATGGAGCCCAGAACTGCACACAATTTTCAAGGTGAGACCACACCAATGCTAAATATAGCAGGCCTCTTTTGACTAGCTGGTTATGCTATGTTTAAGGCATCGTAAAATGTAGTTTGTCCTCTTGGCTGCCAGGGCACACTGCTAGCTCTTGTTGAGCTTGTTGTCAACCAGCACCCCCAGATCCCTTTCTATTGAGCTACTCTCCAGCCACTTGTCCTTCAGTTGGCATTACTCTGTCCCAGGTGCAGAAAACAGCATTCCTTTGTTGAATATCATGCCACTGCTAATTGCCCAATGCTCCATCCAAACTATCTAGATCCATCTACAAGCCTTTCATCCCTCCAGAGAGTCAATAGCATCTCCCACTTTAATATCATCACCAAACCTCCTGAGTATGTGCTCCAGTCTGGCATCCAGACCATTGAAAAAAATGTTGAACAAGACTGGCCCTAGAACTGAGCCCTGGGGAGTGCTGATAGTGACTGGCTGCCAGCCAGAGGTAGCCCTACTTCAACTGTTTGAGCTCTACCATTGAGCCAGTTCTTTGCCTCATATAGTATGAACCTGTTTATCTCACAGTTGGACAATTTCTCCAGAAGGATGTTGTGAGGGACAGCATCAAAACCCTTACTGAAACCCAGAAAGATTACGTATGCTGCCTTCCCGTCATCCACCAAGTGGGAGACCTTATCATAGAATGACATCAAATTATTAAGGTAGGGACTTTGCCTTGATGAACCCATGTTGACTATGCCTGACAACAGCTTTGTTCGTTAAGTGCCTTTCCATATCCACCAGGACAATCTTCTCTATAACTTTTCCAGGGACTGAGGTAAGGCTAATAGGTCTGTAGTTTCCTGGGTCTTCTCTCATACCTTATACTAGGGACTATATTTTTCTCCAAACTTAGACAGCAGCCAGAGATACAAGAGGTTCAGCTCACCTCGTGCCTTCCTTTAACAGACAACAAAAAATTCCTCAAAGCTGTAACAGACAATTCTATAAAAATATCAGCTTAATACTGGCCACAAAAAGCAACCTAATTTTATCAGTTACATGGAAAGAAATAGACAACACAGAAGTTACTATTTTCTGAGTACATAAATGAATAGGGCACCCATACCTGTAACACCATATGCAGATTTGTCCAGAACCTAACCCTGACACAACAGATCAAAAGAATATGCTAAAAGTGCAATAGCACTGGACAATGACAGGGTGATTTAAAGTAGAGAACAATTTCTTGGAGGTGAATGTTGTAGTGCGTTTATGTGGCAAGGTTTTGGTAGCAGGAGGCCATAGGGGTGGCTTCTGTGAGAAGGATCTAGAAGCTGCCCCATGTTTGGTAAGGGCCCCACTGCTGATCAGAGCTAAGCCAATAAGTGATATTGTTTGTGCTTCTGTGAGAGCATATTTAAGACAGGAAAAAAATGCTATGCCACACAGCAGCTGGGAGAGTGAGAAGAGTGAGGAACAGCCTTGCAGGTGCCAAGGTCAGTGAAGAAGGAGGGGAAGAGGTGCTCCAGGCACCGGAGCAGAAGTCCCCTGTGGCCTGTGTTGAGGACCACGGTGAAGCAGGATGTCCCCCTGCAGCCCATGGAGTACCACAGTAGAGCAGGGTTCCATGCCCCCAGTGTAGTAGGTGGACCTGCACTGACAGAGGCTGCGGCCTGTGGAAGACCCCTGCCAGAGCAGATTCTGGGCTGGACCTGTAGGTCATGGAGAGGAGACCACGCAGGAGCAGGTGACCTGGCAGGAGATGCTGCCTATGGGGGATCCAGGTTGGAGCAGTTTGCTCCTGAGGGATGGACCCCGTGGTATGGACCCATACCTGGAGCAGTTCTTGAAGACCTGCTGCCCGTGGGAAGCCCACGCCGGATCAGTTCAGCAAGGACTGCATCCCATGGGAGGGACCCCACAGCACAGGGGACAAGAGTGACCGAGAAGGAGCGGCAGAGAAGAAGCACTACATACTGACCATAACCCCCATTCCCCTGTTCCCCTGTGCAGCTCAAGGGGAGGAGGTGGAAGAGGGTGGCTGAGGGGGGCGGGGGGGGGGGGGGGGGGTTTTTTTTTTTTTTTTTTTTTTTCCACATCTCAAGCTTGTTAGTAATAGGCAATAAATCCTACTGTCTCCCTATGCCGAGTCTGTTTTGCCCATCACGATAATTACTGCGTGATCTCCTCATCCTTATCTCAACCCTTGAGCCCCTTTCATCGTATTTTCTCCCCTCTCCTCTTTGAGGAGGGGGAGTGAGGGAGTGGTTGTGGTGGAGCTCAGCTGCCCACCCGAGTAAAACCACCACAAATGCCTACATAGTCTGGAATTCTTTGGCCTAAAATTTATATAACTGAGAGTAGATAAAATAAAGGTATACCAAAGTCATGAACCGTGATAAGGGTTAATTATTAAAATAACTTCCCACTTTTCAGTAGGTAGCAGTTTCAACACACACGAAAAAAAGATAAATTTTCATATACAGCAAGGTATTAATGAGGTTCTAGAGGTAGTGACAAGGTTCTGTTTTAATGCTTGTTATTTGCAGTGAATCAAGTATGTCAAGTGGACTTCAGAGAATTCTCCAGCAAGTGCTAACAACTGGAACAGGGAGATCTCTTCAAGTCAGACTCCAAAGCAGGCGTGCAAAAAGAAGTGGAAGGAGCATAAACCAGATTTCACAGTTGATGTCTGTAGTCAAGTTGCAGATATTTCAGCTGCTTTTCCTCTTATTTACGGGGAATAAAAAACCTCTTGTGACATACCTACCTTCACTGGAGCTGGGAAACATAGGCAGACAAAGTGTTTTCCTATTGCCTTTCCTGTATATTTTATACTGACTGCCTTTTCTAAGCTACTGGCTTGTACGTACCCTGCTTTTCTCTGAATTCTATTATTAAAAAAGCCATTTGTAAACTCAGGCTTCAGAAATAAGTCTTCAGGAGTATTTTTCTTATACAAAGATGCCAATTTTAGAGTAAATTCAGAGACTGCAATAGGAGTAACTATCATTTACATTCATTTCATTGTTTTCTTGTCCTACATTTAAGTAAGAAAGCAGAACACTGTTGTCCATGTTCCATTTCACAAACACTAGTAGTCAATATATCTTCGTATGCCCTATTTGCTTTTTACTTTCCACTTCAGATGTACAAGAAATACAGATTATTGCCTGTTTGGCAAATAAGAGTGGCAAAGATTAACTGAAGTTTGGTGTAATATGTCTTTGACAACATCAGCCCTGTCACTAGTGTGCAATAGCCATTGCTATAATGACATTATTGGCATAGCATGACTTCACTTATTTAGCAATGAGGATGAGCCACGTCAGAAGTGAATTATCTTCTATGAATTGTTTGGATATTTTAAGATGGATTTGTTTTCTTGCCAAGATAATGTGGCAGAGTTTATAGCATGGATACTGTTGCAGTCTGTTACTTTTGAACTCAAACTACAAAATTCCAGCAAGTCCCAGGCAGGAAGAAACCCATGGTGTAATTCTGACCCAAATCAAATCAGTGGCAATATTCCCATTGTCTGCTTTAGTGCCAGGATTCCACTCCAGAAGTCAATATTATTTGGTCAGGGTTTGATGGCATTTGTGGTATGGCCTGTTGAACCCTAAGTAGAACTCTGTCCAATATCCTAAAATACATCATTATGACCAGTAGCTTACTTTGCAGTAAGACTGCAAGAACTGTAAACAGAAACAGCACATACCTTCTCTTTTCTGAGATATTGATACTATAGAAAGACAGCAAGTGTTAAACTTTTGTGTAGGTAGATTAAAAATTTCCAACATTGTGATTTTGAAATACTTCAGAATTTCAGGGACCTATGGCATAGTTTACCTGTAAATATCTGCTAATTTTAAAAAATATACTCTTTCAACAACAGTTGACATACAATTATGTAAACTGTTAGGTATACAGTTATTGCCCAAAACAACAAGACAAAGTACTTTTGATGGAACTTGAGAGCAAGTGATACTGCAAGAGTTATATCTTGGATCCAGACAAAAAGTTTTCAGAAAGGAACATAAAAAATCTTATATTTTTTTCTTAAATGAAGCTAAAATACAGACATACATTTTGTGCACAACTAAAACCACACAGAGTAAGGAAGTTCCTGCCACTATATTTCCAATGTACAATGAACAGTTTACGGATTAAAAGAGAAGACTTAGGGGAGACCTCATTAATGTGTATAAATATGTGAGGGGAGGGTGTCGAGAGGATGGCGCCGATCTCTTTTCAGTTGTGCCCAGAGACAGAATGAGAGGCAATGGGCACAGGAGGTTACGGCTGAATATGAGAGGGTGACAGAGCACTGGAACACGTTGCCCAGAGGATGTGAAGTCCCCTTCTCTGGAGATATTCAAAACCTTCCTGGATTCCATCCTGTGCAATGTGCTCTAGGTGATGCTGCTTGGCCGGGGTGTTGGACTAGATGAGCTTCAGAGGTCCAGAGATGATCTTCAGACGTCCCTTCCAGCCTCAGCCATTCTGTGATTCTGTGATCTGAAAGACCCTGTGTTGCTGTCATGAGGATTTGTCACGTGAACAGAAAAAGAAGGGTTGGTAATGTTGATCAGGGTGAAAAGCCTGAAAATAGTCTTTAAGAATTGCATATTTCAAAGATATTTGACAGACCTTTTCTATTATGTTTGTCCTACAGGCTTTGTTTCACTAAACATAAATTGGGCTGCGATGGCTCAAAGTTCATGAACCTAATCTAACCTGCTACTAAAAAGAAACCGACTGAGGAGAACCTAACACCTAAAAAATAAAATCTAAGTACCTCATCATTTCTATTAACATTCAGACTTTAATTCCAACATCATGTTACTTGAATCTTGATCAATTAAATAATGTGAATCCTGTGAAAAATTCTTATCCTACAACTATATATATGTACTGCTTGGCAGACTTGACTAAAATTGATGGATAAAGGCAAGTTCAGCTAATAAATGTTGAAGCACACATAGTTGTTTTCTTGACATTATGCTACATCACTAATGTGCAGATACAGAATCCCTTTTGATGCTCATTGCTTGTGTCACGGCAAAAGGACTAATTTACCTTCAACTTCTAAAAGAAATCCAATTCTACAACCTCAGGAGGTTTTTAGGTGAATTATATGAAAAGTTAAAAAAGGATTAAAATTATAGCTACAATTTCAAAACATTTCTAAGTTTCCTGGTAATGTTGCTGGAAGAATGTTTAATCAACCATTACGCTTGCTAAAATCCAAATTAATCCATCAGAGGTCATGAGGGATTGTATTAGACTGTTACAAGAAGAGGTGGGAAAAGCTCTATTGATTTATATCCTGAAAGTGCGATCTATTGAGGGCTGGAAATTCTGCTGAGAAAATATTTCAATGATTCAAATTAATGGCAGCTTTAAGAACATCATGAAGTACTCTATATAAAGGAAACGTTACAATAGCTCTGGTGAGAAGGTAACTTATGTGATTTGCAACAATGCAACACAACAAGCTGAACAGCAACACTTTTAATTAGTTTTGGGTCTTTCTCACCACTAATGTTTGGGAAAGTGCCCTTGTGGTGGCCTTTGTGCTTCGTATTTCTCTATTTTCCTGTCTTTACAGATTACATCCATTGTCCCAGCACATCTAACTCAGGGTCTTACAATACCATCACTCGTTAAGATTTAAGCAACTGCTTAATTGAATCCATTTCTCTAGATTCTCATTTTACATTCTTGTGTTAACTCTTACAACATTGGTTTGTTTTGTATTTTAACATATGCTGTGAAGAAAAGTGGAAATGAAGGTCTCACAGTTCCTTGGTTTCTCTTTATCTGAAAGTTTAGTATATTTATATTAGAATGTGGGTTATTATTTCACCCTTCTGCCTATCTTTTAGATTCCACATTCTGCCAAGTATTTTCTGATTTAGTGGTGGAAACTTCTTACTGAATGAGGCAAAGTTTCTCTCTCTCTCTCTCTCTCTTTTTTTTTTTAACATTGTTAGTAAGATTACATACAAATCTTACAGCATTGTGGGTATTCATGTCCATTCAAAATAAACTGATAAAAGATATTTTTGTATTGTCAATAATTAATTTATTTCATACATACAGTAATACAATTTTTTAATTGTAATAGCATTTCCTTTTTTATCTTTGGCTAATGGGCTAATGCTTTAAAACTGCATACAACTTCCAACAGAAAGCTCACAATATTTCACTTTCCCAAATTTTCTGTGGTTAAAGGAGCTTGGAAAAAAAATGAGATAATAAAAATGGGTCTGTTACTAAGCCGGATACTTACAACAGTTGTACTGCCCTCCAGAGGCTAGCTGGTTATCAAATGCCTTCCATTTTCTTGTTAAATAACATGATTTATGAACTGAACATATAGAGATTACATACTATAAATATTTTTATCACTATTTCATTTTAATCTATTCCTTTAAATCTTCAGAGCTTGTACTGTACCAACTGCCACCATATAATGAAGCCTTGATAAGAGTTTTATCAAATACAGCCCTGTAGATGACTGCTGTCACCTAAGAAGAAGAGTGGTAGATACACAACTGTGTGCACATTAAAGGGTAGTGACTGGGGGGCAAAGGAACCCAACTGTCTGTGGAACATGCTGGGCCCAAGCTGTCTTTCCAATTACATCAATAAAGCAGATGGAAGAAAAGACTACACTGAGTTGTAAGTTTTAAGGTATTCTTCCAGCTGGGGCAAAAAACAATACAAGAAGCAAGACAAGGCAGCTTCAGACCCTGTGGAATTTGTCTTGTGATCAAGAATAACTCTGAATTGATGCAGTTTCTAAAAGTTGAGTAAGATTCTTAGTGCATTAAAGGATGAAGCACAGGATATGGTGACTGATATATGTTCACATATATACACATACGTATTTTTTAAATTCCCTCTTTGGATAGATTAATCTAATATTAAATGAAAAACAAAACAAAGCTCACATCTTTTAAGACTTGTTTGCTTATTTTTTTATCCAATTAAGCTATCAGTTGCTGATGATTAAAATACTTGCCTTGGGAGACTCATTCAGCTAAATTAAAAAAATTAATTAAACTCCATATATTTTTCTAAAGGAGATTTCTCAAATTTATTCAAGACAAAGGTACAATATGTAATCTGTTTTGAATGAAAAATACTGAAATCTGTGAACATGCTTGAGACATTGTAAATGACCGGAATGCTATGCAAATGGATTAAAAAAAAAAAAAAAAAAAAAAAAAAAAGGATATAAAATATAAAGGTTTTTGCGATAGACTCATTGCATAGGATACATAATGAATAAAAGAAGGGAGTACTTTTAGAAAGAAAAAAATTTGGTGCCATTACAGCAATCTAAAAGAAAAGGGAAGTATGCAAATAAACAATTAAAGTATATACAACAAACACAGAAGCTGAAGAATCTCAGTTTGTGCACAGACAACGGAAGCACAAACGATGAGTATGCAACAATGTACAGGAAGTACAGGAGCAAGAAAGATGGGTTGTCTTAATTAGAAAATGTGTGATGAGATGAACATGTCTTTCAGAATACAGAGATCTGCCTCTGTCCCCAAAGATCCTTGACTGTGCTGAAACAACTACCTAATCCTGAAGATGCTGTGCATAATTTCCCTGAGCAAATGCACAGAATATTTAAGGTTTACTCGGTTGAAACAAATACTAGTGCTGATAAAGAAAGTAAGACAGCAAAGCTAAATAGACATAAGTATGCCTGTCTAACTAATAAGGAAAATGTCTTTAATTTGGTACTTAGCACACACATTTCAGTGAAAAGATATTACAATAACAGCTTAAAGCTATTTTCTGATGTGTGGAAAAACAGTATGAAAAGCACTGAAGATGGGTGTGCCTAGAATGGCTGAATCTGGGATCATGCTTGGCAGTGACTGTTTTCTTCATTATAACCTTGTGCTTTTCAAGACAGAGTGCAGTTTGAATAAGTAGTGAGCATTATGCTTACTAAGTAGCTTCATGGGACTTGTTCATGTACTTTACAAAAACATTGCACATAGCTTCCTGTTTTGTTGTTCCTATATTCTCTCTGTGCTTCCATTATGCTATCTCTTACTTCAAAACTTAACATATTTGTTTACTTGTCCATGCAGAATCTAGTGGGTTTTGTTTGTTTGTTTTTGTTTTCTGAAAGAATACTGTATTTAAAATATCTAACCATTTTCATTTACAAAAATTCGGAAGCCTCCAGTCTCATCCACAATAAACTTGTGAATTCCTTGTTTTAGAGTAGCTAGTTAAAAGGAATAATTATTAAAAAAAATAAGTAAATTAACAACACTAAGCAATTTTGTTTTTTAAGAGACCACAGATCCACTTAGTAACATGCTAAGCTATTTTTGTCAGGGATCTCTACTTGCTTTTGAAAACAATGCACTTTGAGACAAATTTTATCTACATATAGCACACTGTTTCCTGAAGGATTTGGGGAAGAAGTTTGTGGTGTTATTCTAAGCAGCAGGATGTGTTCTTCTCCAAAAAATTCCTCCTATTCCACTACACAGCTGTAAGGATACCAAATTAACAAGGAAAGGCTGTATTCTTCCTTTTTTACTACCATCATATATAAAAGAACAAGCCAACCTACCTCATGAGAACTCTGAATAATACTGTTGTTTGAATCATAAGCTTGGACATTGATTCAAAGTGCTATTTCATTTGCATAGCTAATCTTAAACTGAATATGAAACACCTACTTTGCTAACAAAAGACCTAATTCTTTTCTCAGTTGCATAATTTTAAAGGGAACTGTAGCTGTGTCAAGGACAGCAGAACCAAGTTCATACTACTTTTGAACACAGCAATACAGTTGCTTAATGTATACTGCTTACAATACACATTTTGTTTCTATAGGATAGCTTTACATTAGTAACAGATATGGCAATTCACCACGAGAAAAATAATATATCTTTTTATAATCTGTTTTCCTCAATCCTGAAATGCTTTTTTGCAATGCAGACTCCTTTGACAGTATGTACATATATGCTAATATAAATGCACACAGCACCTCCCTGATGTTGGCCATAGTCCTCCAGACACTAAAGTAAGATAAATAAACTCATTTCATCTGTGACAGCAATGCTGGACTTGTAAGTAAATAGTTTACCGAGGCAAAGTCAGCATATGTTAATCACATACAACATCTCATTTCCCTTTTCATCTAAAATCAATTAATGGGCTTTAATGTTTCAAAGAGAACAAAAAATACATATATTTTTGTAGGTGGATTATTTTTTCTCTGTACATAACCACTATCCTTAAGGCCAGGCTCTCATGCAGCCTGTTCCTGAGAAATAAAAATTGATTGTCACTATTGGTTTATTCATATGTCCTCATGGAAAGACATCAGAAATACAATTTGTCACTCCCTGGCTTGCTTCTCACAGCAGTCGTATTTAATGGCATTTACTCAAGTGGTTCAAGGTTTTCATGAATAATTAATGTTTAGAAATCCACTGCAGTGGTGCAAGAAAACCACTTTTGGGCCTTTGATTTCAAATAAGTCTTGACGTTTTTGTTCAATAAAGAAAATATGAGCAACTTTGCACCTCTAAAATTGTAAAGGCATCTACAGTATGAATAGGAAAAGACTTAAGATTATGCAGAATCATCAAGACTGCCTAAGTAAGTTTTTTGCTAAGTTGTACTTAGCATTTATAAATGAGAGAAAGGAGAGAAATTGTGTTACCTTTTCTAAATTCTGCTGGCCTAAATAAAATTTATCTGTTTGAATCAACAGAAACTTAAGAAAGTGTGGCATGCTCTCCTGCAAAAGACATTTGATAATTACAAATAATCAATATTCACATGAAAAAGCTGTGTAGTATTTGGATCACAGTGCAATCCATTTTAGTAAAGCTTAAGACTGACTTAGTAGATGCATATCTCCAAATGTGCTTTAGTTATTAGTACCCTCTCCCTGGAAATGCAGTACAAGTCTCTCAGGCTGCTGATACCATTATTTATTATTTGCATTCTGTAGTGCTCAGTATCTCCAGTAAAGGATCCCCATTGTGCTAGGTAATTATTGTAACACTAACACAGCATGATAAAATCCTGAAGCATTGTAATTAGAAAAGAAACAACTAGGAAAGAAATGTGGGTAATATAGGCAATGTATGATTAGGAAACAGTAGCAATTAATGACAAAAGTCACTATTCAAATTTAAGTTTGGTACTTCAAACATTTCAAGAACTACTGCTTTGTAGATTGTTGTCAGTGATCCAGATCTGACACTAAGATTTTGAAGCTTTATGGAACAGATCTCAATAATATTCTCTGCTGAAACATGCAGTAAGAATGAATTAACTAAAAAAAGAAATTCAGCAGGAAAAGTAATTCAATTCTCCTGATATGAAAATCTCTAAAGAGATTTAATCTTTAATGAAGGCTGGCAGGTTTTTGATCTTACATACTGAATTAACACAGTATTCAAAGTAAAGAGAGGTAAAAAATTTCCTGTGTGGCACTGAAAGGAATATGAGTGGAGAACACAGATGTTTCTCTCACTAGTCGTTATGTGTCCAGAGCTTTTCATCTTTGAACACTGTGACTTGGTTCAAAATAAAATAAAATAAAATAAAATAAAATAAAATAAAAATTATTTTTAATAAATAAACAAAGTGACCTTAAAATACATAACCCATTTATTGCCCCTGTGGTATAAAATTCTCTTCATGCCTAATGATCACAGTCAAATGCTTTCCATGCCAAACTAGTTACAAATTCTTGTTTAAATATGAGTGTTAGTCTTGGATATTCAAGAAAACAGGTACTGCTAAACTTATTTAAAAATAATAAATTTCAAGCCAATAGCATTATTCTCTAGTCCAAGCCCAAAGTCTTGGATTAAATCCGGCACCTGAGCAACACAAAACAAAACTAATTCACAGTAGAAATTCTGCAATAATTGACAGGTCCATGTACTCAGTGCAGGACTTTGTAGATATCCAAAGTACCCTGAAGACCAGAACCAGTATATATTGCTCTGTTTGACTGCAATCACTCTAATGATGAGTTTGGGACTGGTGTTTTCCTTAATATGTACACCTACAGAGATGTTAAAACAAACAAACAAACAAAAAGAATTATCAATTATTCTTGTACAGAGAGAGAGAGAATCTGACTCAAATGTAATGCAAGCATAAACAATTTCTTTGGGATATGGCTGTTATTTTCTTCTTCCTATTAGATACAAACATTTGAGCACTGTCACAGCACTGGTAAGAAAGACTACCCTAGTAGGATTGATATTTGTCCCCAGGGTTGAGGAAATTAGGAGAAATGCTTAATTTGTAGTGTTTTAGACATTTTTCATGATTCGCTCACATTTTTACTGTAAAAATAAGTCACAGTGATGTGAGTGGCTAAAACAAAAATGTTCTAAGGACTTGTGGAAGGAATATTGCTTCACACTTTCCATGAAGGAAAGGAGATGATAACACCAGAGAATGAGGTAGATAGTAAGAAGTTTGAGTATAACAATTTAAATTAATTGTATTATTATTATTATTGAGATTTTCATTCAGAATCCTTTAATAATAATAAACCCTTGGCTTTAATAATTAGATCTATACTACTAATAATTCTCCACTTAGATAAGATTTCAACTATACTGACAAAAACAAATTCTTGGCTTTACATATCTCCTTATTCTGTATCCTTATATTGTATCTCCTTTATTCACCATAAAAAGCTTTGAAGTATCCAGCAGTAGTATATTGAAAAATACTCATTTACATTTTAGTATACAGTTGAGAAATATGAGGTATTATTTATACATACCACCTACACAACTGTATATCTCTACTTGATTTATTACAATTGCATCTAATAGTATCAACTACTCACTCTTTAAACTGCCAAGTACTTCTTATGAAGAAGAGGAAAAATCTGATGAAAAAGTGTGTGTGTAGGGGGAGACATGGAGAGGGGGGGATTTAGGGGTGGAGGAGGGTTGGAGGTTGGAAAGAGTGGAGGATGGATACGTAAGAGTCTACAAGAATATAAAGGTGAAAAATTAGTCCAGGAGGGAAACTGATACTAACAGGGAATTTGAGTATGGAACTAAGTGATATCAAAACAGGATCAACATAAACTAAATGGCAAGGTTGAAGGAAATAAAGCTAGCAAGGAAATAAAGGGGCAAGATGGAGAAGTTAACAGGGAAACATCAAGAAAGTAATAAGGAAGGGCATGGAAACCAAAACAGAAAATTCAAACTGGGAGAACAAGACTTGAGGAACAAACAAAATTAAAGTGAAAAAGCTACAAAGTTGAAACTGTAACTGTGAGAAGTGCCCATCATAGTACTTGAGAATCATTATTTACCCTAGGATTTCTTGAGTGTTTTGGCTAATGCATCTGTTCTTTCCTCCATCTCTCCTACACTGCCCACAAATACTGAAGCTTATGCTGCACATAATATTTTATAAAATAACTATAACTTATTACTGATGTAACTTGATTATCTTAATATATTAAGCATCTGGTATAGGTTCTATATTTTTCTTGAGACTATTAACATGAGGGCCAAACAAAGGCCAACAAAAATATTTTGAAATATATAAACTATTCACTGAAGGAATATGTTATCTTAAAACCAAAAAGCAACCGAAAACTCAATTTACATCTCAAAGGCATTAGTAACAGAAGAGCTACTGAAATTCAATTAATACCTATCTTGGCAGCTCATAGAAGAAAAGAAGAAGGGGAAAAAAGTCAAAACAAAACAAAACAACAACAATAACAAAACACCATTAGAATAGTGTTTTCCTATGCTGAATCTCCTAGGAATACGCTGGACACAGTTTCATCTTCCTTCTATATTTAACATTTAAGACAGTAGTCATGTGTGCCAACACTTAATACCCAACATTCAAGTATCAATATATTATAGGGAGCTATTCTGAAGACAATGCATAAAACAACAGCATATGTTGTATACTGCTAAACAAACGTACCCAAAGTGGTAACAGGACTTTTGAGCGCTGTTAAGTATAACTGCATGAAAATAAAACCAGATAAATACTATACATAATTTTATTTGCTTCATATGTTATAATAGTAGTCTAGCTCCAAATATGTACAATGTTATGGCAGCAACAGGATCATTTTTTTTTTTGTCTATCAAGTTTCTAAGTTCAGAACTGCAATGCAATTAATTTTTTCTCTATCAGCAAAATTAGCCAGTTTATTGCAGAAAATACTACCAATTTCCTGTCAGATAATCCCATATAGTAAAAACGCTTCAAACATAACAGATAATGTAGCTTACTTTTCCATTGTATATCCATCATCTCTCATCATAAAAGTCAACGGATCAATTTCTTCATGTACTCTAAGAACTGAACTTCTGACTTTACTCACAGCACCACACCTCCCCACAGATACAACAACAACAACAACAACAATAATAATATGCAATGAAAAGAGCTCCACCAAACTTTTCTCTACATTACCTAATTAGCCAATGGTACACCTGGAAAATTAGAGTACAACATAGACAGCGCATGACTGTATTTTTATCTTCTGGCTGTTTAGAATGGTATGTTTGTATCTTCAAAGAGTATCAACATTGTTCAGTTTCATTTTGAAGCTATTCTAACCTGACTAGCTACAAGATTTCCTTCAATAGCCTGCAGAAAGGAGATCTCTAATGGAAACCCATATTCTTATAACTACCTCGTTTAAAACTGCTATCTTTACTCGTGAAAAACAGACCCAGGGTCCTTCCTGCTAAATCTGTTTTACAGAGCAGTTTTCAAGGAACACAGATGTGTAGATAGGGGATAGATGCCTGAGATACCAATAGTGGAGACTGACATATACCAGTTACACCAAAAATATTACCATTCTTACCCTCTAACTTCATGTCAGTTCTGTGAAACAAATAACATTCCTTCTTTTGAAAATACAGAAGTAATGTAAAAATCCAACTAAGGTTTATGTTGGAAACATAGATATGCTTCCAAAGGAATACATACTTCCATCACAGATACTAAGAGAAAACTAAATATTAATGTTCTTTTACATTAGAAATATTTTAACTTCTTGGCATGTTTTTACCAACTAGCTGAACAGGCGTACTGGTTTCCTGACTTTCAGGGTAAAATCCTAGCTTTAGTGAAGATGTTGATGGTTTTGCCACTACGAAAAATGACATTTTAACTTTTATGGTTCCTATGAGATGAGAGGCAGTGTGTACTAGAGGAAAAAAAAACTTGTAGACTATAGCTGGTAATAAAATTAGGAAAGAGCAGATAAACATGCCAAAACTGAGCAAAATTTTTAGTGTCACTTGAAAAAAATAAATAAATTTAAATACAAGCAATATATTTTAACAGAAGCAATTTTTACTTGCTACCTTATGTAGAAAACCTCTTTCCCATCTTCATTTGTAGAAACACTTAAATGAGTTTTTACATTAAGCTTTTTAATAGATCAAGAACAAGCTCTTGAATGACAGGGTTAAACAGGTACCACATGTCTCTATATCACATTCACCAAGGTGAGCATAACCAGGGGTTAACAGCAGCACCAATTTCATTTTAAGTAGAAAATGGCCACCTTGGTTAGTCTTTCAGAAAAGAGCTAATTTGTTGATAAATTGCTTCTGTCACATACTTTAAAGAGGTCGGTTGTCTGAAATAATAGATTGACCTTATAATTCCTCCAGTAACTTCACATTTAGAGACCAAAGGACAATATATCTTAGATATATAAACAAAGTAGTCAGATATGTGATCATATAAATCATTCTAACAGTTATATTTTATAATTTACAGAAAATAGTATAAATATGTTGCCTTGCAGGCCTAGAATATTTTAAAAAGTATTTTTAAAGGTTATAAAACGTACTTTTAATGAGGCAGAGAGTTAGATTTAACCTGATAAATTTTAATTGTGCTAAAAAAAATCCAAAACTTATGAATAGATTTGCAAATTTTATCCAGTTTATTCACATTTCACTTCCTCCTGTCTCTTTTCAGCTCCTCATTTCAGAAAGGATTAATCTTTGAATTAGATAGTGTGTTACTCTATTCATTTTACACTTTAGTGTGCTCTTACATTATTTTGGAAAAACAAATGGCAAGTAATAGCAAAAACTACACTGTTTCTCCTTGCAGTCAAGAAGAACTTAACTGAGCCGTGGGTTCCTTAGTTATGAAGTTTTATGGGAGAAGCCCATTACATTGCAGCTCCAAAGTACTGTTACTTATAAATGGCCAAATATAAAAACTATTATATCTAGCTTCAGAAATAGGCATGAGGTTAATTTTAAATTTCACTAAAGAGTGAAAACTCAAGTAATTAAAAAAAAAAGTGGTGGAGGAGAGGAGAGAAGAAAACATATAGCATCCTCCAGCTCTTGTTTACATACAACTCATAGCAAAAGAGCATGTTCTCAGATGGTGCTTGCTGTAAACTATGGAAAAGGTGGTGACTGAAAATGAGTCCTCCTTGATATTATCATCTGTAACAATCATATGACTTGCAGTTCAACCTTTGTACAGCATATTAAATTAAAGATAATTAATGTTGAATTCTCTCAACTCATAGGTTAAGAAGTAAGGTTCACATTGTGTGCTAACACAGTTGCCAAAGTTTATTTTCTCTCACAAAGTGAAACATGTAATGTGCCAAGTTAGGTATTTCAATACACAAATGCCCTGATGCAAAGTTAGAAGTGCTTCAGCAATGAAAAAGAACTATCTTGTTGATGGAAAGAATAGAATGAATATTTGTCTATGACTGCTAACTGCCTCACAGAAAGATTATCCAACCGAAGGTAATTTTTTCACGTCTCCTTCCCACATAGTGATTTTGTTCAAGTAATTTTCTAAACACTTATGCTATACACTTTCCTACTAGAACCTATTCAACTGCTAATCACAAACATATGGAAATCTTTTGAAAGAAAACATCTATATTAAAACAAAAACAGAGAAGAATTCTCAGTGCAAGTGAAAGGCACCAGGATTGTTTGCAGGAACTCCCTTCCCTTCCCTTCCCTTCCCTTCCCTTCCCCTCCTCTCCCCACCCCTTTTGCTTTATCTGTTCTTGTCACTTGTTGTCCTCTGTATAAGGCTAGTTTTCCTACTAGCATTGTAGGTCTCTGTTGGATTTAGAACCCATACATTCAGAAATCTAAAAATTTGTACAGTGCAATACCACAAGAGTTTTAAGAGACAACTATTGAATTACAGTATTATTTCATGAGAGCAACTTAAAAATTCTACATTCGTCTCACATTACCACTACCTCAAGTCAGTATTTTTTAAGATCAACTTCAATTTTCTTTCATCTTACTAAAACAAATGCATGTTATAATTAGTTTCTTCTTACTTGCAAATTAGTTTCATAATACTATATTACAAAAATCCATACACATGTAAATTAAACCTAATTGGGCTGCCTCATCAATCTGTTCCCCAATTGCAAAACAAAAATACATTAACTGAATATGATTTATGGATAAGGTGCTTGTGAATGTTTGTGATGGAATTCATAAAGTCCTAATTTGCATATCCTAATTAGCAGTTTATTGATCTTAAATGCATACAGAAATTAACAGCATTTTAATCTCCCCAAATGCTTTTTTTTTTTTTTTTTTTAATCCTTTCATTAACAGCCATCAGTCTTCATATGAGACAATTCTTAATAGCTTATGGATAATGATTATTAGTGCCTATGAAGACATAAAAATATGTACACATAGATGGGAGCTTTCTCTTTACTCTGGAGAATTACTTCAGGGGACAGTATGGCTTTGTGGAGTAAGATTTCAGTAAACATAAATGATGATGTCTTTCCAAGGAGATACATACATAGCCCCTTTGCTAAGTGGAATCATGTTTTAGAGAATCACAAATTATTTTTTCCTTCCAGAATAGGGACTGACTACATGAAATAAAGTGTTTTTTGTTTCTTTTTTGTTGTTGTTGTTTTGTTTGTTTTTATTTGCATCTTTTAGTCCGTGTTTAGAAAATAAACAATAAATTTAACTGAAGAGGAATGGCCAGTTAATTAACAGTCTGAAAAGGTAAACACTAAATGGAATATATATCTCATAAGAGTAGAATTCTAAGCAACATTGAAAAAGATTGTTTTTCCATTTCCCTTGGATCCCCACAGAATGATAACAGCTCTGCTCAGCAAAATACCAGGCTGGTGTGCTTTCTAATTTTAGCTTCAGTAACTGGTCATTTCTGATCACTGGGTAATGATTCACAACTTTGAAATTCAGCAGGTTGCAATTTGCTTTTGTAAATACACTATTTGATATCCTATATTTTGCATTAGAAGTTTAATCTTTGCATACCTCCTTATTCTTTCTTGTTTAAACTCAAGGGCAGAGGAATAAACTACCTAATTTACTTATATACCACTTGCAAACCACACACAATGAACAGCAAGAATCATATATATGTATATTCAATTAACAGTCTAGATTCCTTATTAGTGCATAGCAGGCATTCATTGATTATATAGTCACATAATATGCTTAGATAGGAAGACTAAGGTCATTGCAATGGCACCGATCACATTACTACATTCCATAGGATCCTTCTTAATGGACTGCTATAAAGACCAGGTAGAAAAAGTGTTAGTGTGCTTTAGGCAGCACATAACAGTTCCATTCTTCTTCAGCTTCTGCTTACCAATCCATCTGTGGGATACCAGTCACCAACGTAAACAGTGGAAGGTGGATGTTCTTCCTCTGTCACAGAAACAGGCATGGGAACATGCCTTACCCCTAGCTACAGGACTTGTTTTTTCTAGCAAGGTCAAAATTTTATATAATGACACCCACATTTTACTTCCATTAATAATACAACGCAGTAACTACAGTGACTAAAGATCTACAACAGTGCCTTCAGATAAAACTTTTAAAGCACAGAATCATAGAATGGCTTGGGTTAGATGGGACCTTAGACATCATTTAGTTCCAACCCCCCTGCCATAGGCAGGGATGGCACCCACAAGATCAGGTAGCCCAGGGCCTTGTTCATCCTGGTCTTGAATACCTCCACGGATGGGACATCCACAATATCTCTGGGAAATCTCTTCCAATGCCTCACCATTCTCTGAGTAAAGAGTTTCCTCCTAAAATCTGGTCTAAATCTACCCTCTTTTAATCTAAAACCATTCCCTCTTGTCCTATCATAATCTGCATGAGCAAAAAACTGCTCTCCACCTTTTTAGCAAGTCCCCTTTAAGTACTGAAAGCAGCAATGAGATCTCCCTGGAATCTTCTCTTCTCCAGGTTGAACATCCCCAGCTCTCTCAGTCTTTCTTCACAGGATAAGCGCTCCAGCCCTCCGATCATCTTCATGGCCCTCCTCTGGACTTGCTCTAACAGGTTTGCATCCTTCTTATATTTGGAGCCCAAGACCTGGATGCACTATTCCAAGCAGGGACTCAGAAGGCAGAGCAGAGGGAGATCACCTCCCTTGACCTGCTCGATCTTTTGATGCAGCTCATGATGGAGTTGGCCAATCACTTTTTACTTGAAATGTAACTAGGTATTACTAAAAGTACAAAATCATACTAAAAATAACAAAAGATTATACATATACTGAATAGAACTTCAAGTGTTAGGAAGTTGAGACAGTGCAAGAAACAGTACATTGAAATTTTGACTCAGTCCAGAAAAGCTGAGAAAATGTAATGCAGTACAAAATAGACGAAAACAGTATAAAAGAAGAGAAGGGCATGATGAAATCAGAATGTCCCTTTTCAGTGCTTTGGAAACAGATGTTCCAAGAAGCAGAGTTCATGTCCTACTGTATATAAAAATAGAAATTTATAGTTCTGAGTTAAGATATTCTGCTCAGTCTTATCCTTTCTCCTTTAAAATATTTTGTGCTTTCATAAGGACTATTCATTTCTGTGCACATGATCAGGTTTTACATTGTAAATGGATGAAAAGAGGAATCTTAAAATACACATTGATTTGACATCTAAGGTTAAATGTGGCTGGTTCAGTTATTCACATAGAAATAAATACCAGTCAGAAGCAATGCAAATGTTGAAAGTACTGAATTTTAATCTGAAGGATATTAAAAAACAAACAAACAAACAACAACATAAGAAAACAACATGAAGAACAAACTTCATGAACTAACTCTGGCTGTCCTGACAATATAATATAAGTATACAAATGTTAATCATCATACATCATACATCATACACCATAATACATCATACTGACTACAATTGACTACATTTCACATGGATATGATTAACTGTGTTTGTCTAGTGTACATGCAGACTAACTTCCAATTCTTTGTATTACTTACTCTGCATTTGTCTTCTGTTGTCTGGACAGCACAGAATTAAATGAAAATACCATTTGCTAATGCTATTTTAGTTTAATTATGTGCTTTTCTTGTTTAGTGTTGCTCTGTGTTGTTGGTATTGTAATATGCAATAAGACAAATTAAATCCAATTTAGTAAGTTAAGTTTTAAAATTGCAAGTCATACACGAGATATAAAGTCATCTATCAGTCTGAAATTAAGAATTTCCAGTGCATATTGATTTGGACGTAGCAATCCGTAACAAAGTCCTTTGACAGCTATCCATCAGTGACAAACAGGCAATGAGACATTATCAAAACACTTAAAGTACAACTGTATCAAAACACTTAAAGTACAACTGTATCTAATTTGATGTAATACAGTAACCACACAGGGATGCATTGTTCATTAAATTGACAATAAGATAGACAAATAGAAAAAGTCAGTCAGTGTTACCTAGCATATTCAGACAATTAGACCTGCTATAAAAAAGTGCCCAGCTTGATTTTAAAGATTCTTGTCAATCTTCTATTAACCAGATGCAAAACAAGAATGCCTAATTTGTTTTCAGTATATACCTATTTTTTATTTTTTTATTTTTGATTTACATGACTGTTTGCAATCTCTCATTTTCCTTGAGAAAACAGAATCTTGAAGCAAAGCTGCAATTGACTACATACTCAGAGATTTTAGTTAATTTTGACTTTTTTTTCATTTTATTATTTATTACATAAACATTTAATGAACTCATTTTTAAATATTGAAAGAACACAAAATAAATAAACTTAATGTAATCCAAAATTAATAATGCAAATTACTGGTATTATTAACCAGCCACAGCTGAATGTCAGCCTTTGGCTAGATCAGAATGGTAATATGTGTGTGTGTGTGTGTGTGTGTGTGTGTGTGCGTGTATTATATATATATATATATATGTATTAGCCATTCCTAATTTGGATTCATCATTAAACATAAACCAGAGAAAAGAGCCCCAATACTGAATCTAGACAATTTTCATAAGATTTTTTTTTTCATAAAAGAGTGGTTTTGTTAAAGGATTTTCCCTCGTGATGTAAGATGGAGTCACACTTTTTGCAGGGTGAACAGAAAATATGATGGTATCTTTGGGGTTTGTGGATGACCATCAGAGGCCATCAGGTTTTCCAAGATTTGCTGATTATGTTTGAATTAAAGACTATGTGGCTATCTATATAGACTAGCATGAAGCAAAAAGCAAAAAAGTACAGATGGGATTCTTTTGACCTAAGTGCACTTGCTATGTGCATTGGAAATTTTTCACTTCCTTCCATGGCCTCACCATGAGCCAAAGTGATTCCCCAAAGCTCATTCATTCATTACCCTCAAAAAGACAATACAACCAAAAGAAGAGAAGAAGAAAAATACTGTGGTGATTATTAATGCCTATAAAATATGTTGATAAGGATTTTTGTTTAGAATTGCAAGTTGTGATGACAGGCATATACACTTTCTTATAGTATCAGGAATAGAAAAACAGTTAATTTCTGTTTGTTTGAAAACTTCAGCACCAAAATAAAAAGCAATCAAAATCTCAGTTCCTCCTATGCTTCTTAGGATGTTTCAAGCTATAGCAAATGCAGCTTACTTACTGCAGACTTATCCTCCAAGTAGGATTAAAAAAACCTACCCCATCTCCTCCCTTCCCCCAAACTTACAAGCACTCCCTCCCA
Source organism: Heteronetta atricapilla (assembly GCA_011075105.1). Classification (NCBI taxonomy): domain Eukaryota; kingdom Metazoa; phylum Chordata; class Aves; order Anseriformes; family Anatidae; genus Heteronetta; species Heteronetta atricapilla. The sequence goes on from CM021732.1 coordinate 55,916,995, forward strand.
AAATTGCATAGTGCTTATCTACAAGATATGGTCCAAGATACAGCCTCTGCCACATGATAAATGAAAACCAGAAAAATCTTAAAAATCTAAATGCCAGTGTGTCTTACTGTCTTAAGGCTCAAGAAGGATCAGAGAATCATTTTACCAGCAGAAAACTTGGGACTGCTCTTGCTCCACTGTCCATGAGGCCCACATAACACAATTAAAAGAACAGAGCGCCCATCTTAGCAAGCCAGCTACGTAATTCGACATTCATGAGTTTGTGTTTTTTAGCACTGAAGACCAATTAAATCTTAGTTGGGGGCTGGACTGGATGGCCTCCAGACATCCTTTACAAATAAATTACCGTATGAATCTAAGAACAGCTTTTGTAGTAGCAACAACATACATTTTAAAGTTGATTAATTGCTGCAACTCAGTAATAAAAACTATAATAATAGCCTAAGCCCATCTGCCCCACTATGGACTAAAGGTTCCAGAATTATATTGCCATCATCGAATGATTATTAAAGCTGAGAAGATGATAGTATTAATTAGATACTAAAAGAAAAAATAAAGCTGTCATTTCAGTATGAACTACAATGGACCTTTCCTATGAGATTACAATAGACTCTAAATCCTGAGATTTAGGAAGGAAAAAACTAGAAGTGATCACCCAAAGATTTTCAGGTTCTGTATCTAAACCAGACATGTTGGAATACATCCGCAATTTCTTTTCAATATAATTTCCTTTCCACAGAGTATGAAATATTTTGTGAAATGCCCTAATTTGTGATATCTCTTGCTTATATACCTATGAAGAGTCATCTTTTACAATGTTTCAAAAATCTCTGAATTCTACTCATTTGCATGAACTAAAGTTTCTATACCTTTAGATGTTTTCCTGTTTCTGAAACCTACCGAATCTATATCTCCATCTATCAGATGGTTAGATCTGACAGTTAATTACCAAAGTTATTAATTTCCAATAGTTAATTGCCAATTATCAAAATGCATATACAATCATCAGAGACAGGCATGAATGGCACTACAAAGATAAACAAAAAAACAATATGGGCAGTCACAGGTTTTGTGCTAATCTACCTCCCAAATGCTAAAAAAAAAAAAAAAAAGAACATGGATGGACAATTTAGGGTGGACATTTTAGATGGGATATCATTTTTAGGCTACGGAATTACAAGGGTGCTGAATGACGTCTACCTTAGGCCAGTGTGGCAACTGAACTTTCAAGGCATCCATGCTGACCATATAAATGAATAATCAGTAAGTCAAGCCCCTTCCTAATGTTTGCTCCAAAGCTTTACTGGTCCGGTTCATTCACAGGGAAGACCCTCTGGGACCCCACTGATTTCAAAAGCAATATTCAATGCTCACCATGTCCAAAAATTCATTTCACAGGCTTTACAATATTAAAGTTAAGCAAAGAATTAACTCATATTAATTACCTGGGAATTTCCATACACATCTTTTGGTCAGTGAGTCTGTTTACTACATATAACTTTGGCAGGCTTTTTCACAGCCTGTGCAGTCTAAGGGATCTGTTCTGACACAGCAATCATAGAATCATAGAATGGTTTGCGTTGGAAGAGACCTTAAAGCTCATCTAGTTCCAATGCCTCCTGTGACTGGCCAAATCTAATTCTAACTGTGCTTTGGCTTTCCTAACCTGATCCCTGGCTGCTCAGGCAACATCACTGTATCCCTACCAGGCTATCTGTCCTTATGTCCATGTCTGTATGCCTTCTTTTTCTGTTTAAGCTTGGTCAGGATCTCATTGTTCATCCATGCAGGTCTCCTGGTATTTTTGCCCAACTTCTCCTTTGTTGGGATGCATCACTCCTGAGCTTGGGGTAGGTGATCCTTGAATATTAACCAGCTTTCTTGGGCTCCTTCAGGGCTTTGTTCCATGCTACTTTACCAAGAAGATCCCTGAAAATGACAAAGTCTGTCCTCCCAAAGTCCAGGGTAACAAGCTTGCTGTGCTGCCTCCTTGCTGCCCTCTGAATGCAAAACTGCACCATTTCATGATTGCTGCAGCCAAAGCTGCCTTTGAGTTTCACATTCCCCACCAGCCCCTCCTTGTTGGTGAGAATGAGGTCCAGCACAGTACCTCTGCTTGTTGGCTCCTATATTAGAAGGAATTTGTCATCAATGCATTCCAGGAACCTCCTGGATTGACTATGCCCTGCTGTGTTGTCCCTCCAGCAGATATTGGGGTGATTGAAGAATGACAACCAGGCCTTGTGAATGTGAGGCTGCTTCTATCTCTCTATACAAGGCTTTATCTGCTTGGTCTTCTTCGTCAGGTGGCCTGTAGCACACTCCCACTATAATGTCCCCTGTCCCTGCCCTGGCTGTAATCTTGACCCACAAGTTCTCTTTCAGCTCTTCATGCATCCCCCATAATCCTTGGAGAATAATATCTTTTTCTATTTGATTCCATCTAACTACTATCTTTATGATAGTTAGTTTATAAACTATCAATGATTGATACCTTTTTTTTTTTTTTTTTTTTTTTTACAGACAACTACAGAATGGTATTATACAGATTATAACAAACTTTCAGATACAACAAAGAAAAGAGGAAGAATTTTATTTTTAGGATGGTTTGCTGTGTTGTCTATTCACTATTCTAACTTCGTTTTGACTTAAAAGCACACTGTGAATTGATTCCCTTAATAGAAGCTCTGACTGAAATTCATCCTTTTTTCTAGGTTAAAAATGGTAAAAGTAATTTTTAGCACTCCTTTTTCATTTCCCTCATAACAGAAAGCATTTTGACATGTCAGATCATACCAGTCATAAATAAATCTTTACAGTGTGCTCAGTAAAAATGGGTATCTCATAAAATCTCATAAAATAATGAATGACAAGTCAAATGTGTCACTTTTATGCCTCTTAGCATTTTACTGAGTAGTTACTGCTACTGGTATTTGTATTTTGAAATAATTTTGTGTGAACTTTTAACCTTTACTATAGCAACAAAGTTCAAGCTTACTACAGTGGGGCAGCAACATTCTGTGGTTTGAATTAAGTTCATTGAGCCAGCTGGTGGAGTCATATCTATAGACTCATCTTTACTATATTCCTGATGATAAACACCATTTAAATTTTCAGAAGAAGAGAGCATGGCACACAGCTTGAGAAGTTCAGCTGCTCTCTGACATGCAGTCTTCAGATATTAAGTGTGAACCTGCACTGTTTTCCCATTCTGTAAAAATTAGCCTGGATCACATAGTTTCATATTGTAATTTGTTTCCCCTCGGCATTCCCACTGTTTTCTTACTGATATTTTAGGTAATCCCTTCTGGACATGTAACACAGTCAAATGCATGCAAATATATTTTTAGCAACAGCTTGAAAACTTCAAGTTTATTGCATACCAGCTTAGGTTTGGGACCAGGAACAATTTCCTCTGCCTTTCAACACCAGTGAAACCTTTTTTCCCTTCCAGAAAAACTGTCATAAGCCTAACTTAACATGAAATACCTGTACATAGCCTGCATTGACATAGGTCTAAGTGCAGTCTCCAGAGGAAACTGGTATGACTGCTGCCCATGGGACCAGTCACTGAATGCTAGCTAGAAGTGAGCAAGCAGTACTTGCAATAGCCAAAAATGATTTGTATTTCCAAATGTAAGGAAAAAGAACAAAATCTGGCTACAGGCTGGCATTTATGTGGTATACATCACCACAGAATGCATAAAAGGACATATCAGATTACCTTGTGGACAATTTATCATATCTTCTCTATTTTTCAAAACTAACAGAGAACAAAAGCATCTGAAGATATTTTAACAGAAGAAGAAGAAAAAAATACAGATGGGCATTTATTCCATTTTCTTGAAAGTAATAAAACCTTCATCATTCAAAGCACCCTTTAAATTGAATAAAAATACCAACATATGGCTGCTTCCAAAGATATAATTTGTCCATTTCCTTAAATATGCTTTTAACACTTCAAAATATTAAAGCTAAAAAGCAAACTGTAACATGCATATGAGAATTAAGGAAAAATCATTTCTACCTAGCTGCCTGAAGACAGCTGAATCCTCCTGTTTCTCATCTTCCCCTTTTAATTACCCAAAAGGTATATTAAAAACAACAACAACAACAGCAGCAACAAAACCTGTCAATATTATCAAACAAACTCTGCTTCTGAAGTCTTCTTTGTTTCCTAGCTAACTATGTTATTTGTGATAATGGAAGGAGAAAAAACCAAAACCCTCAGTACGTACAAACCAATTGTTCACCAGCTCAGGTTCTGGAAGGACTCCAGTCCCATGCAAGATCTATTATTTTCTTCACATTTATAATGATGAGGTTGATGACACTGAAACCCCTTACATAGGGCTATCTACACAAAATCACAGAATCACAGAATGGCTTGGATTGGAAGGGACCTGCCATTGGCAGGGTTGCCACCCACTAGATCAGATTGGCCAAGGCCCCATTCAACCTAGTCTTGAACAACTCCGGGGGTGGGGCATCCACAGATTCTCTGGGCAACCTCTTCCACTGAAGAATTTCCTCCTAATGTCTAACCCTCTTTTAGTTTAAGACCATTCCTCTTGTCCTATCCTTATCTATCTGAGTAACAAGTCCTTCTCCATCCTTTTTATGAGACCCCTTTAAGTACTCGATGGCCACAATGAGGTCTCCCTGGAGCCTTCTCTTCCTTAGACTGAACATCCTCAGCTCCCTCTGCCTTTCTTCATAGGAGAGGTGCTCCAATCCTCTGATCATCTTCGTGGCCCTCCTCGTTCTAACAGGTTGACATCTTTCTTGTGCTGGGGGCCCCAAACCTGGACACATAGTACTCCAGGTGGGTCCTCACAATGGCAGAGTAGAGGAGGACATTCACCTCCCTCAACCCCCTGGCCATGCCTCTGGTGATGCAGCCCAGTGTGCACTTGGCCTTCTGGGCTGCAAGTGTGCACTAATGGCTCATGTCAAGCTTTTTGTCCACTAGAACCCCAAGGCCTTCTCTGCACAGCTGCTCTCAATGAATTCTTCTCCCAGTCTGTACTCATGTATGGGATTGCCCCAAACCAGAACACTGTGTATGACTTTATACATGAAGGAAGCTGCTCATTAGACCACATAATGGTCTCCTATGGTCTATATCTCCTGTCTGTAGCAATGGCTAACACCAGATGTTTCGGAAGAAACGGTGGAAAGTGATAAAAACTGATCATACAACTCTATACCATAGTGGGACATTTATGCATAACTGCAGGCGATGTTTGCACTATATTAAAAGAAAATGTTATAGATTTGAAATTTTATTATACATAATACAACTGTTCCTACAGTTTTAATTCATGATATTTAAATTACTGAATCACCGTCTCCTTGTAAAACTGCTCTTCTTTTGTATAAACTCAAAGTCTATTTCCCTATAAGACAGTAGTATTCCAATAGCATTCCCAGAAGGGCACTGCATAATCTCAAATTTACACAACACATGGACTATTTCTTTTTCTTTCATATATAAATACAAATACAAATATATATATATAACTCACATGAAGTAAGTAAAAATATCACTTAAATTTGTCACATTAAACTCAATCTATCATTTGTCTATGAAAACAAATAGCTATATTTGGGATAACAAAAGCCTGGCAATGCTGAAGAAGATATTATTCAAGCTGAAGACACTCTACTTAAAAAACAAACAAACAAACAAACAAAAACAACAATGAAATTGAATGTATAAATGCAAGGATATAACAAAAGTAAGAATTCAGTGAGATTGAAAGTGCATACAGACACACACAAAGACCACTGCTATGTTTTGGGCTTCTCTTCTGTCTGAAGAGAAATAGCTGCTGACAAAGAGTGGTAATGAAGTCTCCAAGATTCATTGTTCTGGGAGATGTCAATATACATATGGACAGTGCTTCTAATGCATTCAATTATCTCATGGCTACCATGAGAATCACAGGATTGCTTAAGGTCTCACTTGAGCTGTTAATCTGGTTTATATGCAGATATAATGTCTTTAATAATTATACTCTTATTACACCTTCCAAATGGAGATTAAGACATATTCATCTAAAAGGTGAAATTTAAGGAGCTATAATATGGATCCATTGAGCTTCCAAAATGTTCTGTCTGAAAATTCTACCACTAGTCCATGGTTTGGAGAAAAGATAAATGACTTTCTTCCAATGCTGTTTCTGCATGACCTGGATTTTTGTAACTGCTCTAGTACATAGTAGACGAGAGATTGAAGAATTTTAATTCCACGTAGCTAAACATTATACAACAAAATTCTGTAAACATATGTTAGGTGGACAGGGTACGAGGGAGAAACTCCCCATCCCAAGGCAACATTCAAAATCACAAAAATTGCAGAAGGATTTAAAAACTCTCTGTTATCAGTCTACTTTTTCCCAGTTTAGGAGCTATGAGTTTAGGAAGGCATACTTCGTATCACTTTTCACTGAAAACAGAGAGCAAAGGAGTTGCAAGAAAGGACTGTCCCATACGTTGATAAAATATTGTTGCCTAGAAGGATGGTAAGTAAGGGAGGATTTGTAAGGTAGGAAATGCTTCAGGGCATTTCCTGTGGCCTGGCTTTTGAATAGAGTTGTCATATCTAAAAAAATAAAAGCAAAGAAAGAGATTCCTGCAAGAAAGCAAAAATAGTCAGAGAATCAAGCCTAAGTCCACTGGAAATTTCTTGCTTGATCTTTAATAAATCCAAGAAGAGTAACAGAAATCCCACTGGGATTATGCTAATTAAATTAATAACTAGCTTTCTTTTTTTTTTAAAAAAAAAAAATCTTTTTCTTGTTCCTTTTCTTTCTTTTTCTTTTTCTTTATCTTTTTCTTTTTTTCTTTTTCTTTTTCTTTCTCTTTTTCTTTCTCTTCTTTTTCTTTTTTTTTCCTTTTTTTTCTTTTTTTTTTTATTTTTTCCTTCTATTTCTTTTTTTTTTTTTAATTAATCAGGTACCAAAATATATTCCTAAGGAGTACAGTCTCACCCTTCCAAGTTTTGCAGATGAAGATCAAGAGGTACAGAAATGTGATGGGTGTCCATTTTCATACCCTGAAGTAATGGCAGGGTTGAAAGTAGAAATCCCAGTCATCCAATTCTTGTATTTATTTTATAATCAATATATATTTATATACATTCAAACTCCCTGAATAGGACATAAGCTATCCTTTAAATAAAAGACAAAGAAAAAACCTCTTTAGAAAAGAATCTATATCTTTTCTTACCTGAAAGACTGAAACATTTTCACAGGCAAATTATGATACCAGATTGCAAATAAAATCATGACCCTTACTTAAACTCTATTTTTCTTTAAATAGCCAAACAAAATACCCTCTCAAATAAACTAAACAGTATATAGATTCCTGAATGGTAGGCAAATACTGTTAGCTTCAGGTACAAATAGACAACCACTTAAAAAAAAAAATGTTTCTGCTCATCACCAAACATAAGCAAATAATCCTCTTTACCTCCCCTCTCTGAACTTTTATTTCTCCTCTGGAATTGATATCTAATTTTATTCCTTGATTTATCTAAGATTAAGGTGTGTGGGAGATTACTTCATATAGAATAGGCAAATCATAAAAAAAACTTGCATGCATACATACCAGTAATGTTTTATTTATTATAAAAATATTATAAATTTCATCAAATGAGGTCCAGTGATGTTAGTGACACATTTAAATGTTTTATTCTGCTGAAATTTATTTTCATTTGTTTAGTTTCCCTTCACCAAAACCACTTTTAGATGAAGAGAATTCTGTACTTGCAGGTAAATAAAAGAAAAAAAAATCTGAATATAATAGAAATACGGATTCACTCTGCATATACTGAAAAAAGTAGGCTATGTTAACAGGCATTAATTTGGGTAATACTTTCAGTTTCATAAAGGTCTTTAAAGAACTCTTTCAGAGTTGACCTGTACAGCGTGCATAAAAGCGTGGAACATTCTTAGCAGTACCTCTTCTCAGCTTTATGTCTTTGCATTGAAGGGGAGAGATGAAAGCAAGTGGATTAAGCACTATCTTCACTGTCTAAACAACTGAACAGACCCTTAGTATTACTTTGGATTTCTTTCAAAATTCTAAGAGGCTCAGTTGAATAAGCTCATCTGTGTGTGGTGACAGGCTATTTTCTTATTGGGAAATACACCCACCACTGGCTCCCCTGTCACACTGCATGCAACATACTTATCTCTGAGGCACCCAACACATGTAGAGGCACTGTTGCTAGCAATACTCATCTAAATCCTAAATGCTTTCGAGCTAACTGTATTGTTTCAAACAGATGTCACATACTCTAAATTTTACTAGGAATTTAATAATGTTTCCACATACCCAGTGAAGTACCAATGTCATAACAACCTACTCACTAGTCTGAATTAATAATCAATATGCACAACTAAATATTTTTAAATGCCTAAAGCAAAGTGACAGTTCATTTATCAAAGGAATTTTGACTATGTGCAGCCTCTGAATGGATTTTTATATTCATAAAAATACAGAAATTAAAAAGAAATCTACCTGCAAAAGAAATCTATTTCTGAAGAGGTTCTGCTCTACCCACGCTGTATTGTTACCTATCAGTATTATAGCCTTTCATGATAAATGCCAAAGTACCATAAAGTCTTCATAAATTTCAAATGTGTAATTATATATGCTACATTCTGACAATTTACTTGTGTTTTGACATGAAAACACTATGCTACCCAACAACCCCCATTGTATTCTCTTTATATTTCATAGAGTGATAGGTATCTACATATATATATTACATATATAAGGGCTGGAAGGTAAAGCTATGGGGATTGAACCACATGTAAAAATACAATCACTGATTTTGAAGCATTTTTATGAGTACATCTATTGAATTTGCTTATCTTCTATTAAAGGAAACATAAAGAAGAGTAGGGAAGTAGCATCATCATAACCTACTATCACACATCAGTGCCAATGTAACAAAAGATGACATCAGAAGAAAATCATCTTTGACATTTAATTCAGTGTGCTAAGTCCAGACATAGTATATATATGTATAATATATATATATATATAATTTTGCTGTGAATAAGAATAAAAAACTCTATGGTCTATTTACAAGTACTACTATGTTTTGTACACTTGGAACCAATGGATCTATGAATGTCAAGGCCAATTTTTCCATAATGATCTACACTTTCAGGTGCCCGTCTTTGTGCACTCCAGCTACAGTTCTCAATGATCTTCCAAAAATTAAGTTCAAATAACTCGGTAGCACTTTATCATGCAATGAAAACAAGCAGTTGGCATCCCACTCATTAACTCTGAAGTACAACTTACTTTTAGTATTTTATAAGTACATGACTGATATAAATACAGAAATAAACTTCTCCCAATACATATCTTCACACACACAGGCATTAACAGAAAGCATTATGCAATATAGATGATTCAAAAATTTAAGAGAATTGAGGAAAAAAAGCAGACTTTATAGAGCATCCATATCACATTCAGATGAAGTATGTTACTCTATAGTTTATGCCTATGTAAAATGAATTTTCTCCTTGTCAAGTTGCTTCACTGTCTCATTTCTTCTATTATCTCAAAAGAGTTTGGTTCTATTCAAGGTACCAGAATAGATACTGGATTTGATTCATGTGAACTGTTTTCAAGGAACACATTTCTCAATGGAAAACATAACATGGCCATTTGAACTACTCCATGATTTCACTCCATGATATGTGGTGAGAGTTGAGGCCAGAGTTTCAAGGAGTCACAGAAGGGTTTGTTCTTTCAGGCACTTCTCTGGATATAGGTTCAAGTGCCCCAACTTGGATATGCTTGGATGGGTCAATCACTTTCTTCTCCTGATGTTGCTCATTCCTGTCTGTCCCACCCACACCATTCAGGAAAGTCTTTTAACCTCTCTGTGACAACTTCACACAAAATGTTAGAATCTCTAAGACGAGACTTAGGCAAGGACTTAGTCAGCCTGAACTTGAAGTGGGGACTCTTACTAAATTTATATTTTTATTTTCACAAAAACTCTTCAACTACGAGGCAGTAGGATACTGTCATGTACAGCTTTGAGTGTCCTCAAGAAAATGTGGGATCTATTCAACAATTCCTATGGCATGTTTATCCCAGATCATCTTGTTTTCAGCTTCCCTATAATATTTTTTGAAGAGCCTAGTGTCATCATTAACTATGCTAGCTCTCAAATGCTGAAAGGAAAATAAGTGGGTGAGCAGTGTTGGAAGAGCTCAAATATGGCAGTTCAGGTGGAAAAACTGCTCTCGTTATGAATTTTTTGATGTTGAAAGTCTCCCAGGTTTTGTTTGCTGTCTCTTCTAAGTAGGAAAGAGCAACATGAAGGCAAAATTGTGTAATTACATTACATGCAATGCCAGATGTTGCAAATTGTATTAGAAATAAAAGAAATAAAGGATGAAGGACAATTAGAATAATAACAGGAAGAGCAGTAGTAAAATCAGGTGAAGTCAGGCAACAAGAGCAGCAATCAGGAAAGAAGAAAAAATAACAACTATCACATGAATTTCTCCCCTTGTCACTAAACAGATGTTCATGAAGGAACCATCTAACCTCCAAGCATTTGAATCAAGTCTACTATCAGTAGACTTGACTATGAGTATTACTCAGCAGTAGTCACAACTGCAATTTGAATCAAAGCATTTGAATCAAAGTCTACTATTAGTAATCATTCACGAGTATTATTCAGCAGAGGCATGACACGAAATATGCAAAACTAATTTGTTGGTAGTAGATCGCCTAGTCAGGAGTTGTGCTACTCATCATCTACAGTCATTTCTAGTTTTTCTTCTGTCTTATTTTTACATAGCTTGTCACTTCGATATCACTGTCACAAATAAGTTTGGACTATGAATCAAAATGCAAAATAATCAAGATGTTTTATATATGATGTTTCAATAATTCCTTGTACTAAGGTGAAAACAAAATGGAAAAGATAAAATTGCGTAACTCAACATACTGAGTTGAAATACATATCAATGTTAAACTTTGGAGAAAAAGCTCCATAGGAGTTCTATATATTCTTTCACTGAAAAATTTACTATTTTTTTCTTTAACTTCTGTGTAATAATTAAGTGTTCTTCAGTTAAAAGCTGTTGTGTTTCATTGCTTTCTATGTTCACAGTCGTACCTTCTCCTAGGTTGAAACACCTCTGAGTATAACTTAATCTCTGAGTATTTAAGGAATTCATTATTTAGGGAGGAGAAAAAACAATAATTGGTGGGGCACAAAATACTAGGAAAAGAAAAAGAACAAATTAAGTCAACAAAAATTAAGTCAGAATATAATTGCAATATTAATTAGAACAGTTTTCCAGTAGGAATGGATCATTTAAATATGAACAAAACAATAATGAAAGACTGTTCTGTTGGGACATCTCTTTTACTTGCCAGGCTGTGATCTGAGAGTAGTATGGATAACATTACCAGATTTATTTATTTATTTATTTTTGTTTCTACAATTCCAATTACTTTATAGTATTTTTATGTTTTACTCTGAATAATACTCTTTCGTGGCATTGCCAATCTCCTTTTCAGCTTAAATTTCAGTGCTACTGATTTGAAAATTAGGGTATTTTTGAAAAAAAAATAATTATCCTTGAGGGTGTTCCCTCCCAAAATATAACTAAAAGCTAAACAATTGTTACCTCATACATTAAAAAGGTCTTAATTTACTAAGGTCTTAATTTTACTAAAGGTCTTAATTTTACTAAATAAACTAGCTTTAATGAGGTAGTTCTAGGGGAACAAAAGCAAATGATGTAATAAGAACATCTGTTTGTACAAAGAATTAAGTCAAAGCTATTATCAAACACTGATAGTTAAAAATACTAGGTGTTTTTAACCCCCAATACCTAGCATATTGCACTTCCATAATAACTGAATAAAGTTCGATATACCATCTTCTGATTTAAATCAAGATATTATAGAAAAATGTAACAGTACTGTTTTCATAATTAATGTGTAGTGACCTTGAGCTTTTTCAAATAAAGTAAGGAATAAAATAACTGAAAAATTGAAAGGCATATACTTTCACAGATTTTTTCTTCCTTGGATTTTCTATTCTTATGACCAATTCAACAGAGTTAATAGAACCTCTGTTTTCAACGTAACATATTTAGGAAGAAAAGAATATAAAGAAATACAGCATTACCAGAACAAATCTAAATGAAAAAGCTGCAAAAACATTGTTCTGAGAACTGATATAATGTTTGGTGAATATTTTAATTCATACAAATATGAGAAAAGTATCTGCCTCAAAATAACCAGCAGCCACTCCGGTGCCCTAATCTAATTCCTACTTGAATATTTGATTCCTATGAATGCAGCATTATTTATTTGCATGTATAAACAAATTTAGCCAATACTTGGACACACTACTTCAGCTGTATGTTTCCATAACTATTCACTGCAAGTCACTTAGGGGACAACAAAGCATGTTTTGCATAGTACTTGAGGCCTCCTCGGTCACCACAATATGACTAAAATCCTACATGCAGCCAGTTGTGCAAGCAGCACAGTGATGATCCGGGGATGAGCAGGGCAGAGAGGGAAGGTCTACCCCCTTTCACTGCTATTACGATGCCAGGAACTCATTCACCTAAACTACATGCTTGAACATTGACAGTGCACTTATCACTTCATCCTGTATTAGTCTTTGGATTACTCCTGAGTAAAACCAAGAACACTGAAAAACTGCAAGAAAAAAAAAAAAAAAGAAAAAAAAAAAGTGGGTTCATGGCATAATCATCATATTCAATTCTTAAACTAGTTTGAAAAAGAAGTAGCAAACTTTGAGAATATTTGGAATCAATAAATATAAACCTATGTTCAACAAGAAAGCCTTTGGAGTAGTCTTCCATGCTCTTAGAACATAGAGAAGTAAATACTTGTCCAAATCTATTTTAAAATTATGATTGATTTATTTAGTAAATTGACGATATGGAAATGGGAAATGCAGCCTCTAATTACAACCTTTAGTTATAACATTAGAACCAAAATTTTACTGAATTGATTTAATTTAAGTGGATGGTTCATTTGAAGATTTTTTTCCCTCCAAAATTCATAATGATGGTAGAAGTAATTCATTAAATATGAAAATTAATTGAGAATATGATTTGTTTTGTAAGGCTTTACGGCTGACTAAAGACTGTGAATGATTTCCTGACTAATGCTCTGCTGCAATAAAGTATCAAAAATCATTTATGTCGCTGTTGTGCCACATATATTCTTCAGCTTTTATTTGTTTTTGAACAAATGTTATCTCCTATTATTTAATATGTGTCTGGATATTACAATCACGTTTGACTAATCATTAATAATAATACTCCCACATTTTGTATTTGAGAAAAACATAATACTCCAACTTTTACAACCGTTGTTTTACTTTAGAGTACAGAATCAGGCTTAGAATATTTTACACTGTAACATTGTCTGACTAATCATGCTATCCACAAATAATGCACAGAAAGATGCTTAAGAAAAATATATTTAGGAGAGGAATACAGACCTGTCCACATGAAAAATGTGCATACTAATTTTAAATTTTTGGAAACACAAATGAACATGAAACTTGAACTCTCAAATATCACTACAGAGAGAAGACAATAGATCTAGATGATGACATATTTACAGATGGCATGTAATAATGAAACTAGAAAACCTAGAGTCTTCTGGTTTAGCCAGTAATCCAAACACGTGGACCTGGTCTGAAAAAGTTAACTCCATCTCAGTGAGATCATGTTCTCAGTTGCACTGCTATAACTTGACTGCTAGATGCATTCTACACATACATTTGGTGGCACAGTCATTAAGCTAGGGTAGAAACACAATTTTATCACAAATGTTAATACTCCTTCCTTGGAAAATAAGTAGAGTGTTTTCTCAAGAGTATATGTCCTACCTGAATTCAATGAAACTTTTTGTAACAAGAAACTTTGTTTCTATCAAAGAGAATATTTTATAGAATATGACTAAATTGATAAACTTCCAGGATGAAATGTCTGGCTTGATAGATGGTAGATGAGGGCAGAATGATGGATATTGTCTAACTGGATTTCAGAAAGGCTTCTGATGCTGTCTCCCATAAGATCCTCATAGAAAAGCTGTTAAAGCATGCGCTGGATGAGCAGACAGGGAGGTGGATTGTAAACCAGCTCAATAAACAGGTTCGGGGAGTGGTGATCAGTGGGATGAACTCCACTTGGAAGCCAGTAAATGGTGGAGTGCTTCATGGGTCAATATTGGGTCCGGTGCTGTTCAGTATCTTCATTACTGATCTGGATGACCTGGCAGAGCATAACCTCAGCCAGTTTGCTGACAATTGGTCATCCAGGAGGAATGACCAATATACCAGGGGATAGTGTTGCTATACAGAAAGACCTTAACAGGCCAGAGAAACGGATAGCAGGAACATCATGAAGTTCAATGTGGGAAAGTGTAGAGTACAGAACCTGGCGAGGAACAACCCCAGCCACAGTACAAGCCAGTGGTGGATGGGCTAGAAAGCAGCTTTGCAGAAAAGGACTTGGGGATATTGGTTGATACCAAGATTAATGTGAAACAACAATATGTCCTTGCCACAAAGAAGGCTACCAGTATCTCCTGGTATCCTCGAATCTCATAGGCTGCATTAGGCAAAGCATTGACAATGATGGGTCAAGGGAATTGGCCCTTCCTCTCTACTCAATGCTAGGAGGCCAAAGCAGGAGAGTTGTGTCCAGCTGTGGACTCCTCAGTACAAGACTGGCTTGGACATACTGAAAAGAGGTCAACTGAAGGCCATGAAGAGGATTATGAAAGGACTGGAGCATCTCTTATGTGAAAAGGCTGAGGGAGCTGGAATTGTTCAGCCTAGAGACAAGAAGGCTTAAGGGGAAGTCCCATGAATGTGTATGAATACCTGAGGGGGAGGGTGCAAAGAGAACAGAACCAAGCTCTTTTCAGTAGTGCCCAGTGACAGGGCAAGAAGCAACAGGCATGAACTGAAACACTGGAAGTTCCATCTGAACAACACTTTTTTACTGTGCAGGTGACCAAGAATTCATACAGGTTGCCTGGAGAGGGTGTGGAGTCTCCCTTGTTGCAGATCTTCAAAAGCTACCTGGACAGTCCTGGGTGGCCCTGCTTGAAACTGAAGGATGGACCAGATGACCCGGAGAGATCCCTTTCAACCTCAACAATTCTGTAATTCTATGATTCCAAAAATATTTACTTTTCCCCATCATGTCTTTTCTACTTGTTTTTAATTACTTGACTGATACTTCTATAACAGCATATTTTAAAAATTCCCCTCAAACCCACCATGTTTATGGAAAAATATATTGCATGGTATTATATACTTCATCAAATCTCTAAGCACTATCTTATGTATCATGTTTTTTTTTTTTTTTTTTTTTTTTTTGTATGGCATTTTTCCTGCTCTGAAGCAATAGTGAATACTGTTCTGAAAATGAGTACTGATCTGAGGCAATGATATTGCGCACTGAGCTTTGCGCACTTCACTTAATATTTCATATCTTGTCATTTTCTCATAAATTACCTGAGGATGTGCTCCATGCTAATGCACACTTCAGCATCAATCAACCACTTGCATGAACTCATATAAAGAGCACCATACCAATGCTTTTGGCACTATCATTAACATAAATTGTAGCTTTTCAAATATCAGTTCTTATTTACAGCTGACAAGATGGAGGAATTAGCCCTGTGTAGAGTCATTCCTGATGTTAATATCTAAACTTAATGCTATTTAAAAACAATTTTCCAGCTGACCTGTTGCTGTGGTCCAGTGTCAAATTTAAAAAGCACTGCTAGAACTAAAGTACCGCTATAAAGTAAATTGAAAGGAAAGACTCTGCAACACAAATACTGAAATGCCAGTGCATGTCAAAGAATCGTTTTGACTACCATAGATTTAATGTTCTACTGACCAGATGGAAAAATATTAAGTATGCAGCATAGTGCAAAGCTTACTGCAATACTGAGGCTTCACAAATTCTAAAGCAGAAAAACAACAATAATAACAACAACAGAAAACAAACCCCACAGCTGAATTCACAACAATACATCTGTTCCCTCACATGTGAGGCAGCCACTGGGATCCTTAACATCTAAGGATCCTGTCCTGTCCTCCAAACCATCCTGTCCTGTCCTCCAAACCATACTTCTGCCTGTTCTATTTAAGCAGGCTCATTCATCCCTGTTTTGAAGGGCATTCCCCTTACTCACCATTCTCTGTGGCTCTGGATAGCACCACTACTTTCTGGCTGTTTCTGAATATATTTCTAACCTAGTTGGGATCAAAAATATTCCCAAATTCTGTAATTTCATCAATAGCATTTATAACGTCACAGCTCACTACAAATGAATTCCTACAACAACATCATTGCAATTTAATAATGAAAAATAATTTTGTTTACAGATGCTGGAAAATAATTTACTTTATTACCTTATTGAGTGTTGCACTTTAGGTATGTTATTTCCAACGATTAATTTTTAAGAACAAATGAAAGCAACACTCCCAAATCTTCCTTATTGAACTGTTTCTGGTATTAAAGTTCAGTAATACTTCAGCTAGAAATCAGTTCTTACCACTGTTTCAACTTTTTTTTTTTTTTTTAATATAATAGTTTACTGCTTTTTAATCTTTAGTTTCTGAAGTTTCATGCAACTTATATTAAATACTCGTTTAGAATATAACAGACTCATGTTTGGTTCAAATTCTGCTTTTTTATGCATGCACATGACACTCACTGAAGTTAAGTATGGGATATAGAACCACATTTTTAGAGTATTTTTTTGTTGTTGTTTACAGTGATTTTAAAGCAGCTGCCTACATGAGAGGCAGTGCTCCAGTGATACTTTTCTCCAATGAGTAGGATCTCCTCATTATGGGCTTTTTTTTTCCTGAATGGTTGAAATAAACTCATCTACAAAACAATATGAATATTGTATCCTTTATTACTTCTAGGGGGAAAATATATGTGTATATATATATATATATATATTGTTCTGTCATATGTCTTCAGTTTGATTTCTGCCTTCCCAAACTTTCCAAGAAAAAATACATACTGTTTTCACACAAAGTGAGGTTTCAGGCATTACTCTTGGAAATACAGGACTATTTTGTTTCTAACAGTGAGAAGCCTATTATGTCAGTAATGATATAAAAGAAGTACTACCACACTGTTTCTCAGACAGATCTCACCACATCACTCAGGCTGCAAGGAGCCTTGGGAGTTCTCTGGTTCTGCCTGCTCTGCAGAGGAGGGTTAACACTGAATTTAGAACAGGTTGCTTGGGTCTTTAAAATCTTCAAGGAATTTGGTAACTTAAGTTTCTAACAGCAGTATTCAGATCAATTATTCTTATGATTATGACTTTTATTCTTCCATCACCCAAAACACAGAATTATGGTCTTACAGGACTAGGTATCTGACATCCTGTCTTCCTCTTTGCATTTAAGACGCTTAGTGCAGCTTTGTTACATTAGGTAAATTCATGTAGTTTTTATGATTTGAAACAGCCCCCAACACCTCTCCCCCTCCCCCCCACCAAAAAAAATCATTCAGAAGATAAGATATACTATGTTCTCATCCTTCTACCCATTAAAACCCAAATGTGCTTTGCTGCAAAAATGAGATGATACATCCCATGGCAATTCAAATGTGTAGATTTTTTTCTCTTTCTATGGCATTTCAAAGGCACATTTGCTAGAAGGATCAGGGATCAGGGAGGAATCTGTAATTTTCTGAACTCTATTGCTTCCCTTAAGGGTGCAGAAAACCTAGAGAGATGTATTTGCATCATGCTAGAAAATTATGATTTCTTGCAGAAACACAACAGAGTTTAATGCCAAAAAAGTTTACAAGGTTCTTTGAAAGTGCTCAAATGAAATTTCACCTGAGCAGAAACTCTTTTTTCTCTACCACTGCTTCCCCCTGCACTTTTCCCTTGCTTTGTCATGGGATCTCCCATGGCTTGCAAACCTTCAGGAAAAAATCTGCTCCAGTTTGGGTTCTCTATGGGCTTTTGTTTCTTTGGGAAGTATCCACCTGCCCTAGTGTGAGGTCATTTGTAGGCTGCAGTGTGTATGTCTGCTCCAGCCTGGGCTCTCCAGGGGCTGCAGAGTAAACTCTGCTGGGCACCTGCAGCACCTCCTTCCCTGGCTGCTCGCAGGGCTGCCTCTCACACTCCGTTCCTCACTGCCGGGCAGCGTTTGGCCCTTGCTGAGCTCTGCTCTCCCCAAGGAGTTCACCCATGGCTGAGGGGCTCAGCTGGGCCCTGTGGTGGGGCCACTGGAGCTGGTATGGGGCAGCCCAGGCCTTGCCTCACAGAGAGGCCTGGCAGCCCTCACTGCCAGTGCCTGGACATGTAAACCCCATATATTATCATTATCTTCTACAGTTTTATTGTTCTGAGTACAAACTCTGTTCCAAAACACCCTACTAATGTCTGTCCTACAGGTACTTTTTGAGAACAAAATTTAGTCTTTTCTCCTTGAAAGCCAATCAAGCACCCATGAGAGTTGATAGGAAGATGGTTAGTTCTTTTGCAGATAAACAAGGCCTGTCCTTTGTCACATAGTGTGGAAATAATTATGTTATTAAATGACAGCAACACTGCTGCGTGACCACAGGATGAGGACAGCCATGTTTTGTCACAGTAGTAAAATATTTTCTTCTGAAATGCGGTATAATTCAATATGTCCTATAGTCTGAAATACACTTTAGCATAAAGAGTAACTAATCATTTCACCTGGAAATTACCTTAATAAACATAAATGCCAATAATAAATGCAAGACTCACTAATAATTTTGATAATTTGTGTCCATCTTGTTCACGAATAAGTACAAATCAAGTAGCAGCTATGCAAATGTTTTAACTCAGTGTGAGTCTGATCATTACCAACATAACACAACTAAGAACCAATATACTTATCTGTCAAAACATATTTCCCTTTCCAAAATCATGGGTCTTAGCTTTGTCTGTTTTCTCACTGAAAAATATATATATATACTGTCAAACTGAGTTTTTTTGACCTACAACTTGCCGTACATTTTCAGAAGGCTTCATTTTTGAAACATAGGAAAACCTATTAAAACTGATAAAAAAATGAAAATTGCTTATATGGCAAATTTACTGTTCATTATTCCACTAATTTAAAGAAAGTTACACTTTATTAAAGCCAGAACTCTAAAGTACTGTCATTTTTTTCCTACTGCTTAGAGATATTCAACAATTTCTGATATTTCACATTTTTATGCACCACCTCTGTACTTTCTAGAATCCTTCCATAGCATTTTAACCTTAATTTTACCAACCCCACCTTATACTAGCATATCAGCTTCAATTAAAACAGCTCAAATTTTAGAACAAAGTAATCAAGCTCAACAATGATTCTTGCAACATTATTTGTTGGCTGCCATAAGCCCTTCAGCTATTGTAGACACTGAGGGATTTGGATTCTCCACCATCTCCTGAAAATAGCACTATGATACCTTCCAAAGCAGCTCTCAAATTCCACAGTACACAATACTGCTGACGTATCATTTCCTTATCTCCACCTGCTAATCTCTCATCCTCTCTCACTGACCCCTCCAGTCTTTAAACCCTTGCCAATTTTCTTCTGAAGTGTCTTAAAAAGATTTGAAGAGTGATGTGAACAGAGAGAAGCAGCTTTCCAAAATGAATTTTATTAGCTTGAAAAAATGATCAGTGGAAACAATAAGCCGTCTGAATGTACTCAGAATTAAGAATTAATTAAGAATTAGTCTGTCAAAAAACAGGCAAGAGAGGAAGAAAAACATTAAAGTATGGTCTTAAAAGTCAATCAAGGAAAAATGGCATAACAAAGAGC
Organism: Heteronetta atricapilla; assembly: GCA_011075105.1. Taxonomy (NCBI): domain Eukaryota; kingdom Metazoa; phylum Chordata; class Aves; order Anseriformes; family Anatidae; genus Heteronetta; species Heteronetta atricapilla. The sequence continues at coordinate 55,936,889 of CM021732.1, forward strand.
TAAAATAATTAAAAGCACTTATTTATTTAGTATTGAAGCTATATATAAAGGAGTATTTTTTATTTTTTATTTTTTATTTCTTTACAAGGTTACTACGTAAATACTTGACTACACTTGAATACTTACAGTCTATATGGTAAATATTTTGAATCCTCATGAACTTTGAAATGTTTCTCATTTAACAGGGTCTTACTTTTCATGCTTAATGTTTAGAGTTATCTAACAGAGAAATCTTAGTTCCATTATTTCTTTTGAATAGATATTCACTTAACTTGGGTAAGTCTTGGGTTACTTTGATCTCTAATTCATAAGAATAATTTGGTTTGGTAATTTAGAATCGGAATACAGGAGGAAATGAGGATGATCCTGAATGAAAAGGCTTTTCTATTTGCTACAAGTGATTATTCATGAATATTAGCCATCAGTTAAATCACATTCACATAGAAGTTCAGAGGTCATGCATCCTTTAAAAATAATTTTTAAAAAATACACAAAAATAACAACAAACAAATCAGGAACTTCAGTATTATTGACTATTTATAAATCAAGTGGGAGATAAAGGAAGTTTTTATGATATAGCACATATATATTTGGCTATATATTTGGCGGTAAGGTTGGTCTCATGAAATGTTTGCTTTTGCACTGTAATTTAGATTTCACATAAGAATTCTTACAAGTTAAAATGAAATGTACTTAAAGGAACATAGTCTACACTGTGGGACACATTCTAAAATGTAAAGTACCAATCCCAGGGCGTGCAGGTACCAGGAAGCCTGACTACAAATGGGGAGTGCTTTCTGGCCCTTCTCTTTCTGCTATTAGAAAATCTGTCACAATTACTATGGTTCTCCTCCTCTCCATCTCCATCCATTTACCTTGGTAGGCTATCCAGACTTGCAGGGAACAAGTTATTCAGGGCATGTATAGGCTGCATTTGGAGATCATGTCTATGAGGGTGTTCCTGCCCTGAGCTGAATACTGAGTCTTACTTCTCACTTGTTCTTATTGCTCCTTTATTTCCCAAACAGATCAAACCTAATGCCATGTGCATGGTATTTGAAACAATTGATTTTGATTAAGACCAACATATTTTATGAATCAAAGCACACCTTAAAATGGAGGAGACATTAGAAGAATGGGGATACCTATGAACATGGAAAATGACCATTTGAAAATGCCACTATTTTGATTGATAAAATACAGAGGTATTAGGAATAGATGAGTAGCTGATAGGTGCTTGCCACCCTACTTCAGTGAAATGTCACTGATAATTAGTCCCAATACAGAAGATATGAACTAGAACTAGTTCAGATTTCAGTAAGATATTACTGCCATTAGTGTTGAACAATTAGTTTGAAAAAAAATATATCTAAAAGAATATCCAAAAATAGGAGATAAATTCTTTTAAAATTTGCTTTGATTGTTCTTATTTATCGCAGATTTTGTCGGCAAGAAAGCACTGCTATTTTTCAGTGGCTGGGAAGGATGAGGAGCTATTCTATTATCATTCTTCAGTCATAACTCAGAGCAAAAATTACTAAGTTTGGTAGACAGAAAAAGAATCCTTTAATAGATTGAATTGTCAGGGGTTTGTTATTGATGTTGTTGTCTGTGTATGTCTGTATTTGCTCTTAAAATATGTGAATTCCTTATGAAAAGGACTACCAAATTTAACATGACCTTCAAAAAATAATCAACCTTTTTTTTTCTCTTTCTCTAAGCATTAGTGCATATACTTAGTTGCACTATTTTGAATAAAAATGAAGTCTTGACAGCAGTAGTAATATAAACTTTGGAATTGCTTATTATTTCTCTTATGTTCCCTGGAATCCATATAATGCTTTTTACAAAGTACTAACAGTCAGCCCACAGAGCCACGCTATACGCCAAGTGATCTGACACAATGGGTGACTGAATTATCTGCCTTTTGACCAAATGTTACTGTAGAATAAGAAATCTGCATGTGAGTCCAAAGAAAATTAGGCACTGACATTGGGATGCTCCATATAAACAGATAATAACCTATGCACTTTTCAGTGAAGTATATGTGAATATTAGCTCTACTTTAATAATGAACCAACTCTATGTTGGTAAAATATTCTGTTGGTAAAATGTTAACTCCATAAGAGGTCTAATTTGGCCTTTAGAAGATTTTCATTATTTTCACTCATTATCCTTTATTTTTTCTTTGTTAGCAATGTCTTGCTGGTGTTACAGAGATCTTGTACTTGAACATGATTTTGAACAACAGATTTAGCCATCAGGCCACAGATCAAGGTGAAGTACTAATCAGATCTAGAGTTGAGATTTTTGTTCAGTGAGATTAAACCAGCTGTGTGCTTAGCATGCTAAATGTTGATTTGCATTTATCATTAAATTGTGGCCAGCAATCCTCTCAATTCATCAAGACTGTTACATTCAAAGACACAGCATAGAAATCCTTAAACATACAGAAGGGAAATCCACAACCCAAACAAAACAAAACTCTCGTTACTTCCAAATCTCCAAATATTTTGAGATTTTGTTAAGGTATTTTTGGATTTGTGGGTGAAAAAAGGCTTAGTGGCACAGATTAATTATCTTGTATGCCTGAGATTTTTTGGGGGGCTGCTTGCAATTTCAGATTTTCCAGAAAAGAAATTGGTGCAGTATCTCTTTCAAGCAGCCTTGCTACTTGACACAGGGCTTTGCAAGAAACTATAAAAACATATTCCATGCCACAAGGAACAGATGATTAAAAAGAAAAGAAGCTTTGATCTGTTATTTCTGTGTCATTCAAGAATAACACCACTGTAAATGCTATTTAGATTTTACAAAAGTGTATCTGAAATTGGATTAAGTTACCAATATCAGAAGTTCACATACAATAAAACATCAAAGAAGAATGAGTAAAGAGGAAAGAGAAAAAAGATAAAAAGAACTTTTGAGATTGTCTGATGTTAGCAGAAATCAGAATTACTGTTTCTTAAGGTGATGGGAGAAAATATTCTGTTTAATAGTATAGCATGTTCCGAAATACACATATTTTTGTGGACATGGTTCAAGTTTGATACAACAGATTCATTATAGCTATTCATTAATGCAAGTGCTATTGTAGAGATGTAGACATAACACTTTAAAAATAGCTGGACAGATACAAAATATGCCTTGAATTTATGAGTTAGTAAGATCTATTTTATAAGTTACATATATCTATTGCATATCTGTAGTTTAAACAAGGCATGATGATCATAATTGTCCTAACAATTGTTGCAATGCACAGGATCTTAACAAGCTGCAAGTAAAACCCCAGTATTAGTTGTGGAGCTTAGGTTTGCTTTACAGAGTCTATGCTGACTACCAAAGCATTCCAGCTATTTTTGCAAAGCAGTATGGGAGCAGGGTTCCATTAAAAACTACTATAATGGGTCTTTTCTAGTACAACTGAGATAGCAGCATGTGCTAACCAGCTGCCACTTTCTGAAACTCATTATGCTCTTTCAGCTAAGTTGAAAGCTGATTCCAAATCTTTAGCTGCTGCTTCTGAACTGCTGGAGTGCATTTCCATCTTCTGCATCTTGCTAGAGGCTTCTGCATCATTGCATATGCCAATAAATGTTGAGGTTCAAAGTTTAATTTCCACCAGCAGGTGTGTTAAGCATCCTTTTTTTAAAAAAATAAAAATAAAAATAAAAAATCTGCAGGTCCATTTTTCAGAAAACATGGCTATTGATTTTTATTCCTATTCCTTTTAATCAAGTGAAGTATCTTTCCCACTTCTTATTCTGAGAATCAAAGGAACTGATCTTTTTTTTTTTTTTTTTTTTTTTTTTTTTTTTTCTGGCCACACAAATTCATTGAAAATACAAGTTATTACCCAAATACCTTTTCATTAAAATTTCTAGCTTACAGAAAAACAGAGATTATCTCTTTTCACCTTCTCACATTGAAGAGATCTCATATATCATTTCAAAAGATGTATCAAAAAGGATCATGCTGCAGTAATTCCTTCTAAGAAGTTACCGTTTTCTGGAGACCATCTCCTTTTATATAAATCCCCATATGCATATGGATTTACTTGTGCAGATACCCGTGGCTACAGTCATAAACACAAAAAGGCACAAAAGTTCAAGGGGACAATGCACTTTCATTACCCGAACAGTGGCAAGGACATTATGCTAACCTGAATTTAAAATAAGTCATAAATTTTGCATACTTCCTGTAGTGAAACTCCCTCCTCATTCACACTTGGGCAATATTGTCTGGTCTAAGCTAGACACTGTTTTAACATTATCAAATGCATGCAGACGGAGTATGAAATCACTGAAGGGAATTCATGGGAAGAGTTGGCTATATTATAAAGAAAATGAGAAAAACTAGGAAAAATATATGCCGTATTATTCACAAGATGAAAAGGGAAAACTGTTTCAGGCACTTATTTTGAGGGAAGTCTAAAAAGTATTTAAATAGACTGATTGATGAATAACAAAGCATGCATAAAAAATGTAGTGAAAAAAATAATGTTCCTGGAATTAGATGTGTTTTAGGCTTTTCATACCACAAACTGCCAAACATATGTTAATAATCATGCCATATCTATATTCAATTTTTATGCATTATTCTGTGTTCCAGGGATTTATCTAATGGACTTGTTATGAAAAACATGTATAATATAGGGGGTGGGATCTGATAACATTACTAATAACAGAAAGTAGTTTTAACAAGATGGTTCCGGTACTTCCAGTCAAGAAGAGATTAAAGAGACATTTAAAGAGATTCCTGAGTAGCAGAAAAGGCTTTCTAAGCATACAACATAATATAGAAGAGAAAGCTTAATGCCTCAGGCAGTCAGCTGGGAAAGCCTGGGTTATAATTTAGGAAACCCTAGATATAACCTTCAGTAAAATGTACAGCCTCAAGAAATGAAAGTGTCACCACTAAACAGAGTGTATTGCCTCTGACAAATGAAGATGGAGAACTGGTAACAACAGATCTGGAGAAGGCTGAGGTACTTAATAACTTCTTTGTCTTGGTCTTCACTAGTGGTCAGGCCTCACACATCTCTTGAGTCCTCAGACCTCTAGGCAGGGGCTGGGAGAGCAGAGTCCCTCCCAATGTAAATGAAGAGCAAGTTTGGAACCTCCTGACACGGCTTAAAAATGGCAAGTCTATGGGGCCTGATGACATGCATCCCAGGGTCCTGAGGGAACTGGTTGATGTAGTCACCAAACCACTCTCCATCATATTTGAAAAATCATGGCGGTCGGGCAAAGTCCCCAGTGACTGGAAAAAGGGAAATACCATTCCCATTTTTAACAGGTGTAGAAAGGAGGACCCAGGGAACTATAGACCCTGAGATGAGCCTCACCTCTGTGCCTGGCAAGATCATGGAATAGATCCTCCTGGAGGCAATGTCAAGGCACATACAGGACAAGGAGGGGAGCCAGGACAGCCAGCATGGCTTCACCAAGGACAAATTGTGCATGACCAATCTGGTGGCCTTCTGTGATAGAGTGACTGCATCAGGCAACAAGGGAAGACCAACTGATGCCATCTACTTGTACTTCTGTAAGGCCTTTAATACAATTCCACATTTATCAATGACACAGACAACGGGATTGAGTGCACACTCAACAAGTTTAAAGATGACACCAAGCTGGCTGGTGCAGTTGATACAACAGGAGGAAGGGATGCCATTTAAGGGATGCCACCTGAACTATCTAGAGACGTGGGCCCATGTGAACTACATGAGATTCAACAAGTCCAAGTACAAGGTGCTACACTTAGGTCAGAGCAATCCCAGACATGAGTACAGACTGGGAGAAGAACTCATTGAGAGCAGCCCTGCAGAGAGAGACTTGGGGATTCTGGTGGATGAAAAGCTCAACATGAGCCAGCACTGTGTTCTTGCAGCCCAGAAGGCCAACTGCATCCTGGGTTGCATCAACAGAGGAGTGAGCAGCAGGTGGAAGGAAGTGATTGTCCCCCTCTACTCTGCCACTGTAAGGCCACACTTGGAGTACTGCATCCAGGTTTGGGGCCCCCTGCACAAGAAAGATGTGGACCTGTTAGAACAAATCCAGAGGACTCTTTCCAGAGGAAAGTGGTTCTTCTGTCTTTCTTTTAAGAACTAAAGGTAGTGAATCTTCTTCCGTAATAGGCAGAACACATTTAGAGAGAGAGTGAGTATAAGAAAAACAATAAAATAAACAAAACATTTTGGAACATTCTGCTACAAATGCAGAGTTAAATTTAAAATTCAGATGCAACACACTTTCTTAAAAAGATGTAGTAAACAAAATAAGTCTCAGAGCACTACAGTTATGCTTCCCATAAGGGATTTCTAATATTTGCAGGGCTATAATGAGCTACTATTATTTTGACAAACAACAAAGAAAAATGTAGCCTCCAAAAGCTGTTTGTTTCCACTCCTAGAACATGAGTGTGTAAACCAAAGTGATGGGCAAGGACATTGCTTCTTTGACCCTTGTGCATGAAAAAATCAATAGCAGTTGATATTCTAGAATAGTAATAGAGAGGAAGGGAACAATTAGTAAATTTCTTAAATCTGGACAAGATATGTGAAAGTTTACAAGCATGCTTTGTGAAAGAGCAGTAAGAATTGCATGCTAAGGTCTGAGCTTATGGATCTGCATTTGGAGAAGCTTACACTCATCACTAAGAGAAGAAGAGTTCTACAGTCCTGCAGGCTATTTTTAAGAAATTCTTGTTAAACAGGTATTACCTCTACAACTAACACTCTACTTCAGTTAATGTCTAGAAATGTGGAAATTTAGATACTAAGCTCTGATTTGGATAGCTACTTAATAAAAATACCATACTGCAACTTTTAACTTTGTTTTTATTTTTGTCTACCTGTAAATCTTGTTTATTACTGGTATTTCAACGGGCTTATTGTTGAAACTATAACAACTGAACTAAACTAAAACAACTGAACAAATTAAGTTCTCCGTTCCACCTGCTGAACTCCTGAATTCATGAAGCTGCTGTCTCATTTACTCCAAGAAAACAGGCATAAAGCAGTAATTCATGTGCTGTAGTAACTCTGCTTTATGCTTTTCATATGCTGCCTGCAGGCTTCACTTTTTTTTTTTTTTTTTTCTCCCCTGCTTAGTGAACAGGCATATAAATTGGAACACAACACGAACAGATCTTGTTCTGTTCACTACATCTGTGCTTTTAGCTCCCACACTCTGATTATTTGTTACAGCTTCTACAGTTCTGGGAAATGACAGACTCAAAGACACCATGCCCTCCAAAGACACAGCAGCCCTCCTCCCTTCAGGTTGTCATTCCCAGGGCGAAGCAAAGAATGGCAGAACTAGTGTGCTGTTCCCTCCCTATTTCAGGGGCTGAGATGAGTGTCCCATGGGCAGTTTAATACCAAGGAAGTAGCAAGCAGGTGTTATCACGAAGTCTAATGACAACAGTGCATGAAAATATATAATTTTATTAACTAGTATTCTGCAGTCTATCAGCATATTATTTCACTGTCTTGTATATCATTTTTCTTCTTATAGCAAATAAAAAGAGCTTTTTCCTCTAAAAGCACTGTGATTCTATACCCCTCTTTGCTTCTTTCATTCTCATTAATGTGGGCACAAAAGAACATCCTTCTATATCCAAGTTCCTGTTTGAAAATGAAGGAAATGTCCTGTTAGCTCTCATACCAACTGGAATGTATACACTCCATTGAGAACTCAGGGCACTGAGAACTCAGAAAACAGCTAGCTTGTCTTCAGTACTAAACATATCATTTTCTACTCAAAATGAAAGTTTCCAAGGTAACGAAGAAATGAGGATATAGGAAATGTAAATTTAAAAGAGCAAAACAGTCTGGATGTTTTTTCTTTCTTTTTTTTTTTTTTCTCTTCAAAATGTACATATACATGCACCCTGTTATTAAGTTGGAATTATGGTCCATGGATTTAACATTTTATTCATGTATTAACCATAATAGTTACTTGTATTGCCAAGATCAAGCCTTTATTGTGCTAATAACTGTATATTCACAAAGCAATTGCTGTATTAAAAACTTATTATCTAACTAGACAATACAGAGAATAAGATACATCAGCCTAATGTTGACTGAAATGGAAAAAAAAAAAATCTTAAAGTTACAGAGAAAATCACTATCAGTCAAGCACTGAAGAGAGATCTCTTCAAATACTTAGTTAATTGACATAAAGTCTATGAGAACTTCATCCACTGTAGGTTCCCCATTTGAAAATGGCTTTCCCAAAAGTTTACAATATACCTACAATTTTATTGTTTCCTGTGATAAGAAAATGGTGTATTTTCAGCGGAGGTGTCTGGTTTTGTGCTTTCTTAAGAAAGTCACCAAGCTGTCTTGATTGATTTTTTTGTGATGATCTTTTGTTAAGATTTTGAAGTAGACCCCTAGGTCTGCATATGATTTAAAATATATTAGTTGAAAGATCAAAACCAAACCAAGTGAAACCAAATCTAGCAAACAAAAAGTAAGGAAGGAAGACAATTTCCTGACAGTCTTTATTTACTGCTAGGCAAGGACTTTCATTCTGCTTTAAGCAGAAAATTGAACTTGATAAAAGAAAGAAAGAAAAAAAAAAAAGTGAAAAACTAGTTCCTTAGCTTAGATGTCATAGACAACAGCCAAGAATACAAAACATAGTAAAGAAAGAAAATGTGTTGGCCTTTCCCTCACTAACACACAAATCACTGCTGTGTTATGTGTACAAACCATTACAGGTGTTATGCAAACACTACGGTGTAATTAGGTTAAAGTTATCTGTCTATATTGTTTCTTTCTACCACTCGCAGGAAACAAACAAATAAACTACAGCAACAACAAAACACATTGTAAAATACCTCCAGAAACTCACTTTCCAGACCAAGAAACCATCTTATAAAGAGTTTAGTTTCTCTTTCACCAAAAGTGAAAACATGGAGAAAGAGGTATCTGCAAAACATTAAAAAATGTAAATATCTGGAATTGATTATTCTTTTTTTTTTTTTTTTAATTGTTCGTAAAATAAATTTGTGTGCTGCTTAATTGCTTTAAATTTGGAAGCAGCTGGAAACAACTGCAATTAGAGTATATATTTATTTTACTACAATATAAACATATACTAACAAATACAATTTGGTCCTGAAATAATAGTCCTATACATTCAACGAAGGAGAATCTAACACTGTATACTCTGTGTAAACCATGAGCTTTCTATGGACATTATCTGCATCTCAAGTCCTCAAGTAAACTTACCTTCTTATTACCTGCCCCAAAATATATCCATATACTATTCATATACTACCCTTCTGTGCAAATTCTGCACCGGCAGAATCTAATCACAATACTTCTAATTATGAGCATGATTCAGAATCTCCTATATACTAAGGCCCAAGAAAGAAGAAATTATTTCCCACTTTGCAGAGTCTCTTTGCTATGCTAAATTAAGCAAAATAACAGCAACAAACTATGCATTAGAAATATTTCAAAAACAGCAGGGAGGAAGGAGAGGAGTAACAAGCATTACAGTATCTATTAACTAACGAAACGCTTATGGAAATTGTGATAAGATGCGCGTGCATGCCAAATGCATCCTTATCTATACCACCAAAGAAAATATGCCAAAATAAATTCATGAGGGGAAGGAGCCTAAAGTATAATACTGTAAGCCATTAGCTTCATCTGAAACACATTTAACTGCTTATATCACATTGTATGCATTTCACAATCACAAAAATGTTTTGTTTCCACATATAACCCAGTCTTCGTGAAGTGCCATTAGAGATTTACTTAACATCAAATGCTATCATACACAATTAGAGTGTAGATACAGCACTAGGTGTATATTAATAGTTTCTAAAAAGAATTTCTTCTTTATATGCTGTTTTACTGATTCTGCAACAACTAATAGTTTTATCAGTTATAGGTTAAGAGTTGTTGAGAAGGTACATATAGCATTACTAGGACTGTTCTTTTCCAGTAAAGCTACAGATCAAAATGAGAAACTTATAATGAATCTAACCTAGCATATTGTGTATCTCACACAACCACATTATTGATCATGCCAATGTGTAAGGCATCATATATTATTAAAAATACTCCATGTTTAAGAAACTGTTTCAGAGGTATTAGTGGGAAAATTCCAATATTTATTCAGCCAGTTCCTTCAATGACAATAGCATATGAAGACTGACAACCAAAACCCAGGGCAAAGGTCAAAGCAATATTTCAATATCTTCCAAAGCTACCCTGTTTACCATAAATGGGAGGTTTAAGAAGCAAGCAATCTGAGAAAACACACAGATTTGTGATGAAAAAAAAAAAAATAGTAGTAAGCAAAAAGGCAAACTTTCTAAAGAAGATAATTTATTATGTGTTTTCAATTATTTACCTCTGTGTAAGGTGTGTAATGAAGGACAACAAAGATATGCTTTCACTGAGTAGACTGGTCTAGCAGCAATCCCTGATGATTTGTTGAGATAAACATCTTTGACACTGCATTTAACTGATAACCCATTCTCAGCCTACCTGGTGTATTAAGCAGCCGGGACATCTTGCAAGAATATGAGATAAACTGCTCACAGTATTCAGCACTACTGGTAATGGCAGAAATCTGGTCCATCGTTGCACTGTAGTTGAGCTGCAGCACAGAGAATTTTTCCAAGCTGTTGCCTCCCACAGAAGTCTGTGGTTGCAGATCATGATAGACAGTTGTCCATACTTTATCCTCTGAAATAGAGAGTGAAAAAGACAAGACAAGAATTGGTAAAATTCTGAACTGAATTAAAATAAATCTTGTCCTTTGATAAAAGCTTAAAGAGTTCTGCAAGATGTTTTTGAGTGGGCAGTAGGGAAGAAGTACATTGCATGTTAAGTCATCATATGAGAGCATAGTTCCAGCAATGACAAACTGCTGAAACGATGAAACGCTGATTGCCATTGTAGTCTTGATAACCAATACAGAATCATAGAATCGTTTGGTTTGGAAGAGGCCTTTAAAGGTCATCTAGTCCACCCCATCTGCTTTTGAGAGGCACATCTCTCACTAGATCAGTTTGCCCAAAGAGCTGTCTAACTTGACCTTGAACACTTCCAGGGATGGGGCATCCACAGCATCTCTGAGCAACCTGTTCCAGTGTCTCATCACCCTCATAGTGAAGAACATCCTTCTTATATGTGATCTAAATCTACCTTATTTCAGTTTAAACCATTACCCCTTGTCCTATCACTACAGGCCCTTGTAGAAAGTCTCTTTCCATCTTTCTTATATGGGCCCTTTAAGCAGGAAAGGCTGCAATGTCATCTCCCTGGAACCTTCTCTTCTCCAGGCTAAACAACCCCATCTCTCTCAGCCTTTCTTCATAGGAGAGGTGCTCCAGACCTCTGATCATTTCTGTGTCCCTCCTCTGGAACCACTCTTAACATGTCCATGTCTTTCTTCTGCTGGGACCCCAAGAGCTGGATGCAGTACTTGATGGAGGGTCTTACAAGAGTGGAGTAGAGGGGAAAAATCACCTCCCTCAACATGCTGGCCACAGTTCTTTTGATGCAGCTTGGGATACAATTGACATTCTGGGTTGCAAGCACACATAGTCAGTTCGCGTTTAATTTTTTATCCAAGTCCTCCTCAGGGCCACTCTCAACCCATTCATCCCCCAGCCTGTACTGATGTTGGGGGTTGTCCCCAGCACAGCACCTTGCACTTGGCCTTGTTGAATTTCATGAGGTTCATGTGGGCCCACCTTTCAAACCTGTCCAGGTCCCCCTGTGTGGCATCCCTTCCCTCTAGGATGTCAACTGCATCACTCAGCTTCATGTCATCCACAAACTGGCTGAGGACACCTCCCTGTCTTAACATGGTTTCTGGGAGGATCTGCTCCATATTCTTACCTGACACAGAGGTGACACTGATTGGTCTGTAGTTCCACAGGTCCTCCTTTTTACCCTTTTTAAAAGCGGGTATATACTGCAATATACTCTGTGAAGAAGCTTCCTAAACAACTGATGATAATAGTGATTTATGGAAATAATAAGGATTAACTTTGTTCAAAAATCGATTAGAATGATACAAGGCTGATGGTCTAAAGATTTAAGCTTTCTCTGTGAGGAAAATTCACTATGCTTGGGGTAAGTTGCTATGGGCTAGATAGAAATACTGCTTTGCAGTACATACTAGGGACACACCAGATTCTAATGTGATTACATCATTTAATTTTTAATACTGAAAGCAGTGTACTTTATCTATGAACATATGAATCATGTCTCTCACATCTTTAACCAAGCTGTGTTCCAAGGAGAAACCAAAAATTACCAATTCACCTACCATGTTATATAGAGACTACATGAGAATTTGGTTGAAAGCCTGGGATGGAAGTTTACTGAAAATTTGTTTTTGAGAAGGGAGTGATATAGATTACACATTCTCTGACAGCAATGTCTCATTTTTTGGCAGAAAGTGCTGCACATGTAAGAGCTCTGACATGTTGGAAAGGCCATTTAGAGCCTCACCTTGGATTTCTGAACCAGGAAAGACCTAAGAAAGCCATAGTAATGGCATTAGCAATAGGAGTTGCACTGGGCCTCACATCTGTGAAGGGAGCTCCTTTCAAGATACTGGATTCCAGACAATGTAGCCCTGACACTTCCCTCACAGTGAAGGAATTTCAGGCTTTACTGTGGACGCTGTATGAAGGAAGACAGAAACATGCTCATGGATGGATCTAGGTTGCCTTTAAGCAGGAAGGGTTAAATGCCTCATGGGTACAACAAATGCATGGAAAACTTAGTGCTGCACAGCTAGAACATTTTTCTTCCCTTTTTAGACTTAGTCTTATTTGTTAACGTGATAATATTTCCCAAGGAAATCAGATAGATATTTACAGTTTGAAAATAATACCATCTCCTTTCATGGTTCGAATTTTTCAGAAACTGCTTGTTAGTTGACACCATTCTTCAGTACCATTCAGTCAGTAATCTGCTTGAGAACTGCAGCCAACTTTAGTTACAAAAATGGTAATGCAAATAATTCATACTACCTTAAGTACTTGTATCATCATGATTTATGGAATTACTGTCATGTAGCTGAGAACAGGATGTGGTAGTCAAAGTTAACATATCAAAATCTAAAAGAAAAGCTACCCCACAATTTCTGTCAATAATACACAGAAATCTCATTTAAGGAATCTCATTTGGAGGTGAAAAATGTATCCTAGTTAACTGTAATTTGATATATACTCCTGGAAATTATTGGTATGATTGGATAATTATTGGTATATATTCCCCTAATATACTGGCAATTATTTTAAGAAACCATAAATTACGGTTATTTCTAACAAGTGTTTAGAGACAATTTGTAGGACAGTATAAGAAGCTGAAGAGCTGTGTATATGACTTCTGTACAGTGAAACACACCTTTAAAGAACAGAGATCACATACCAATTATAATGCTAAGTAGCATAATCTGTAAAATGTTCTGTGTTTATGACCTTTAAAATTCAAATTAATAGAACTATATTAAAATGAGCTAATGTTGAGAATGGTTATTAATAATCTAAGGATAATTATAGTACTACTGTAATATGTCTTTATCATAGCCATTACAAACACAGGAAGTCAAAAGTTAATGTTTAAAAGCTATCCAAGTATATTTTAAATTTCAAAAAAAATGCAATAACTTTACAGAGAAGGGTGTAAGAGCAATTTAAACCAAATTAGAGGAAAACAAGGTGGTTTTGTTTGTTTGTTTGTTTTCTGTGACACTGCATGGGGCAGTCACCATTTCCTGGGTGCACTGACAATGTATTCCTGCACCTTAGTCCATTGTGTAGTGTTTTCTTTGAGGCTGGTCAAAATTACCCAGTCCAAAAAGTAGTTTAGACAAACAGTGTAGGAGCTGGCCTTCATCTTAAATTTGAAACTCATATATACCCACAGAACTTTGAGATAAGACATAGCAGTTGAGCAAAAAAAGTACATAGTCGAAATCTTAATGTTTATGTACAATATATGCTTATGAACAATCTCATTATATCATTAACTCATAAAACCCAAGAGACTTTTGAGTAGCGTTGTAGTTTAAGAATGTAGGCTGGATAGTGATAGAGTTTCTTTTGATATCATAATAACATTGAGAAGAAAAAATATCTCATCTGCTGACTTGACTGAAAGATAAATTATACAATCATAAGTAGGTAAAGCATCATTGCTAATCAGGTTGACTACATTTCTTTTTTCCCCCAATGTAAATCCTGTGCACAGATTTCAATTAAGTTCAGTGATATTTAAAGTTGGAGCAGTCTGCTTTATTCCATCATTAATTTACACTAAAAAGGTGGATTTTTAGAAAGATCACTTTCTTAGCTTATTTGTCAGAAAATGATTTATTTATGAAGTATCAGAAGAGGAATTCTGCCATTGAGGTGAGTGCTGTAATTTGGGACAAATCCATTACACTTTCCTTACAAATAATATTGAACCATTGAACATAGAGAACAGAATTCAATGCAGTTTTGCAACAAGCGTCTTTGTAGCACAGTGAAGAAGAAAAGTAATGTGTGCATTGAAAACATAGCACCTGTCCCACACTGTTCCATCTCTTGCCCTCAAACTGTCCACATTTCAAGAGGATGTGACTTGCCTTCAGTAGAAGAGACTGGTAACTTCCCATTGACACGAAATCATAGGCACTCCCTAACTGTATTCATTATACCGAAACTAGCTTTCCCACTGGAGGACAACAGCTAACAGTCATCAGGAAGATAATTTGCTCCTAGATGACCACTTAGTCATTGACATGCAATTCTTAGAAAATGCATTCTCCTTTTTTAAAATTTTCTGTAGATCATTCCAGCTGTAAAGGAATAATTGCTATGAAAAAAAATTTTGCTTTCTAAAAATAATATCAGTAATCATAGATTATTAATAGAATTTATAATGTTATTCAATAGGACCAATCTAATTAGCTCCAAACTGGTAAAATACTTTTTACAAATATAGAAAAAATAGAGTCCCTCTAAATTAGTCTATATATTAGTTTGTGCTGAAGCACTTTCTCCCCCACAGGTAGATATTATAGCAAGATGAAGATTAATATAAAAATAACATAAAAAAGGAAATGACCACCTATTTCCTCAAAAGGCAATTAAAGTGACATTCCTAATTTATTGTTTGGAAAACACCATTCAATTTCAATGCCTCTCTTACAGTCCTGTCCACTAATTGTGATGATGTAATTAGTAATGATTCAATAATCACTAGCTATTCAAATTATCTCATCAAATATTAATGCAAGAGATTTTTCGACCTTAATACTTCATATCTTTTGTTATGCTGGCAATAGTATTTATAACTATTCTAGATCATTGATGGTCAGTTTTTCCTGTAGCTAGTGATTAGAGAAATTTAAAATCCATTTCACTTCTTATTATTAAATCATTACCAATCATTATTAATGAATTATTTTATTAGTAAACCGTTTTGCTTTTTTATTAGTGAGACACAATTAATAAGAGGGCAGGGCTGTAAATATGTCATTGCAATGAAATGGTGTTTCCTCATTCATTTGATTGGTGCTCACTCAAGCAAGAAAACTTGCTTCTGACACAAAAGTCAAGTAAGATTTGGTAGCGTTAATTAATTGAAAATAAAATTTAAAAATAAACTTCAGAAAATAGGGTCCATATATTTCACAGCTATAAACAGTTGTTTTTTTTCTTTAATCTTCAGTTACAGCTAACACCATTATAGTTCTGCTTTTTCAGTATTAATGGGCTTATAGTATTAAGATATATATATATATGCATATATATATATATATTTTTTTTTTCACTCAAGAAATCAGTAAACAGATTTCTTTCTCAGAAGCCATCCTCTATATCTAGTGAAAGCTCAGAGGCTTTTTTAATGCACGCACTTTCATGACTTTCATGATTTGGCTGATAATTTTGATTAATATCATCTGGTAATGACGACTTTCATCATATTCACCCACACAGTGGTTCTTGATTGAAGTCTCAGAGAAGATGGTTTTGAGAAAATATGATCATCTCAAGTAAGTCATATTCCTCTGATGACCGTCATTAAATACTTATTATTATTTACTCCAGAAGTAAAGCTTGCAAGTCCACTCCAACATTTGGAGTCCATTCTGTCAGTCATAAGCAAAATCAACACTTCAGAAGCTCTAATCCTCAAGCTGACGACATTTCTTCTAGATGACCATCTTCTTGATCACTAACATCATGATGCCTAATTATTCTTTATCCAAAATATTGCTGGTTATGTACCAAGCCTCTTTCTGTTTCGTAGACTTTTTGTGAACTTGTAGGCAGAGGTGTGAGGATAAGTGATCTGTGTTGATGACCAATACTAAACTGCTGAAAATTCTCTCATCTGTAACTTGTTAAAACCAGCTGTGCATATTTAGCATTCAGATAACATGGAAGGATGTGATAGTTAGCCACAAGCTCAGTTAATATAAATGTAAGGCAATACCTATGACAAAGGCAGGGTGAAGTAATTTCAAGATGCAATAAAAATTATGTCCGTCTTCATCTGCTGCTGGGTGCTTTGCACTTGTTAAGAAATGATGCCTGCAGGCCCTTTTGGATTTCTACCTACCATGTGACAATTGTATTGCATCAATATTCAAGAATGCATTACTTTCCCATATGTCAGCCTTATGATAGCTGCCTCTTTACTAGACGTCATGATTTTTACTATCATCAATGCATTTGTCACTTCAAATTAGATTACTGCAATGTGTTCTACAATATGTTACACTACAAATCACTCAAGAAGCTATACAAGGCAGACCATTTAAGAGTGGACTGCCTTCTAGGGAGGATTAAAATTACAACGGTAATCACCTCATATTATGAGATCTCCAATTTAATTTTCCAATAAGAACATACTTGGTATTTCAATTTCTGTTGAATTGTGTGGGATGGTACCTCAACCATTAGCAATGACATTAGCAATATCATTAAACTAAACATGTTTTTTTTGAAGCAATGTTGTAGACAGAAGATCTGATGTATACAAATGATGTTGAAAAAAAATTACAGCACACCGTACCCTTTTCTCCTTCCCCCTTTGTAACATATATATATATATTCCTCTATGTGTAGAATATATATATACACAAGTTTCACAATATATGTAGCAGTTTGAAAATAATTCAGCTACAGAGTTCAAAGGTGCTACAGTTGGTTTATAAAAATGAGAAATGAAGGCTCCATTGAAGTTAATGAGTGTTTTGACAATCTCGCCTGAGATTTGCAAATGTCAATTTTGCAGTAAAGATACTCTGGTGATAAGAATTCTATTGCTCTCATCTCACTAATATAGCAAATGGTTTCAGATCAGAAAAATCCAATATCCAGAAGAAATAACCAACCAAACTAAAATAGTAAACAAAGAATGATCTTACGGACCAAACTCTACTGAAATCAAAGTCGGTAAGTTTCTTAAATGTATTTAAGTAGGGAATAAATCAGTCCCAAAATGTAATTCAACTATTGCTGCAGTTATTTCTCCTTCTACTGTTTTTTTTTTTTTTTTTTTTCTTCTTCTTCATTTTTTCCTCATCAAGATAGTAACACATTTTTAAATTTAATTACCATTCACTGGTTGGATATTTTCCTTTCTACTTCTTACAGACATTATCATATGAGACAATGAAACTGCACTTCCCTTTGTGTTTATGTATCATGAAGAGGAAAATCTCTTACTTATTCTGTGAACTTACTGTGATACTGAACATAAGTTTATAATATTTAAATTCAATATATAATAATCAGATGCTTTACAAGATACAGTGGAAAGATGTGACCAAATGAAAGTTTTCAGAGAACACGCTGTTATCAGAGAAGTGATAATGAAACCACATGGTTGTTCCCACATGATTTGTTGGAAGCCTTAGGTGGTTTAATGACATGATAAAAAGAGGAGTACTTTACTCAAATTACTCAAGATGATTTCAAAACATTCAACACAGTTGTGAAAAGCTAATTTCAAGAGTATCTCAAGAAACAGAATAAAGATCACTTTTTTAAAGAAAAAATAAAATGCAGCAACATAGAACAATGTTATGGTGAAAAACAGTACCTGTATGGGAAAACTTTGAATTGGATTTGAGATCTAATGATGAAAATGACTGCATATGGGTATTAATAGGAACAAGAATTTAAAAATTATCATATATTGGAAGCAACAATAAATAATGAGACATAGTACAGCCATACAAAGGAAGACTTGGATCATTTACATGTCTAGTCTAACAGATGGCAATTGGAGTTCTGTTTAGATTGAGGAACATTAAAGTCAAGAACAAAGGACATAATTTACTGTATGATTTTTTTTTTCAACATTATAAATAAAATATGGGCAAAGAGACTTTCTACAAGGCCCTGTAGTGATAGGACAAGGGGTAATGGTTTAAACTGAAACAAGGTAGATTTAGATCACATATAAGGAAGACATTCTTCACTGTGAGGGTGATGAGACACTGGAACAGGTTGCTCTGAGATGCTGTGGATGCCCCTTAACTGGAAGTGTTCAAGGTCAAGCTGGACAGCTCTTTGGGCAAACTGATCTAGTGAGAGATGTGCTTGCCCATGGCAGATGGGGTGGACTTGATGATCTTTAAAGGTCTCTTCTAATCCAAACCATTTTATGATTCTATATTTAACCTGGTATTGTAAAACTGGAAAGCTCACTTGTGTGAGCTTTCACATCTTAAAGTGACCTTCAGTTTATTTTAGCTTATCACTGGAACATATCGACTCTAAAAAATATCAACCTACTGCCTTTCCTTTTATAATTCTTTAGCTATAATGCTATGATTTCTAGAATTAATGAAAAAAGTACCACAGTTTGAAAAGTTTATTTGGAAGGATATCTTGATGAAAAATGGTCATCAGTGTTTTTCAGTGTGCTAGTTTGGATCTTAAGAAACCATTTACTGGACTATCTTGATTGAAAATTAAGGTGAATTTTCATTTTTACTTAGCTGAACAGACAGAAAGAAGAGGCATGCAGCCCTTGACCATTACTGTTAAAACTTTACCTTTCTTTCTCCCTTCAGTTTTTCAGTGCTTAAATTCTCAACATACCCTTAACAGATTGTCCTGGTTGCAGTTAGGACAGAGTTAATTTTCCTCCTAGTAGCTGGTAGGGTGCTATGTTTTGGATTAGGATGAGAAGAGTGTTGATAACATGTTGATGTTTTAATTGTTGCAGAGGAGTGCTTAATTTTAATTTTTAAATTAATTTAATTAAAAAAAAAAATAACTGTCCTAACTGAAACCAGGACACTGATCCAACTTAGTTCTCTCAAGAGTAATTTCCCGCACTTTCCTCTTCAGCATCCTGCTAGCTCTTCTCCTTGGACAGACAGGAAATGTAGCACTGAAGATCCCTCTCTAATCACTGCAGCAATAAACCAAATGTTAGGCAATTCCTGAAAAGATTGGTATGAAGAATTCAAAAAGACTTGTATTTGTGAAATAATAGCTTCCATTTTCAAGAATGTAGCTCTTTAGAAGCTTCTTTGGCTATTTACATCTGAACACTGGAAAGAAAACTATGGGTAACTGCATTTTTAACCAACATTTTTTTTTTAATTTTGCTTTCAAAAGGTGTCTCCTGAATGGGCAAGTAACATTTCAAAGTTTTACCACACATTCTTGATTATTTCATTATTATTATGAAATATATAAGTCGTGTTTAAATTTAAGAATCCTGTTAGAAAACTTCTGCTTAAACTTAAGCATGTCATTGGATAACTGAATAACAAACGCTACTGTGACTGTAGTTTAACATTATGTTTCTTGCTTTTTTAACATTTCAGCACTTGTACATTAGAAAATTCAAACACTGCCATTCATTGTCACATTATAGCAGAATGAAGTTCAGTTACACTGTGACTGACAGAAGAATTTTGAAGCATTGAAGGTCCTTATTTGTAATCTCTCAAATGAAATGTGATTTAAAACACCACATTACACAATAGTGCTTAAGTGATTTGATCTATCATAAAACACCCATGTGTTACTTAAAAATAAGCTATAGGACATCATACTTTGCTATGCTAAATTACAGCAAAAGTTACAGCTTGGTCCTAAGAAAAGATAAATATCCCACTTATGAGGAAGGTTCACAAGTTGGATTTTAAATAGTATATAAAATACTATTTTTAAAGTGTAGTAAAGATGGTGAATAAAGATCATGCTAGACTGACAAGAAACTTCCAACTCCCAGAGGTACAAAATACTTGAATGTGATTTTTATTATTATTATTTTTTCCTCATAACCACATGGTGTGACACACTCTTTCCTTCTCATCTCAGGTAAATAGCCATAATTAAAGCTCCTTAACTCATTGCAGGGACATTATTTCTATCAGAATCTCCAAATATTTTTGCAGTGCATATCCCATGCAAATAGTACCCTAAGTGCTGTGGGGAAACAACACAGTTAGTTGTACCAGCCACCCCACTGGCTTCCCGATACCAAATGTCCAACAGACCTTTGCTTTCACAAAACTCTTTCCAGTGTCAGCAGCCATAAGATTCATGAAAAATGAAAGCAGAAAAATGTGTATTTCCATAATCTGTTTCTCCTGCATACTCTTTTAAGCTTTAAGTAATCAGATCATGAACAGAAATCTCCACAGAAGCTGAAGAGGATAACATATGAAAATGAAGTTCTTTCTTCAGTAGGTCTAGTATTACCTTCCCTTTCACTGAAGGCTTGTAAATACTGTTTCCCTCTCCCTGACAATAATATTCCAGTATATAACCATACCTAATAAGAAATTTAACACACACATTTCATTATATAGAAATTACATATTTAAGCTATATATTTGAAATACTGAAAAATTCTTGATTGTGCGTAATTGGACTTTGTAGCTTGGATCCAACATAACCGAGCATCTAAATGTTTTAATTATGTGCTTATTTGGAAAAAGAAGCATTACACCATCTCTGCTCCTACTGAGGCTCCAAATATTTACAGAAGTTATCCATGATCACAGCTGATTGCTTTCCAGAGCAACATGAAATTTTGTTTGCAAGGAAACATCAGCATTCATATAGAACAGCCAGATATTTAGGGACCATAGAGAATTCTATGGTGGATCAGACAAGGTTCCACATATAGCAAACTGTTACTGAAAAGGTCAGTAATAGCTTAACCACAGACTCCAATATACTTGGCATAGACCTGAATTTTGGCCTCTATCAATGACTCTTCTTGACACATACGTAATCTTTTCTATTTGTAAATATAAATGCCTTTCATCCAGACATGCTGGATATTTAGCTGACTACATTTTAATGTAGAATTTTAAAATGATTTCTCTCTTAAACAATTTCCCCAATTCTTTTATTAGTTTTCCCCTTATTTAACTAATAGAAAGTTGATTTCCTTGAACAAGAAATATAAATGATATCACTTTTTATATTCAAGCAGCCCTCTGATCTCCACAGGGTTCTCCATGAACAGAAAAGCTTTAAGTTACCTATGGATGAAATTAAAATAGTGACATTGCCTATGAAGTTTTTATTGCCTATCAGATATACATGTGCATTTACACATGTATGCTCAGCTCACTTTTAAAAAAATGCTACATTGTGACAGATTGTTCTCATTGTTTACCTTCTAATGTTATCCAGTACAAAAAATGTGATCCATCAACCAAATGCTGAAACTGTCTGAAGACTATTATCTTCAGTGGGTTCTGAGCAGATGTAGAAATCCATCTGCTTGCACATTTCCATATGCAGGTCTGCAACTTGCACAGCTGACACTGCATATTTATTTTTTCTGTGCTATCAGAACAATTCTAACTTCTCCCCACCCCCATTATGGTGCAAAAAGAAAGCAAAAATGAACAAAAATTTCCCCAGTTAATTCAATGGACCAAAGATAAAAAAGGAAAAGGAGAAGAAAAAAAAAAGTATAGGAGAAAGAAAAGGAAACAGAGAAGGCAGAGAAACAAGACAAAACAGGAAAAGGAGCACATACTACAAACACAAGTACAGATAATACTGTAAACTTTCTAGCACTTGCAAAACTGTGTGTTTCAGGGAAACTGGTGTTGCAGCTCAAATGTTTTGACAGACCTGTTTTTTTTTATTTGTTTTTGTTTGTTTGTTTGTTTTCCCAATGTAATCCCTTGAATATTAACAATTAAAATTTCAGATCACTAAACATGCAGTCTGGATAGTTCAGGAAATTGATGGTAAGATACAAATTGTTCATCATCAATTAAAGAATTAAAATATAATTTTCTAGATAAAAATCTAGATTTAATGTACAGCAATTTTTAGCCCATGATAAAAAAAAATAAAAAATCAGTTCCCCTCCCACCCAAAAAGTCATTTACCAAAAGATCTTAACATAACTAATCCATAAATTCTGTGAACACTAAATTCACCAAGACCAGAAGACCAAACAAATTAAAAGAGATAATTTACTAACTAGAGAAAAATCTTTGTGGTACATGAAACACAGAGAAACTGGTCAATTAAAAATTCACTTTGTTATAGTCACGTGGCAGATACTCACTTAGGCATAAGGATGTCCTGAAAATAATTTAAAAAGAAAGGACCTTGTATTTCCTTGTATTTTTTTTTCAATCTACCTTAAAAACAAAAAATAAAATAAAATAAGAAACAACATTTTTTGAAGGACATATCATTCTGAGAGATCAGGAATCCTCAAGAGAGCTACAGTTTGCTCAGAATTAAAGTTTATATATTTTTTGGTTTAAAGTAACACAGATAATACTTACAATTGCTCCATATTCATTCTCATTCATGAATTTGAAGAAATAACTTAGAGACCGTATGAAGCAGAAAATATTATTGAAAGATGGAATGTGAAGAGACTTATTAATGGCTGTATTAAAATGTTAGTCACAAATACATTTGAACCAACTTATTAGTAACAGAGCTAACAGCAGACATTTCCAAGGCCAATATGAATAGGAAACAGAAGGAAGCATCTTCAAGGGATATTAGATAATATCTTTGTTCTATCTACATCTTCAAGACATTTTATTCAATTTAAAACTATTAACATCTAATGTTGAAAATAAATTTTCTAGGTTTGGGTCTTAATGTGCTACTAAAACCATAAGATTGATGAGTAATTTCTGCCTATGAAGGCTGAAATGTCAGTTAATTTGATTTCTCTGTCTCTGATTAATGAAAAAGAAAGTGGCTGGTGGCCTGTGGTATCTACAGCACCTCTGCTCCAGATGCCACAAAGCACATTTGCAATACAGCTGGGCATTAAGTAGCATGGCTTTAATATTAACATGACAGTTGCAGCAAAAATTTGTGACTATCATGACAAAAGTGTCAGGCAAAAGTGAAGCAACTGCTCAGAGCTCCTGAACACAGTGGAGTTGGTAAAGATGGCTGAAATAACTGTCATAACACCCTTCTGAATATTAACATTGATTAAGTATGTTGGTGTATTTATTTATTTATAATTCCCACAGATCTATTGTTTCTAAGTAATCCAGGTTTTACAGTGAAAGCAGTGAATGCATACCAATGTATAAAGCAAGATAATGAGTTGCTAATAACAACTCTTGACCAACAGTACCTGAGTCTACTCCATTTATGCCTACTCTTATCTAGCAGAAATATCAGTCACCTGAACGGTCTCAGCATAGCTTCTAAATAGCATTTTATCAGCTCTGCATTTTGTTCATCAGTTGCTCACCATAAAACACAGAATCCTGTGTAGTAAGAGTAACTACTGTAGTAAGAGTAACTATTGTAGCAAGTATTTCTGCTTAAGAGTAAGAGTAACGATTGTAGTATTTCTGCTTAGTGCTGTGGCAATTACCAGATCAATACCAGCAATAAAGCACCTCCAGGCAAAAACCAGTCCTTCTGACAGAAACTTATTTGATCTAGGATCATGAATAGTGAGTAGAAGGCAGAGAGCCCTATATGCTAAAGCTTTGGAGAGCAAAGTCAACCTCTGTCTTTCCAGCTCATCCAAGCTGCCTGTCAACCAGTTCCTGTGGAATATGGATGCCTCTGTAAGTGTACTAATTTCTCTCCAGAGACAATTGATAAGAAAAAGTGAAGCCAATAGAGCTGTGATGTCCCTAGAACTCAGATACAGTAATTTCTAATGCTGCTTTTTACAAGTGTTTTGTGACAGCATTTTGTAGTATTACTACAAACACACATATTTAATTTTCTTTTATGATTGTTTATTCCATTTCAGTTTATTCCATTTCAGTCAGACAACAGGTCTGACAGAAAATCTACAGTGACCTAAATTTGTGGTGCAGAATTGCTTCCCAAAGTAGAGAAAAAAGCTAGTCTCTCAAGGTTTAGGGTAACATATTTGTTATAAATAAATAAATAAATAAAAGAATTTTTGGAAGGAAAGGGAATGATTTATTCTCACTATTTTCTAAAATTGCTTACTATTGAATACTTCAGTATGAGTGAAGTTAGTCTCATCAATCTTATCTGGGTTAATTGAAGATCATTATGTCAATAGTTCCCAGTCAAGGAAGTATGTCCTGACACTATAAACCAGGCACATATTAGATAAAGACAATATTTTCAGTCACACTGAAAAAACAAACAAACAAAAACAAACAAACAAAAACAAACAAACAAAAACACCTTCAGTTTAGCAAAAGGAAAAACTCAAAAGCAGGAAGTGTAAAAAGCATGTTAATGATAGATCATAAATATAAACTTTAAACACAATAAAAGCAGATGTGGATACCTAATGTGACACTGAATGCCAAGTGGCACCCTGTCTTGCATATACCACCCATCGGAAATCAGGCAGACTTGGCTTCCGGCAAATAGATAAGACTCTCTAAACAGAGACCTGGTTCTTATAATCTGCAGGTTTCCATTCTAAATCTGGGAGTTTGCTCTGTGTATTTTCTATGTAGTTGTTCCTTAGGGTCCCACTGTTCTTACCTTTGGCCCCTAGAGGCTGGGCTCTGATCACTAAACCAAGTTGAATGCTGTTACTGGTTTGCTTTTAAATGGTAACAAATTTATGCCAACAGTTCTTCTCCTAACTGATGCTATAGAGTAAGTGATAATCTAGTAGGTTGTAACCAACTCTGGTTCTCCCAGGAAAATCCTTTCTTGATTTTCACGGATGTTAGCAATCTCTTTGTAGTATCTTTCCTTTGACTGACATATTTTCAATGGAAGTGCTGATTTCTGTGGCCTTGGAGATAAAAACGGCCAATATCCAGATGAGATGATCCCAGATTTATGTCCTTTTAACACTTATTCCCACCAACCTGCAGGCTTTTTTTGCCAGTTCTATTTGCCTCCTGACAGGTGCAACAGAGATGGAGGTGAATTTATAGCATACTAGCCCCCAAAACTGTAATAAGTGCCCAATCTGGAAATTATTAAAAATATCATGTCATCATGTCTACTGTAAATTCCCATTATAACTATTGCATGCTTTTTTCTTTTGTAGATAAGCACCAAGTGATAAAACTGCAATCATATGTGTAATCTTGAGAATTACTAGAACTGTTCAAAGAGAGTCTTCACATAAACTCTCTACAACAATGGAAATTCACACTCTTCCATAATCTGTACTAAAATCACACATTAGTAAATCCTTGGAAAGGAATCATGGGACAGTCATTCTGTATACCTCCTGCCCATGCAAGTGATGTACATCATCAGTACTTTCACTCACTATGTATGTATATACATAGATGAAGATGGGTGTCTACTGTGGCTGATTCATTGCTGAATCATCTCTTTTTTTTTTTTTTTTTTAAACAAATATGTAAAATAATAATAAGAAGAATAAAAAATCTGCCAGAAAAAAAAGGAGAAAGCAAGAATTCCTAAATTTGTAACAGCAACAGTGACAGTACAACTAACCTGCCCTTTGAGGAAATTAATTTAGAGAACTACATATCAGTGTGCAGCACTGCACCCTGAACACTGGTTAGAAATTCTTGAGTGGAATCAATCTCTCTTCTCTGTCTTTTTAAAATCATCTGTAATCATTTCATCACTTGATTATGTATCTCAGTAGTAAGTTAACTGGCACCATTTGCCAGTTAAAGAGAATTTTAAATGTTTCATTTAAACTAATCTGTTCTGTGCATTTTTAGTTATGTTGATTTTAATTTTAAATAAAATGACGACAGAAAGAATACTTACAACAGGTAAGCAGTTTTCTTCCTAGTCCCACTGTCTGTCTACAAGGCAAGACAGCACTAGCAATTACAACCCACCACCTCTGAATATGACTTGCTGAAAAGCCACACTTTGAAGTGTTGTTTAAGGACAAGGAAGCCTTAAGGGGGAAACAAATGTGAGAAAATATTTTGGTATACCAAAAATCCCCACCTGAATTTACTGACACACTCCTTCCAGGCTTCTGATGCAGTACATTTTGATCACTTGTTCCTCAAAGCCCACAGAAGCATAAAGATGCCTTCACCAATGATAAAGAGGCAGAAAGAAAGAATTCCCCCCTCCCTCCCGAAATCTGTCCAATCCAAAACAAAAAACAACAAAAAAAAAAATCCCTCCAGGTGTTACCATAAAAACAGTAATTTAAAACAACAACAACAACAACAACCTTCTACTATCATTTCAGGGGTAAATTAACTGTCTAGCATTTTCTTAGATGACCAAAATAAAACAAGCAAAGAAAATATTTTACAGAAAATGCAAGTTTTGTTTGCAGTTTCAAAAATCATCTCTATGAGAGCAATTTTCTAGGGATAACTGAAGCTTATCACTGGTTTGAAGCATGTCCTTCCTCACATCTCCGATAGCACAAGTGTATGGGAAGTGAGTTCAGAGTTAAATGTTTGCTTCTAACAATCATAGTAATAGTTTAAAGTAGAACTGGTTTATGTTCTCTCCTACAATACTAAATTCAGACAAACAAAACACATAGCAAGGCCCTAAGGCCCTTACAGCTCTCCGGTATCTGTGTACTTAGCATCTATATGGCTCCCGCTTGGCTTTTTGCTGCAGTTAGATGGTTCCCTTCATCATCCTATTTCTAACAATCCCATTTTTCTTCTCCCTGAGTTTCTGATATATTTCTTCAAATACAGACTTGTGGGATCCTGCAATGCAGAAAAGGTTCTAAAAAGATCTGCTGCTTTCTAACTTCAGTTAAGAGCTCAGTTTCCAACAAATAAAGACTATTTTCTGATTGCAGATGGTATCAGGATTTTTACTTCCTTCAAAGCTAAATACTTTGACAAGACAAAGGTTCTGCTATATTTTTGACTACTTCTGTTATGTCACTCTCAAAAGTCAGTTTGTTCTCATTCTTTGAGATCAGTGTACATTTAGTTGCCTTATGCTTGATGTATGGGTACAATGTGATGTTGGTGCTCCAACTACTTGAAATATGTTAAGAGGATGATATGACCTAGACTTATGATGCTCCAGAGCTTGAGGTAGGAGAGGAAGAAAAAATAGTGAGAAATAAAAGATAGTCAGACGGGAGAAAATGCTTTTCTTACTTGGCAACTTGAGAAGTTGCCTTAAATGCCAATGACAAAGTTTTGTCCTCTACTCCTGGGGGCATACTTCAGAAGACATTCTTTATTTTATGATTCGGATATTTTCCCTATAGTTGCACACTGGGCTAGCTTTTCATTTTCTATGTATACAAAGGAGACTGGAGAAAATAATTGGAGATTCTAATGTGATTTACTGAAAACCCTGAGGTTAAGACACCACATTTTTGTTATGACCCGTTTTTATTTAGGGAAGTCATCAGGTGTTGATTTACATCCTGCTTTCCCAGTAAAATCCACCTTTTTAATCTATGATGATCCCTGAGATAGTTAAATCTTTCCTGTTCACAAGGAGACTGTTTCTACAGCAATATATTTAGAAGTTTTTAACATCAAAACAAACAAACAAACAACAACAACAACAACAACAACAAAACACTCACAATCACATGGAACTGGAATGCATCTTTATCAGTAGGGTTGAGGAGCCTGTTGTCCTTTCCTCTTTCACCATGAAAGGCTGTCAATATGGCAAACTCAACATGTTGTCATAGAACACAGCAACAACCTGTACTCATGATCTGTTGCCACCTAGACTGTGATTTTAACTTCTCAGATGCAAATAATTACCAAGCACAGGAGTGCCTAACATCATCTTTTGCAACCTTAGGCAAAAAAAAAAAGCAAATAAAAAATGCATTCTGATTTATTTCAGAAGGATTATAGATTGCAAGTTTCATCTAATCAAGACTAGGGTCTAAATAAAGGCTGGCAATTACAACCAGTGAAATGCCTGAAGGTGAATGGACAGTTTACATCCAGTTGCAGAAACAACCATGACTACCTTCTTACCAGCAGTCAGTACTGTGCTCCAGGACATGAGGAGGAAAGGTACTAACCAGATTTCTTGAGATACAGTTCAGTATTGCAATGAGCATTTTCACAAAATGCTAAATTTTATGTAAATTAAAAATAATAATATAAAAGCCAACTACATAATAAAAAAATACATCAATGAAATCTATAATACGAATGGCATGCCTTATAAAACAAGAACAGATGGAAAAAAATATCAATGAACTAAAAATGAGGTGCAGGAAGTTTTAGCCTACCTGACAGGCAAAGGCATGAACATAGTTCATATTGTCTTCAGGTCCCTGATGGGTCTGTTTTTATACTCTGAGGTTAGGAGGATGAACTCAACTTAGGTATGACATCAGAAATGCTGTTTTAGACATGATCATAAACAATAGAATAGTTTGGATTGGAAGGACAGTTGACCCAAACTGGTCAAAGGCATGTTCCATACCATATGGCATCATGCTGAACAAAAAAACTGGGGGAAGCTGATACTTGGGGAGGGTCTATGCATTGGTTGGTGGATGGTGAGCAATTGCTTTATATATATATATATACATACACATTATTATTAGCATTATTATTACTTTGACTTTCTTTTCTGTCCTATTAAACTGTCTTAATCTCAACCTAAATTTTTACTTCTTTTTTTTTAATTGTCTCCCCCATCCCACTGTGTTTGGGGGGGGGGGGGATAGAGGGGAGGTGAGTGAATGAATAGCTGTGTGATGCTTACCTGCCTGCTGTGTTAAACCAAAACAGAAGCACTAAAGCTGCTCTTCCTTCCTCTGTTTTAGGTAAATGATTTTGAGTACTCATATTGAATGTTTTCTGCAATGAGATTACCCTGGGTAAGGTCTCCATAGTTTGATTGTCATGTAAACTTAACAATGGCCAATGATAAAATGATGTTTACTGTTTTTGAATGTGTGCCAATTTTTCCTACTTCAGTTAAAAATTAAAAATATAGTAGTTTCTTCCTCTATCACACCAGAGAAACTACACATTAAAAAAAAAAAAAAGCCTTTACTAGAGAAGAATTAAATTGCTCAAAACTCTATTTTTGATTTGCATAAACATAGAAAAGAATATCCTGAGTTGGAAGGGTTCTTCAAAGACCATCAAGTCCAACTTCTGGCCACACACATAGGACTACCTAAATGTTAAATCATATATGTCTGAGGGAGCTGTCCAAATACTTGTTGAACTCTGGCAAGCTTGTATGAATGAATAAAAGCTTTGGTACCTTGGAAGTTCAGCAAATCATTTCTCAGGCAAAATGTCTGGAAAACTAATTATACAGATACGTGCAAAACATTTTCCACTGTTGGTCACTTTTTATCAGTATGTTGTGATGAATGGCACATTTATATTTGTGTCATGTTTCTACATATGCCATTGTAAAAGCACTCCAGTGACCCAATATTTACATGAAGAAGGTAGAAAAATCACAGGATATGACAGTTACTTTTTTTTTTTTTTTTTTAACATCTACTCAAGAAGTCATTGCAGTAATCATTACATGTTCCACTTCTGTTAAAAACAAAAACAACAAAAAACCACAAAACTAGAGAGAAGAGAGGGTGAGGGAGAGTGGGTAGGGAAGCCACCTTGTACATTTGACCTTAATGAGGCAGGGTATGAATATATATAATGATTTATCAAAATGTTTGAAGATGTACAGCTTTAGGGAAAATAACTGTACTAGAAAGCGGATAGGGTAAATACCACTCAAATGGAGCCATTGTGCTTGCAGCTATTTGGGTACTGAAATGAGATAAAAGCTACATCACAGGCTTAATGACTTCAAGAAAAAAAAAAATAACTGGTATATCTACTGGCAAAACAGATTATGAAACCTTTCAGTTCTGCTTTGTATCAGTGGTCTAAATGATGAAACAGAAGAAACGGCACAATTTCCCTATCCTCAGCAGAAAGACATAAGGAACTACAGAAGTGCTGGTCAACCACTAACCAGCAGTACCATTGGTATAGATATTGGGGTAAATAAACTAAGTATCTGTGGTCCCTGTGCGTTGTTCCTCAACTTCTTCCTCACCCTTCCCTCTCAAGATTCTTACAGAACACACACAAGATAAGGTCAGATTAAACTTATCAATAAGTTTTCCTCCACCTCAGGTCAAGAAGGGAAAAAAAAGAGAAAAATAGAAAAAAAATGGAGTAATGTTAACTTATTTCTTTCTCAGTGGGACTGAAATCAAAATTTGCCATAGGAAACTGAATCAAGCCTAGAGATTCAGAAACACATCACACCACACATGGGATGAAGCTGTAATGTACTCAAAGTTTACATCTTCCAACAAATATCTTAAAATAACAGTTCCTTCCAGCACAGCTATTGTCACTGTGACAATTAAAGGAAAAAGCCTTAAACTGGATACTGAGATAGAAACCCTCCTATATTTGGAACCTGCTGGAATTCAGATGTTACCTTTGCATTGTGGACCTGTCTCCAAAACACGGTAAGAGTTCAGCCTTAAGATGACAGAGCTTTGGAAGAGTTCCCTGTTGACCTAAGATCACAAGCTGGGATAAACTGAAAAGCAGTCTAATTTTTACACACTGTGTCACAAAACAGCTTCAAGAAAAAATTCTTCCATAAGTAGTGCATTAATTTGAAAAGTTCCAGCTAGTACCAAGTAAGCGTTTTAATTATGTTGGAAGAAAAAATAAAACAAAAAAACCTTCTCAGTATATAGTGCTGGGAGAATAGAAGGACAAGAGTACAATGGGGCTCTGGAATTTCTTTGACAACATGAATTAGTTCATAGAGACTATGAATAGCTGCTGGAAGCACATGTACACGTGTATTTCCAAGACTTTTATTGCACTCTTAAATGGCTAGGATATCTTAGAAAATAACAATTTTTAGTTACCAAAGTGACATCTGTGAAGGACAGGACTCCCTGTGACATTTGGCAGTTTACTAAATTAAGACACACTAAAGATGGACATGGACTATATATATGGGGCTAGATGGGATCCACCTGAGGGTACTGTGGGATCTGGCAGAAGTGCTCACCAAGCCACTTTCCATCGTTATTCAGCAGTCCTGGCTATCAGTGGAGATCCTAGTAGACCAGCGGTTAGCAAATGCCCGTCTACAAGAAGGGCCAGAAGAAGGACTGGGGAAACTACTGGCCGTCAGTCTGACTGAACTGCTGAGAAGGGTTATGGAGCAGATTACCCTGAGTGCCATCATGCAGCATTTATGGGACAACCAGGTGATCAGGCCCAGTCAGCATGGGTTTAACAAAGGCAGGTACTGCTTGACAAACCTGATCTCCTTCTACAGCAAGATGACGTGCTCAGTGGACAAGGGAAAGGCTGTGGATTTGGTCTACCTAGACTTCAGTAAGGTTTTTTACACCATTTTCCACAGCATTCTCCAGAAGTAGATGGCTGCTAAAGGTTTGGATGTGTCTATGCTTCATTGGATTAAGAACTGGCTAGGTAACTGGGCCCAAAGAGTTGTGGTGAACGGAGTTAAATCCAGCTGGAGGCCGGTCCCTAGTGGTGTCCCGCAGGGCTCAGTTCTCTTCAGTATCTTTATCAATGATGTGGATGAGGGGATCAAGTGCACCCTCATTAAATCTTCAGGCAACACCAAGTTAAGCATGAGTGTTGATCTGCTCAAGGGTTGGAAGGCTCTGCAGAGAGCTCTGGAAAGGATGGACCAATGGGCCAAGGCCAAGTTTATAACATTCAACAAGGCTAAGTGCCAGGTCCTGCACCTGGGTCACAACAACTCTATGCAATGCTGCGCACTGGGGGAAGAGTGGCTGGAAAGCTGCCAGGCAGAAAGGGTCCTGGGGGTATTGGTTGCTAGCCAGCTGAATACAAGCCAGCAGTGTGCTCAGACAGCCAAGAAGGCCAACAACATCCTGGCTTGTATCAGAAATAGCATGGCCAGGAGGACTAAAGAAGTGATTGTCCCCCTGTACTCGACTCTGATGAGACCACAGTTCAAATCCTGTGTTCAGTTTTGGGCCCCCTCACTACAAGAAGGACATTGAGGTGCTGGTGAAGGGTCTAGAGAGCATGTCTTCTGAGGAGCTTCTGAGGGAGCTGGGGTAGTTTGGCTTGGAGGAAAAAAAAAAAAAAAAGGCTCAGGGGCTCAGCTCAGTGGAGACCTTATTGTACTTTACAATTACCTTAAAGGATGTTGTAGCAAGGTGGGGATCAGGCTCTTCTTTGCATCAAGTGATAAGACAAGGGTGAACAGCCTCTAGTTGTACTGGGGAAAGTTTAGGTTGGATATTAGGAGAATTTTTTTTACTGAAAAGGTTAAAACTATTGGAAGAGGCTGCCCAGAGAAGTTGAGTCAGCATCCCTGGAGGTCTTCAAGCAACACATAGATACAGAATTGAGTAGCATGGGTAAGTAGTGAACCAGTGCTAGGTTAAAGGTTGGACTAGATGATCTTAGAGGTTTTTTCCAACCTGAATGATTCTATGACACTGTAGAATATGTGAATCACTGTGGTGGTTTCCCTCTGATGAGTAGCTAAAGTCAACCACAACTGCTCTCTCATTCCCTCTCCTTAGAGGAACAGGAGAAGAAAATGAGATTAAATGGCAGGGGGGTTAGAACTAGATGATCCTTGAGGTCCCTTCCAACCCAGGTGTCCTGGTTTCAGTTAGGACAGAGTTATTTTTTCCTCCTAGTAGCTAGTAGGGTGCTATGTTTTGGATTAGGATGAGAAGAGTGCTGATAATATGCTGATGTTTTAATTGCTGCAGAGCAATACTTACACTAAGCCAAGGACTTTTCAGCTCCTCACTCTGTCCTGCCAGCGGGCAGGCTAGGGGTGCAGCAAGAGCTGGGAGGGGACAGACCCAAGACAGCTGACCCAAACTGGCCAAAGGGGTATTCCATACCATCTGACGTCATGCTGAACAATATACAGGGGTGGCTAGCCGGGGTGGGGGGCCGGCTGTTCGGCGTTGGGCTGGGCATCGGTCAGCGGGTGGTGAGCAATTGCATTGTGCATCACTTGTTTGTACATATTATTATTACTATTATTATTACTTTTCTATCTTCACAAACTGTCTTTATCTCAACCCACAGGCTTCACTTTCCCGTTTCTCTCCCCCATCCCAGAGAGGGAGGGGGGAGGGTAAGCGAATGGCCGTGTGGTGTTTAGCTATTGGCCGGGTTAAACCACCACACCAGGTAATTATTCTATGATTCTATGATGCAGTATCTGTGATACAGTACCCTCAAGGGCTAAAGATCCAATTTATAAATATAAAATTTTAGTAACTTTTCAAGTTATTGCCCCTCCCCTTAAGGTTTATAGGTAAGTGAGGTTGCAGCTTAGTCTGCAACATTTTCCACTAGTAGAACTATCTACAGCACATGTGAAAGCAGTATGTAATCATTAAACCATCTTGTTTTGGTAAAGATGATTACTTGCTTTGGTAATAACCCCAATCTTCTTGTGAACTTGCTTTTTTCCTAGGAGCAAAACTATCAAGTTACATGTTATGTTACCTTTTTGGTCATTAAGACTTCTTAGGTGCCATTTCTACCTGAATGAAGCATAGGGTATTTAAAGTGCATATATGCATCTTGAGCAGTAACTTAATATAGCTATGTTTGTTTAATAGATTGGGTTTGTGAGAACATTTAGATTTGACTAGAGAGAGAAATTCAGTTAAAGATGTCTCTATTAAAATGAAATATCACTATCATGTCATATGCAGAACTACTTTTTATATTTAGTATACTCCATATGCTATTCATTACAGCTAGATCTGCAGGTTATTCATTTCACCTTCCCCCTCCCCCCCCCCCAAAAAAAAACACATGTGAACCATAATTCAGTTAGTTTAGGTTCCTTTCTAAATATAGTGCTAGTAATGCCAGAAGTCTGCACAATTTTCATACTAAAACAATCTGATAATTCAGCTCTTATTCTAATATGTTATATTGCCTTTCATTATATGACAATATATGTGTCATTGCTATGGAATTCTACAGAAATATGTTATTCATGAACCACAGTAAAGCCTCCAAATAACCTGATTCTGTCTCTTCAATCTCTAGTACATATATTACCAAAAATACTCTCTATCAGTTCAGATCAAGGTTTAGATTATGAATTTGCATCTAAGAATGGAGCTCATCTCCTCATCTTAATGTTTAAGATGATAATTAAAAGAAAATAAAAGCTGTAATAGATGCAATAAACAGTATGTGTATAGGTGGTGTGCTATGGATAATGCTTTGCAAAGCTATCCAAGAATGATTGTCAGTAGCCTTCCAGTTACAGAAGTGAAGGTTAAAATTGCTTCCTATCAATTTTCGCATATTTCTTGCAGTCATTTGCATTTTAATGAAGGAATAGTTCTGTCAGGTTCTTATTTTTAAAATTTAAGTAATGAGTTACATGAATATCAGCACAAAATGTGTTTTTCTGGTAGTAAAGAATTGCTGATGAGAGCAATTCTGTTAAAATGGAAACTTATTTTTACACAGCATGCATGGTATACAAATGCATGAGAACTAAATCTCCTACGATCTCCTCTCACTGGCTATGAAAAGTTCACAGAAACTCTGGAATTTTTTGTACACAAGGAACATTAGGAAAATGAAACTGTTATTTCTACTTTTCTTACCTGCTTTTTTTCCAGTTTTGGACACACTATAAAGACACTCTACTGTATATTTATGTCTAAAATAAATGAGCAATGCTGTGGATTTTTCATGCCTGACATCACTAATGCACTGTATTTTCACTTTACAAAGTTACCCTTGAAGAGTACCCAAAAGCTATATAGCTAGTGCTGAACACAGCAGTTATTCTGGATAGCAGAAATCGCTATAATATATCAGGAATTCTTGGCATTCCTCCTTGCAGTGCCTGCCTGATTAGTTACTGATACAGTTCAAGGTGCTAGTTATGATTTAAAAAGCCATAAATGGGTCAGGATCCACTTATTGAAAGACTGCCTTTACACCTGCGTGTAAAGTACAAATTGGCTGACCTCTCTCCGGTCCAAGAAGGACTTACAGCAAACCCAGAGCTTAGATCAGGCTTATTTTTTTTAACATATGCATTTATTATTCAAACACATAAATTAATGACAATATGAAAGAATAGTATTCTCTGGTCCTCCAAAAAGCTGTCTACCTCCAAACCCTCATTCTTGGGTCTGTTTCATGTCCTGTGCGTCCCCCTTCAAGCTCCCTAGAGAGGCAGAGTTACTGTTTGAACTTGTAATAGTACCTTCATGTTCAAGCTGCTAATGCTGAAGTCTGAGGAATCACACATATGCCATATGCAAATAATTGAAATCCAGACTTATTATGCTGACAGTGGGGGAGAGTCAGGGGACACGCTTGTTGTATCAACTGCCCCATATTTCACATCAGGAAGAAGAGCTGAGACGATTGTAATATATTAACAGATTAAAGAAATAATGAACTCCTGGAGCAAAAAAATTGCCCCATTTTCATTTTTCATTATCATATTTTTCTGCCTCACCATGGCAATGAAGGTGACTGAGACAGGATATCTGTGAGAATGCCCAGATGGGATATTATCCAAGTAAAACCAGTGTTAAAGGCAGAAAAATAAAAATTCCACACAACAAAACCAAAATTTCTGAGACCTTATATATCACTTCATTAATATACTTGAAGTTAATTAAGATAAGTTATTCTAACACCAGTTAAAAAGATGACAAAGAGTCACACAAGAAAACCCAAATGTTTGATTTTTCTTGTAAATAATCACAGAATCACAAAATAGTCTAGCATGGAAGAGACCTCCAAGATCACTGAGTCCAACCTCTGACCTAATGCTAACAAGTCCTCCACTAAACCATATCCCTAAGCTCTACAATCTGCATTCCCTTCCTATGGTGGTAGATGTGGGAAAGTCAATAATACCTGGATAGAAAAATATAATCTGACAGGTTGAGAAAGATGCCTTTGGAAATACCCCATGAACCACAGACATTACTGAAATAGTTTTCAACAAATATAGAACCACTGAATCATGGGATCATAGAATATCCCATGTAGGGAATGGACCTTCAAGGATCAAGTCCAACTCCTGCATACACATAGAACCACACAAAAATTAAACCTTGTGTCTGAGAGTGTTGTCCAAACACATCTTGAATTTAGCAGGTTTAGTGCTCTGACCACTTCCTCAGGGAGCCTGTCCCAGTGCCTGACCACCCTCTTGGTGAAGAACCTTTCCCTAACACCCAGCCTGACCCTCCCCCGTTGCAGCTCCATGCTGCTCCCTCAGGTCCTATCACTGGTCACCAGAGAGTAGAGTTCAGCGCCTGCCCCTCCACTTCCCATTGCGAGGAAGCTGCAGGCCACCATGAAGCCTTCCCTCAGTCTCCTCTTCTCTAGTCTGGAAAAAAGAACGTGACTCAGCCATAAGGGTCTAGCCTTCTAGACCTTTCACTGTCTTTGTTGCCATCCTTTGAGTACTTTCTAATAGTTCAATAATAAATTACTAATAGTTCAACAGTAATAAGAACAATAATATTGTTCGTATATTGTGGCGCCCAAAACTGCACACAGTACTTGAGGTGAGGCCGCAGCAGTGCAGAGCAGGACAATCCCCTCATCTTGCATAGCAGTGGTGTGCGTGATGCACCCCAGAGCGTGGCAGGCCCTTTTAGCTACCAGGATACACTCATATTCAACTTGTCATCTACCAGAACCCCCAGATCCCTTTCCAAGCAAATGCTCTCCAGACTCTCATCTCCCAGTCTGTACGTATATCCAGGGTCGCCCCATCTCAAGTGCAGAATCTGGCACTTGCTCTTGTTAAATTTCATGTGGTTGGTGATTGCCCAGACCTCTAATTTTTCAGGTTCTCTCTGCAAGTCATCACCACCCTCAACAGAGTCAACAGCTCCTCCTAATTTAGTAGCATCTGCAAATTTAGATTGTATGCATTTGAGACCTGCATCCAGATTATTTATAAAAATATTAAAGAACACTGGCCCCCAAAATGGAGCCCCGGGGAACCCTGGTAGTAGATGTCCACCAGACTGATGTAACCCCATTTATGAGGGTTCTTTGAACGTGGCCCACCAACCAATATGTTGGTGAACAATATATGTTCACATCACATCATGTATTTATATAGCTGTGTGCTAGACATTTTGTCCAGAATAATACTGTGAGAAACAGTATCAAAAGCTTTGCTGAAATCCAAAAAGATTACAAAAATGTGCTGATACACAACAGTTTTGGTAAATAGATATACATATATATAAAATGCACCACTGATGATACAAAGGCCTGTTAAAGTTAATTAACAGCTCTAATTCAAAAAGCTTATAAAATGGATTAGCTACTGCTTTCTTCAGACAATACTGCATGGTGACTACAGTTGTTATGACCCCTCTCCTGAAAACCTCTCATCAATTATTTCTCTTTTGCCAAGAAATATGAACTATGAAATTCCCCTTTTTCCCCAACTATGTTAAAAAAATAATTAAAAAAAATGAATTATATAATATAATGCAGTTACCTGTCATGTTGCAGTAAACTTTCAAAGGTCCCAGTGCCCCACTGCCATCTGGATCTATCCAGTAGTAATTTGAAGTTTTGCCCAAGTGTTTGTATGCTTCACAAGAGAGTTCATAAATAGCTGGAATAAAATAAAATAAAGCAATAAGGATCTTCATATCCTGGAGCAGAAAAAATCCATAATAACAATAGATTGACTTTATTTATATAAAGAGCAATACCTTTGAGATTAGAATAATGTCACTAACTTTCATAGAAAACAAAGTATATTTCCAAAAAATACAGAAGTGAATAAAAGCTTAAGGCATAATTTCTACCCCCCCCCCCCTTTTTTTTCCTCTCTACACGTAAGAAAAAGTCAGAATAGGAAGGGAATTCCAGTAACTTGGGGACAAGTGTCAGAGGGGAAGAACAACCAAAGGTTTTTCAAGAGTAACTTAAAACTTTTTTTTTTTTTTGAACATACCTTGGTTTAGAACTTTGTTTATATAGTGTTTTTTATTGTTGTTGTTGTTTGTTTATGTTTGTTTTAAAAGTTTTATATCACAAATGAAGACTTCTATTGATCCAACATACTTTTCACTTTAGTTTTCTTTCAAGAGATACATCAAAAAGGTTTTGAATTTTGTTTCAGTAAATATTAGAAATTTTTAGGTATTATTATTACTCAGAATAAAATAGTTTGAAAATTGTGAAAATTCTCACTACACATAATACCTGTCTCTATACAGCTCTGCAATTACATTACTACATACCTACATAAATATGACTCCATCTAAAAGCAATGTCTAAAATTTCTCATTGTTTACTGGAAGAAGTTTAGCCAACTTAGCAGAGGGTTTTTTGTTCTTATTTTTCCTTGACCTCTGTATACTGCTTTTTATTTCATCTCATAAAACTGCTTGTCAGGTTGTGTTATGAAGAATAGCTCAGATATTGGAATATAATAAGCATTGTTATACATTCTAATAATGTCCGTGTTTTCCTTGTAATGCATGATTATTTTGAAGTGTAATATACATAAACAAAAACAAAAAACAAAAAAAGTAATTTTATGCACAGAAAATATATATTTTAAAGTTATGCAAGTATTAATATTTTAAATGCAAATTTGGAGGAAAAAATGACTTCTCTCTTTTTTTTTTTGTCTTCTCTCTTCTCTCTTGTCTAAGAACCAGATGCTGCAGATTTTTTGTTTGAAATCAATCAATCAGATGCTAAAAGAAATGAAATGCTTGTTTAACCAGACCATATCCACTCTACAAATTAATCTATTTGTTGGTAATTCTTACAACTGATCTGCAAAGACTGGCTTTATTTCAAATGCCCATAAGGATGAGCTGTTTTGTTGGGTGCTGATGATAAGTGGGTGACTGATCACATACATATATGTGCACACAAACACTTAAAGACCTCCAACCAACTATCAAGATTCAGGAAGGACAGTGGAACTGAAAAGAAAATTTCAATTTTGATGTGGCATAAATGCAAAACAAAAGATTATTATATAGGCATAAAGAGAATCTCTTTGTTGATGCTACAAGAAAAATATTTTTCTGTAAGGTTTTACTTGTTCATTACAGGGTCTGAAGTCAATTTAATATAAGAATTATTAAATTAAATTAAATTGTGAAATATTCTGAGACATTTCCCCTCCTTGCTCCCCAAACTAAAATCAACAGATTATTGTACTATTAAGGAGACACTTTGCTTTTTTTCAGAAATGCAGATTTTCAGTTTCAAGGTATTGTTAAGTAATTAATAATCTTATTTATTTATTTATTTTTCTCCAGAAATATATCTTTAACTCACAACATATGATCTCAATGTAACCACAAAATAGCATCTCTGTTAACATAGTTGTGACATTGCGTCACAAGTTTTAATAGATCCATTCACGGTCAAGCAAAGAAGATTACAAATACTCTTTATGATTTTCTGGGAATTTGGTAACTTTTTTCATTTTCTAAACCATTTCAGAAAACGATGGGAGCTTTGTAGTATCCAAATCTTTATGTTAAGACACATGACATTTTTCTCCAACTTTGCTCCTTTCAAGAAGATAAGTCAATCTTTGGACAGAGATGCTACTAGGAAGAAGAAGAAGAAAAAAAAAGTTTTTGTTTTTGTTTTTTTTTTAAAAAAAAAAAGAAGCGTAACAGAGAAGACAAAAGCTAACAAGTTATACTGTTCATTTATCCGATGACATGGAATAGTTTACAGAAAATTAAAGTGTTTTTAGATTCAATCCCCTGCCTTCTGTTCTTCTGGAATGGGAGAAGTAAGTGGTTCGTAGTTATTTAACAGCACAAAAAGGATAAATTTGTATAAGTCAGCATTTGTTAAGCATCAACAAAATGTTGAACACCAAACAATGGAAATGAAGATAGTTCTTGAAATAAAGACAAAGCAGTGGGATATTCTAAATAAATTCAGTTTGTGAAAAAATATTTTTATGAGGGTGTAATGGGGCTTTGGCAGGTTTTATTCTGATGTAGATGCATAGCTAAAGACCTTGAAAACGTATTATGAGGAATAAATAAAAATGAAATTATAGATCTTGATTTAAGAAGCAGTAATGTACAAATCACGTAACAGAAATTCAGAAACAAAATGAAAGGATAAGTGAAGTTAGTATACTGACAGAATAATTTGTAATTGAGATTCAATAGGAAACAATCATGTTCTAGTATATGGAGACACTTGATGAAATAAAAAGACCTTTATGTTGAATTCAAATGTCTAATGGTAGTCACTAATATAAACAGCAGAACAGAATTGGAAAGCCTTAGGAAGATTAGGCAGCTTTGAAGAGAAGCAGGGTAAGACATGATACCAAGAAGCCAGAGAAGTAGAAGACAGGATGCCACAGGATCACATCATGATTCAGTCCTTCCTTTTTGGGCTTTTGAAATGCTGCAAAAAGATTATTCAAATGTGTATAGGCGAAAAGGTAAAAAAAAAAATAAAAAATAAAGAAGCTCTAAGAAACCCAAAGAAAACGTATAACAGATGAAAGTACAAACATTTAACAAGTCAATGCTTCAGAAAACACAGAGTTCATTAAATCCCATATGAAAATGAAAACAGAATACAGCAAGGAAGAGACCATGGCACAATTAAAGCAAACAACTTAAATCAGAAAATTGGAGAAGGTTATGATAAAGAAAACAATTAAGAGATCCACGAAAGACAAGCCAGCAAAATTCAAGACTTGGATATAATGTCTATAGAGACATTATGCAAATAAGGAGAAATGCCTACAGAAACAGGATAGGTTTCACTGAGGTTATCTTCTGGGAGATAGGAAAAAAAAAAAAAAAAAAAAAAAGAAAAGTTGAAACACACAGGGCAACAGATTTCTGTTTTTCCAGCAAGTAGGAGTAAAATAGCAAAAATGTGCATTTGCTATCTTGGCAGCTGGTCCAAATACACAATATATACTCTTAACAGAATTCAGAATAGTATTAAACATCAAAATCTTTCAAGATTAAAATAAAACTCATTACATCTGCATTGCTAGCAAGATAAGCAACTTTCAATATCCAGGTATTAAATCAAAAGAAGGTTAATAATCTTTCTGAGAAGAAGAGGAAAAAAAAACAAAAAACACAACAACAACAAATCAAACAAACAAAAAACCACGACCAACCAACCAACAACGACAACAACAAAATAAAAAGAACACACTCTACAAATGACTTTCTCAATCAAGTTGACATTCTTTCATATCACCTCAAAAACTCTCAACGAACAGTAAGTGATGAAAACCCGATCAGGACAGAACGGTGTTCTGAGAGTCAGGGAAAAAGTGCAGAAGAAAATAATCAAAAACAGAAAGAGCACTAAAAAAAAATGGTATAGTCTTTTTTGAGGTTTAATCACCTGAATAATACAAATAAAACTGAGGCCACCAAAGCCATTTTATGCTAACATTTGAAAGGTGTTGGCAGTGTTCTAACATAGAGTAAAAAGAAGTGCAAAAAGAAGAAAAAAGAAAAATCTCATTTAAACTTCTGGTGTAAAACACCAAGCTTTTTTAACTGTAGTAGTCTAAGCAGAAATTTAATCATTTTAATTAGTTGACAAAAACAACTACCAATGCATTTTGTAGTTTACTATTGTCTAAGCTAACCTCCATAACAGTGGGCTTTAGCACAGCTTGATGTGTGAAGTTTTTCTTCTTACAACAGTTAGGCTAGGGAAGCAAAATAAGGGAGAACAACTCAGGAGTAAATCAAAAACTAAGGCAGAAATCTACATCATTTTCCTTGTTGTATATACTCATGGATGCTCTTCTCCCAGAAGAACTGCTTACCTGAACCCCAAAAGGGAGGTAGTGATCAAGGAAGACATTTTTTTCTCAGTTTTATGATCCTGCATTTTAAATATCTGGGGAAAAGTAAAGAGTTCAGACAACAAGTTTACATAATAGCGTTTTTCTAGCTCCAGATAGTTTGCCAGAAGTTGGAAGCAGTCATCTCTTAAATTTAAATGTCTGTTTATTCATTGAGGGAAACGCGTGATCTTAATCCTGTTTTACTTTCTGTCTGGAGTGAAGATCAAGAGTTATCCCATGCAGCTTACACAGCTGCTGGCACTGCTGCTGGTTATTTCTAGAATGCAGAATAACTGAAATACAGAAAGGATTTAATAACTCTTGTCACTTTACATGCTGTTACCACAGAGTTTCAGTAGCACCTTGGTGAACTAAAGTTTCTGCAACACTATGTAAAAAGGCAGTTTTCATTTAGGGCTAACAAATTTCCTTTTATAAGTACAAAGCTCATTATAAATATGAGACCTAGCTTGACAATCTGCACTATGTGACATAATGAATGTGTTGAAATGCATTTTGGTTCTGTCAGTGAATATGGCTGCGGCAGGGGATAAACTTCTCTAAACTGCTGCTAATGCAAAAGCAAATCTCCT
This sequence comes from Heteronetta atricapilla, assembly GCA_011075105.1. Lineage (NCBI taxonomy): Eukaryota > Metazoa > Chordata > Aves > Anseriformes > Anatidae > Heteronetta > Heteronetta atricapilla. The sequence goes on from CM021732.1 coordinate 55,979,722, forward strand.
TAGCTTTATGAGGGTGTAAGAAAGGTGTAGATTCAAAGGAAATTATGGAATTAAATTATCATAAAAGTGACAAAAGTAGGAAGTACATCACATCCACGAAGTCCTGCTACTCCTCTCCATTAATTCCAACTTCCCAGAAAAACACGGAAAGCTAAATAGAATTATAAGGTGCTTGGATTTAGGTCACCCAAGTTGGTTTCAGCTCCTGAGCCCCTTTAAAGGCTTAAAAGCATAAACAGACAAGAAAGGGGAAGAAAAAACAAATTTACTCAAGAAAGTTTTACTGAAATGGCATACCTGCAATTTTAAAAATTAACATTAATTGCAAAATCTTTCTGACTCTATGTCTAGAGTTGTACAACTATTTTTTATTATACTGTGCAGTTTTAGATCTCTTCTCCAGGAATGAAATACCAGCAAAAATGGAAGAGGAAAGTAATCTTTGCAAAATACTGAGATTATGCCTGACCACGTAAAGATATTGCTATGTTTCAGCAATGTTCATAGAAATAGATGTTTTATGCATTTTGAAGTACCTATTAATTAGTTTTAATTAGAACATTGAAAATTCCCCAAATACTACTAACCTCTTATATCCTCAACTTCTAAGTTTTTTTTAGGAGGCACGCTTTCATCAAATTGTAATACACTTTAACTTTTGACTGGCTAAAGACAAAGCCATTTCACTCATGTTTCTGGAATGTGGGAGATTAAACCAAGAGATAAAACCAAGAGCAAGAAGAATGGTTTGCCCTTGCAAACCAAGCTGGGCAGTTCAAACATGAATTCTAAGAGCTCAAAACCATGCCATCCTTGCCCCGTGGCCGTATGAGATTAGTAAGAACCTATTACACACAGCACAGCTATTTTATTCATGGAAGTTCAAATGCAAGATAACTTATCTTAACCCTGGTTTAGTTCTGCCATTATTAACATAATTAAATAATTATTACATCGCTGTACAAGATGTTCCAGGAAAAGGTTATTCAGTTGGGTCCAAATTATTTTTGAAGAAAAAAAAAGAAAAAGAGGAGAGGAGAAGAGAGGAGAGAAGAAAGAATGGAATAATTTTGCTGATCATATTCAGTGTTAACAGCAGAATCATAGGGCTGAGATGAACCTTAAAAATAATCAAACCCATCTTGGTCCCCAAAAGCTTTATAACATCTCTTTTCCTGGCAGAATGATTAAAAAGAAAGAAACAAACAATAACAAAAACAAACAACAACAAACTCATCAAGTTCAACAAAGAAAACAGAGTTCTGCACCTGGAGAGGTTTCTCCCCAGAAGGCAGCTAAGTTCTACACAGTTGCTGGCTCACTCTCTACAGGTGGATTGGGGGAGAGAACCAGAGAAGTAAAGGTGTGAGAATTTGTGGGTCAAAATAGTCACTTTACTAGGTAAAGCTAAAGCTGTGCATGCAAGCAAAGCAAAACAGTGAATTCATTCACTACTTCCCATCAGCAGGCAGGTGTTCAGCCACTTGCAGGAAAGCAGGGCTCATCATGCTTAACAGATTCTTGGGAAGACAAACGCCATCACTCCAAATGCCACCCCCTCCTCCTTCTTTACCCCAGTTTTTACTGCTGAGCTTGACATCATATGGCATATGATATCTCTTTGGTCACTTTGAGCCACTTGTCCCAGCTGTGTCCCCTCCCAGCTCCTCGTGCACCCCCAGCCTCCTACCTGGTTGGGCAGCACGAGAGGCTGAAAAATCCTTGGCTCTGTGTAAGCGCTAATCTGTGACAACTAAAAACGTTGCTGTGTTATCACCACTATTTTCATTAAAAATCCAAAATATAGCATTGTCTGAGCTTCTATGAAGAAAATTATCTCTATCCCAGCTAAAACAATGACAGGAGGAACAATCCCAGGCACCAGGACATGCTGGTAGACACCCAGGTAGAAAGCAGCTCTGCAGAAAAGGACCTAGGAACCCCTGGTGGACAACAAGTCTAACATAAGCCAGTACTGTGCCTTTGCTGCTAAGAAGGCGAATAGTATCTTTGGCTGTATTAGGCAACGTATCATCAGCAGGTTAAGAGACATGATCCTTCTGTTCCACTCCACATCGGGGAGGCCACACCTGGAATACTTTGTCCAGTTCTGGACCCCCAGGACAAGAGAGACATGAAGCCCTGGTAAGAGTCAAATGAAGGGGGTCACAAAGGTGATGAAGGGACTAGAGCACCTCTCGTATGAGGAAAGGCTGAGAAAGCTGGGACTGCTCAGCCTGGAAAAGAGAAGGCTCGGGGGGATCTTATCTATGTGTATAAACACCTGAGGAGAGGGTGCAAAGAAGAGCCAGGCTCTTTTCAGTTATGCCCAGTGATAGGACAAGAGGCAGCAGGCACAAAAGGAAAAACGGGAGGAATAACTTCTTTGTAGTGTGGGTGACTGAGCACTAGCATTAGCCCTGAAAGGTTGTGTTATCTGTAGGTTTGTGCTCGTGTGCCTTGCCAAAAAAAAAAAGAAAAAGAAAAATCACACAGAATACACATGAAGGTCTTTTAATTAAATAGTTAATTACATAATTCTGCAGAATCAGGTGCTTGTCAATCTTTCACAAAGCAAACACACCTCTCACTTGAACCACCGTTATTTATACACATCTAACTTGTGAAACTATCTCTGGCTACTTTTGAATGGTTATTTTAGCTCATGTAACTTATCTCTGTTGAGCCTATGGATTAGAGAGAACCAGCAAGGAGGGGAACACCAATCCCACAATTCCATATATTTGCATTTTTGATGGGTGTGTTTTTTAATATGTTAACAACCCTTAAAGAGCAAATGGTTACCATGGGTCAGTCTGGAATCTTCCTTCAGCTGTTTTCCTCCTTTTTGTTATCTAGCTTTCATCTCTTGAACTAGCTTATGCTAGTTCAAGGCTACCAGTTTCCTGGTTCTCTTCAAGGTTTCCTTGTTCTTTTAAGCATAAGACTAGAATTTCTCCCCCTTTGAGACTATGAAACTCACTTTAAGGTTTCATAGTTCTCACCGCATAGTCCTTGTCCATTTCTGCTAATTTTAAGAAGTACTCTATATTATCCATATCTCATTTTGCTAACTTTACTTGGTTACGTTTGCTGAACCAAGCACTATACAAATTTAGACATGTTATGTATTGCAAAACACAACTACATATGACTTTTGTAACTACAATTAATATGATAACTAAAAATAATTCTTATCATCCAAAGTCTAGCAACCATGACCACAAACAGGAAAAAGATGGTCTACTATTAACGGTTGCATCCTGAGACACTTGGTGAAATATATAGATGCTTGCCAGATTCTGCTGATATCTGTCTGAATTTGCTTCTTCTCATTTACATGGAGTATGCCTCCTCAGAGACCTTCAAAAGCCACCTAGGCATGGTCCTGGGTAACCTGCTGTAGGTATCCCTACTTGAGTAGTGGGGTTAGACCATATGACCTCCAGAAGTCCCTTCCAACCTTAACTATTTTGTGATTCTGTGAAGGTAAACCAACAGATGTAATTATGCTGCTTATGGCTGGACCAGTGTACATTTCTGGCCATTGCTGTATTGGTTATCACATGGCTAAAATTTTCCATCCTTCGTGACTGAGCACAAGCTTTCTTCCTGCTGCCATTGATCTAAGCTTCAGCTTTCTTAAAGCTCTGAAGTTATGGATTGGTGCTTTCCCAGCTGCTGTACATGCCTCACACTCCCCCTTCCCCTCCTACTGTGAGCTAATGAACTTGTAAAGGATTCTCATTGTTAGTGCAATATTCAAATATGCCCTGTAGAAATGGAAAGGAAATTAAAACACAGAGAAAAATAGAAATAATAAAATGTGTGGAAATTTGCCAAATTTGTGTCAAGTTGACTTAGGCTCATTTTTGCCAGTGATAAACAAGACAATTGTGGTAACCAAGGGAGGAAAGTAGAAGGTAGGATAAGAAAGAGCATGATTTTATTTGCCACTGGGATAATAAAGAACTCTTGCCATGGGGGTGAAAACTGCAATATGAGTTACCACAAAGTTTTTCTACTCAGGAATTTGCTATAAATATAGAAGAAAAACATTCCCTTTATAGCAAACAAAAAGGTGTTTCCGTTTCTCTGTTAAGTTGGTTCTTTCATTCTTTTGGGGAGGGTGGAGGGAAGAAAAATGAATTTAGAAACAAATGCCTGATCAAAAATGGATTTTTTTACAAACTTAGCAGTGATTTAAAATTAGAACCCATAAATTAGGCAATTAGCACCACTGTAACAATGTCAGCCTACAGACATCTCAAGAAAGAAGTATAGTTAGACATCAATTTTTAACAAGGTACTTTGGAGAATGACTTATCATTCAAGGACAGACAAACACTTTTTTAAAAACTGACTCTGATATGGTTTTCTGTGACTGAAATAAACACTGTTCAGGATATAAACATTTGAAACTGAAAATGGCAAGTGTCCTGGTTTTAGTTAGGAGAGAGTTAATTTTCCTCCCAGTAGCTAGTAGGGTGCTATGTTGATTTAGGATGAGACTAATGTTGATAACACATTGATGTTTTACTTGCTGCAGAGCAGTGCTTACACTAAGCCAAGGACTTTTCAGCTTCTCACTCTGTCCTGCCAGTGGGCAGGCTGGGAGTGCAGCAGGAGCTGGGAGCAGACAGACCCAGGACAGCTGACTCGAAATGGCCAAAGGGGTATTCCATACCATCTGATGTCATGCTGAACAATATATAGGATTGGCTGGCCGGGGTGGGGGGACAGCTGCTTGGGGATAGGCTGGGCATCGGTCAGTGGGTGGTGAGCAATTGCATTGTGCATCACTTGTTTTGTACATATTATTATTATTATTATTATTTTATTTTCCTGTCCTAATAAACTGTATTTATCTCAACCCACAGGCTTCAATTTTTTTCTCATTTCTCTCCCCCATCCCAGAGAGGGAGGGGGGAGGGTGAGCGAATGGCTGTGTGGTGTTTAGCTGCCAGACAGGTTAAACCAGAACAGCAAGTCATGCCAAGCTTCACATAAGGCACGAATGTGAATGGTTTGGCACATTTGCGTACCTGAAAGCCATAACCAGGCACTGCATCTCATAGGGGAAGATTGACAATGAAACTATTGGATATTCACAGTACTTGTGCTGGTTTTACATTGGTTCCAGCCACAGAAAGCTTCAGGGATGCTGAGTTTGATTCTTCTCCAGCTGGAGTCAACAGGAGAACAACCGATATCAACCCAATCTTCCATGCAAAAGGTTTCAGAATTGATATAAAAACTAAACTTGAAAAATTCATGTCCCTGAAGAAAGTGTATGATTTCTGCTCCCACTCTCACTTACATTGTATTGACAAGGCAATACGAAAGAGAAGAGGAGACAAGGTGCAAGCCTGAATTCACAATTTCCCAGCTGTGTAAAATGAACACCTGATTGCAATACAAAGTGTACTGAAATACACAAATGAAAATCTTAGCCAATTATATGAGGGCCAAAAGTAGGGGAGATGTAAATTTAGGTAAAATTATGGAAATATCTGGAATATTATTTTAATATAAGATGTCTATGAGTGGTTACAAACAGTAAAACTACATTTTTTCCCCACCACGGTCATACCAGTTCTTTCCTGCCTATGATAACAAAGTGTTTGGTCTATCTTAAGTCCTGAACTTCCTTATCAATGTTAAATAATGCCCAAATGCACAAAGATAAATTCTCTTTACAGAGCGTGGAGATTATAATGTCAGGTTTTATTATGAATAGTAATTCCAAAATGTATTATACCCATGATAATTTAAAGAACCTTAATTGTTACTTTTGCAGGCCTTGACAGTTGTATTTGTCACTGTTTCCTGACCCTCTCCCAAGCCTTACCACCTCCGTTCCCCAAATAGTTTTGTCTCTGTAACAATTATAACCTGCAATCCCATGGAGGAAAATGTGGTACCTTGCTTGACCATACTTAGTACAATTTTCACTTGTATAAAACTTATTCAAATTATTAAAAAAGATATTACTGGTCAAATAAAACAAGCATTACTAAAGCCTTACATCAAAAACTTATATTTGAAACAAACAAACAAACAAAAATATATACTCACACCAACAATAAAAATTAAATTACCTACAAAACAATGGCTATACACACAGATTTACAGACACCTAAGCAAACATTTTCTGGAGAAACTGAGCACTTGTTTCCACAAACAGAAAAGAACTAAAACATTATGAAAACAAATGCTCATATCAGCATTTACATTATCTCAATGAAAACATCCTCTATCAATATGACACCAATTTAGAACCAATGCATCATCTTTGTCATTTCCATAAATCACTGAGCAACTCACAACGCCAACAGAATTCAACTTTTTTAACTGCCAAAAAAATGTCAGCTGAAACAGCTGCTGCATGTCTCTTTTTTTTCATATTTTTCTCTCTACTACTTTCAAGTGGGAATGATTGTGTCCTGGCAACTTACTGGAAATCTTTTTCACATCTCATTCACATAATGGATGAGCTGTGAAATTAGTAACATAGACTGGAGGTTGCACTGGTTGGCATGCACTCTCTTTCACTGCTGTTTCAATAGCAGCACTTCAGAGTGTGTATTTAGACTGTTTACTGAGGGGATGGAATCATAGAAAAGTGTGCTGAAAGCTCATCTGCACACCTACAGATGACTTCAGAGATGCAATTGCAGCAGAGAAACACAAATAATCCTCTGCCCATCTGCTCCCAGGCCCATCACAGTAGCAGCCAGCTCAAAGACCCATCTGCATAATCCCAAAGGAGCCAAATGGCTGGCAACAACCCAAATCGTGGACTACAGATGAATGAACATCCTGTCTGGGGTCCTCCTTGCAGTTGTCCCAGCAGAACCATCAGCCCCAGTGTCCAGGTGTGACACATTTCACCATGAGTCACTGGGAGCAGCTCTCCCATCAACATTCTGGACTAAGGGGGCTGCTGCCTAGGGGTAGGCAGCATGACGGGATACATGATGGGATACATGATGGGATACATGATGGGATATAGGGGAAGAGCACTTTAGGATAACAGAGGACATACAGGATGTTTAGAGAAAGGATCAAAGACAAGAAATGTAAGGGGGCTAGGGGACCTGGAGAAGGAAAAAGCATGAGAAAAAGAGGGAAATGTGTAAATAGTTAACTGGTCAGTACGCTTGCCTGGTTTTGCTCTGCACATGAACAACACAGTCTATTCTGCATTCTTATCAAATTCCCTTCTAACTTTTTCCTGGTTGAGGGGTTCTCTATTCTGTATGCATGTGTGTATGGAGGTATGAGTGCCAACATCTGGGGTCAGACCACAGGTTGGAGGGCCCCTCTGTCTGTGGTGACAGACACAGGACCAATACAGGTGTGTGATGGCTAATGATTGAGCCAGACTAGCTAGCAAGCAGGTGAAAGTGGCTCGGGAGCAAGGGAGGATTAGTGGGTCTCTAAGGGCTAGCTCTGTGTGTGAGAGTGCCTAAGTATTTCTGGGAGTGAGTGCATAGGGAGCAAAGGTGTCAGCTACAGGGACATGGAAAGTCCTGGCCAGCTGTGTGTGTGTGTGAATGCCACGGTCTGCACCAGCAACTGGAGTTGGACTGCTGTAGTGGCAAGGCGGGCATAGGGGTGGCTTCTGTAAGAAGGATCTAGAAGCTGCCCCATGTTAGGTAAGGGCCCCACTGCTGACCAGAGCTGAGCCAGTAAGTGATATTGTTTGTGCCTCTGTGAGAGCATATTTAAGTCAGGAAAAAAAATTTGCTGTGCTACACAGCAGCTGGGAGAGTGAAAGAAGTGGGGAACAGCCTTGCAGTGGGTGAAAAGAAAAATAATGTGAGCAGATAATTAGAAAAGAAATAATAAAAGAAATAAACAAACTGCTGCGGTTGATAGGCAAGCACAAAGAAATTCAGAAACATGGAAATGAAGAAAACAAAAACAGATTTGAAAAGGAGCCTAGTTAAGAATTTCAAAAAGGCTTAACAAGCCAGTGCAGCTCAGTTAGACTGAGCATGCATCTCAGAAATGCAGTGATTTCTGTATTGTCTTCAAGTAGCAGTCCCAGATATAGCTTCAATTTAAACAAAAGAAGTGAGAAATTTTGTTTCCTTTTCCTCTAGGTTTCAGAGCATCTGTTAATTCTTTCTGAATATAAAACCAAACCATAGCAAATAAAATAGAACCACAGTCACAAGAAAAAATAATTGAAAGCTTTTTAAGCAAGTAAACAGATGATTAATTCATCCATATTCCCTAATGTAAAAGCTACATAGGGATACAAGTGTTTAAAAATTTGCAAGATGAGATTCAAAGAAAGACTCTATGGTTACAGTAAAACAAAAGTAGTGGTGTTAGATAAGCTGTACAACTAAGACTTCTACTGAGGAGAAAAAAAAAACAAACAAAACAACAACAACAACACTTCTGCACATAAACACATTTAAGTACTTCTAATAGTATAAACAAAGCCAGTTTTTATGAAACAGTAGCATCTCCACATTTCAGTAAAGTAAATGGACCTACAGGATTCACTAGGCTTAAATAAAATATTTGAGTTCCAGTGTTTTCAACCTGTCATTACTTCTGCCAAAAGACTTGTCTAACCAAGATAATTATAGCTGTCTAAGCTAAGGTGAAATTTCAAAGCAACAGTTATGAAATACAAGTGATATCCAACACCTACTTCTGCTACACTTTTGCCTTCATTGTCATCCATTTAAATTATGAAGGAGCATAAAACTCAAAGAAAAAAAAAGAGAGACACTAAAAGTAAAAGAAAAATATCACAGCTCTTCAGCTCTTGCCTGCAGGTGACAAAGGTCAATGTGGACAATTACAGAAGCTTGAGTATACTGGAATATAAATATGATGGTTGAGAAAGGTGGCATCCATATACAAGAACCAAGCTGAATCAAAAAATACCATCTACAATACACACTGTAGAAAGAGAAGTGGCATTAGAGGACTGGCAATAAATATTTTCTATGACTACTTACTACTACAGCCACACAGAGATTATTATAAATCTAAATCTTGTCCTTCTAATTGTAAAGGCAAATTATAATGCACAAAACACAAGTAAATAGTTGTCCTTAATCAAAAATGCCTGCTTACCCCACAGGAATCATATAAAACACAGTTCTAAAGCAATCAAAGCAGAAGGAAACTGAGATACCATGTTTTGTTACCTTTCACGTGAATTTCTGTATTTTGTCCTTTCCCTTGCTGTCTATTTTCTTCCACAAGTGCAAAACCTTATTCTTGGCTTCAGTTTGTGACAAAAGACTCCTGACTCTTTCAGAGTTGCCAGCCAGGCCCAACATGAGACAAGAAGACTTTAATATTATCAGAAGAGGTGAAGTCTTCCGATAAGTTGAGGCGATCGGCTCCAGGCCAGACACGTTCTGCAGCAGAGTGGGGGATTGCAGCATGCAGGGGGTTGCCTACATGGAGGCCCCTCGAGGCAGCTGCCAGGACCCGGCCGCCCTCACAAGAGCGGCTGACGAGGCTTGAGCAGAGCCAGACACAGCCCCCCTCTGTTGTACAAAGGCAGACGCTGGGGAGCGTGAGCACCAGGGCATGGTATGGCAGTCAGAGCAGCAGTGCATGCAGGCAGGGAGCAAGGTGGATCATTTTGTATTCTGGGAGCAGCAGAGGACGGCCCTTCTACAACAGAAATGGTGTCCACCCACTGGGCCCGCTGGGCTAAGGCTAAAACCCAGACAGGGGGCCACAAACTCCACGGCTGGATGCCTACACCCAAAGAGACCTCCCAAGGATCTCTCTCTTGAGGTGAGCAGATCTCACCAGGCAACATAGCATCCAGGAATCTGAGCAGGAGATTGCCAAATGGTATTATGTGCTGACATGGTCTGAGCAACAGCCCTGCCTTAAGTCCTAGCAGGGGAATAGTAAACAAGCTTGCAGCCCTGAACAAACACCTGTGAAAGACTCACTTGACAAGGAAGAGTGGACCCTTGTCTCTGCTTGGAGCTGGAGGAGGAGTCTACCCCTGCCCCTAAGTGCCTAGGCACAATAGATAAAATGTTCGGACAGGAGAGAGGAGACTCCAAGAGAACTAGTAAAAACCTCAGAAAGGACATTCACACACAGTTGGCTCAGTCTCCCATCTGCATCAGAATCGTTGCCACAAAAAAGGCATGAAGGGTGTTAGTCACTGGAGACTCCTCTCTGAGAGGCACTGAGGCTCCCATTTGCCACATGGCCAATCACTCCAGAGAAGAGAGGTTTGCTGCCTGCCTGGAGCCCATATTTGTGATATTACAAAGAGGCTACCAAGTCTGGTAGGTCCCAAAGACTACCACCCCTTCCTACTTTTTTCACATAGGATCAAATGATGCTGTGACAAGGAGATTCCAAAATATCAAAAATGACTTTATGTTCCCCGAAAAGATGTTGAAGGGATCAGGGGCACAAGTAGTATTTTCCTCTGTCCTCCCAGTTGGTAACTGGTATTCAAGAAGAAGGAGATGAACGGACCAAATGAATGATTGACTGTGAGGCTGGTGACATGCTCAGGGTTTGGGGTTCTACGGTCTTGGGTGCACTTTTGAGAAACCAGGCATGCTGACACTGAATGGGACACAGCTGACCAGGTGGGGTGAGAGTGTTCTGGGCAGTAAGCTATCTGGGCTTGTCACGACAGCTTTAAACTGGATGCAGCGAGTGAAGGGGATGTACCTCTGAGTGAATAAAACAAAGCTGAGAACATTGTCACTCTTAAGAAACAACAGGGAAATACTTTTGAACTGCCCCAATGCAATAAGGAAAGGTTCTTCTGGAAATGTGATGCAATTGATAGCCCAGCCATAGTGCCTCTACACCAACACATGCAGCATGGGAAACAAGCAGGAGTTAGAAACCATGGTGCAATTAGACAAATATGACCTGACCACTATCACAAAGATGTGGTGGGATAGATCACACAACTGGAACACTGGAATAAAGGGCTACAAGCTTTTCAGAAGAGAAAGACAAGAAAGGAGGGGAGGGAGTATTCCCCTCTACTTTAGGGAAGGGATTGATTGCAAAGAAATGCCTCTGAGAAACAGCTACAGGCAGATTGAGAGCTTGTGGTTGAAAGGACCACAACAATAAAGGACACCTTTGTAGTTGGGGTATATTACAGGCTGCCCAATCAAGGGGAGCCTGTGAATGAAGCATTCTTGCTTCAATACAAGAAGCGTCACTCTCACACACTCTCATCCTGATGGGGGACTTCAACCAGGTGGATGTCTGCTGGGAAAACTACACAGCAGGCCATGAGCAATACCGGAGATTCCTAGAGTGCATTCAGGATTACTTCCTGGTCCAGGTATTGGATAAACCAACCAAAGGAGAAGGGTTACTGGACCTGTTTCTCACTGATGCAGATGAACTCATTAAAGAAGTCAAGATGGGAGGTCTGAAGCAGCTACGCCCTGGCTCATGTTTTTGTTCTCAAGGAATATGAGCTTGGAAATGAGCAAAGTCAAGATGCAGAACTTTAGAAGACCAAACTTCCAGCTGTTTAAAGAATGAGCGGATGAGATTCCCAGGAAACTGTCCTTAGGGACAGAGGAACTAATCAGAGCTGGCTACTCTTTAAGGACACTTAGAGGACAAGAACTCTCCATCCCCAGTGTAACAAATCAAGCAGGGAAGGCAGGAAACCAGCAAGGCAGAGCAAGGACCTGCTGGTCAAACTGAAGTGTGAGAAAGAAATGCACAGGCAGTGGAAGAATGGATATGTGGTCTGGGAAGAGTACAAGGACGATGTCTAGATACACAGGGATGGGATTAGGAAAGCCAAGGCACTGATGGAACTGTGCTTGGCAAGGGATACAAAAAATAACAAGAAGGGATTTTGTAGGTACATTGGCTGGAAAGGAAAGGCCAAGGAGGCCACATCCCCTCTGATAAATGAAAAGGGAGAACTGGTAACAACAGACATGGAGAAGGCTGAGGTACTCAACAAATTCTTTGCCTCAGTCTTCACTGTTTGTCAGGCTTCCCGTGTTTCTTGACTCCCTGAACATCTGGGCAGGGATTGGGGAAGTAAAGTCCCTCCCACTGTAAGCAAAGAGCAGGGTCAAGACCATCTAATGAAACTGAACAGGTACAAGTCTGATGACAGGGTATAAGGGCCTGATGACATGCATCCCAGGGTCCTGAGGGAACTGGCTGATGGAATTGCCAAGCCTCTCTCCATCATATTTGAAAAGTTCTGGCAGTCACATGAAGTTCCCAGTGACTAGAAAAAGGGAAACATCACTCCCATTTTTAAAAAGTGTAGAAAGGAGAACCTGAGGAACTACAGACCAGTGAGCCTCACCTCTGTGCCTGGGAAAATCATGGAAGAGATCTTCCTGGAAAAAATGTCTAGGTAGCTGCAAGACAAGGAGGTGATCTGGGAGACAGCATGGCTTCACTAAGGACAAATCATGCCTGACCAATCTGGTGGCCTTCTGTGAGTGAGTGACTGCATCAGTTGAGAATGGAAGACTGATTGATGTAATCTACCTGGACTTTTGTAAGGCCCATATGACACCCTTATCTCTAAATTGGAGAGAGATGGATTTGAAGGGTGCATAAGGAGCTGTTTTGCAGGTTGCACCCAGAACGTGGTGGAGGCTGGTGACGAGTGGTGTCCCTCAGGGGCCTGTCCTCAGACTAGTACAGTTTATATCTTCACCAGTGACGTAGACAGTAGAATTGAGTACATCCTCTGCAAGTTTTCAGATGACACCAAGCTGAGTGGTGCAACTGATACAACAAAAGGAAGTGATGCCATTCAAAGGGACCTGGACAAGCTTGGGAAATAGGTCCATGTGAACCTAATGAGGTTCAACAAGTCCAAGTGCAAGGTGCTGCAGCTGGGTCAGGGCAATTCCAGACATGAGCACAGACTGGGAGAACTCAATGAGAGCAGCCCTGCAGAGAAGGACTTGGGGGTTCTGGTGGACAAAAAGCTCGGCATGAGTCAACAATGCATGCTTGCAGCCCAGTAGGCCAACTGCATCCAGGGCTGCATCAACATAGGAGTAGCGACCAGGTGGAGGGAGGTGATTGTTCCCCTCTGCTCTGCCCTTGTGAGGCCCCACTTGGTGTGCTGCATCCAGGTCTGGGGCCTCCAGCAGAAGGATGCGGAGCAGGTGCAGAGGGCCACAAAGATGATCAGAGGGCTAGAGCACTTCTATGAAGAAAGGATGAGAGAGCTATGGATGTTCAGCCTAAAGAAGAGAAAGCTCTGGTGTGACCTCTTACTTGCTCTTCATTACTTAAAATGGGATTATAAGAAAAATGGGGAGCGATTTTTTGCTCAGATAATGACAGCACAAGGGGGAATTATTTTAAACCGAAAGAGTGGAGATTTAGATTAGAGGTTAGGAGTAAATTCTTCACTCAGAGGGTAGTGAGGCACTGGAACAGGTTTCCCAGAGAGGTTGTGGATGCCCCATCCCTGGAGGTGTTCAAGACCAGGCTGGATGAGGTGTTGGGAAACCTGTTTTAGTGGGTGGCCTCCGTGCCTATGGCAGGAGATTGGAACTAGATGATCTTCAAGGTCCATTCCAACCTGAGCCATTCTATGATTCTTTGAAAATGCTTTTTTTTTTTCCTATTGCTTTCATGCACAAAACATAACCACACCCCAAGAAAAACACACTTTTTCCCCTGAACAAAAACTACTCATTAAAGAGTCAGCTCTAATATATTAATGACACCTGACATAGTAAGTCTGCTTAGAACCTGGCTTCTACCCTCAGTAGCCCATTCCAGAAGGGGTGCTCAGTTGCTTCTCCTCCACCCCAGGAAGAGCCTGAGGTGGTCTATATAATTTCCATTTTCAAGGCTATATTCCAGTATGGATGGAATACTCCTTTCTACTCCTCTTAAAGCAAGCTTCAAAATTCTCAGAGACTTTGAGGTGACTGACCAATCTTATACCTGAAGGATGACACAGAGGTGATTACCTGCCCTAGAGAATCTGCTGGAGAAAGTAGAGCCTTTTCAAAATCCTTATTATGACCCTTTTCTTCAGTCAGACAAACCGGAAGAAACACAGAAGTCTTTGGGAGTCTGTTTTTTCTAATGTACTTCTATGTTCAATATGAATATCTCATATATTCATCCAGCTATATCACAGAAAACAGCACTATTATGAAGTTGTAACTGGAGGCAGTTAGCATTTTTTGAGAGATCCCCTTCCCTTCCAGTAAAAATCTGGCCATTGTCAGGAAAAAAAGTAGCAATTCATAATTTTCTTGAATAGCTTTCTCATGCAAAATAAGTTTTCAAATTAAAACATTAGTTTGCTAATATTTAGTGTGTTTTCAGTTTGTGAGATGATAAATGAGGGTCTGATCATACATTGACCAATTGTTTTCATTAAACTTTTAGAATGAAAAGAGATTTTTTGTAAGCTTTCTTCTCATTTTTTCAAATAGCTCTTCTTTTTGTAATGATTTTCATAAGCCTTAAAGCACTTACAAAAAGCATCATTATTCCTATGGTGCAAATGAGGAAAAAAAAAAAGAGAAAACACAAAAACACACAAGTGGGAGAAAGAAATTACTTGCTCCAAAATTAAATCACTAGGAAGCGCTAACACAAAGGACTGAATCTAAATATGCTAATTCTCATTCTGTAATCCTACCAGATTGATCATGTTGCCTTCCACATATGGAAAAATTAAGAATGTAGAATTTATCAAATCATTTTGTCCTATTTAATGTAAATAAATGATGTAAATAATAAATAATGTAAAAGAAATGGTACAAAACCTACATAATGTCTGATTATCTGTTGACATATACTCCCTCTTTAATGGAAAACATCATTAAAAAACAGAATGTATTTTTTGTCTATTTTTAATGCTATTTTTTTTTAAATGTATGTGTAGAGATAAAAAAAAATCTACAGATATATCTGAAGAAATTCTCATTACTTAAGCTACAGTGCATCTCTACAATTGACCCATACACTAACTTCATTTTCTCACCTGTCTGAGAAAGCCAGAATTATAGAGTGACTTCAAAACATTTTTATTTTTTTCTTTCTAACAGCTGTCAATTGGAATTTATTATCAGCACCTTAATTTATTATTATTATTATTATTGCAATTAAGTTAAAGTAAGCAATATGCTAGATCGTCTTAATGGAAAAGTGTAATGAAAAGATAATTAATTTTGAACTCTTTACACACTGAGTCCTTTTTAGGCTGTGATTAATCTTGACTTTGATTTTATAGCATACATGAGCTGTTTTAAAGTTATCTATTCTTAATTGCATGTTCTCTTTTAACTGTCCCCTGGAAATAATATTTGGTTCTGCATTCTGAATAATGGCTGAGCACGGGTTATAGCTGCCTGCAAAAACTTACCTAATACCTAAGCTTTCCCAAATGCAGGCTGCAAATGCAGGCAAGTTGCTTGGTCAGTTTTAAACACATAAACTAGGTCATTGAACTCAGGGACTGAAAATGTTCTGAATTAGACTCTGATTTCAGACTGTCATTGAGCCCTAAACATATTTCCCCTACATAGTAATAGTTTTGCTTAAAAACTCACAACATTTGATTCTAATTTAGAACTATGTATAAGCAGCCTAACTTTATAAACAGGTAGAACCTGAAGGCCAGTTTCACCCCTCACACTCTCTCAAACCTTATCCAGCTGGTTTTATTTTATTTTATTTAAATTCCAATATAATCACTGATGGTTGACTATTCATATTCTGCTTTGCATCCTAATGCTCATTTTCTTTATTTAACCTTCACCAAGCAGTGCTGATGTTATTGCTCCTTTTGGAACTGCAGCCCTTTCTGTTCTGAACGTACATTCCATCCATTTACGTACAATAAACATGCTGCAAGCTGACTCCAATTTATTACACATTCTGAATGTTATAAGCACATGGTGCAGAGCAGTTCAGTTCAGCAGACAATAAATTAGTAGCAGGTGAGTAACTACACAGCTTACAGCTCTATAACTAAGAATAGATTGAATAAATACATATGTGTATATAGGAAGACAGAACATAAAAAACACAACATTCCCAACTAATATATATATATAAACAGCACAAAGCTTTTATTTTCCCAGTTTTGGAGGCACAGCTCAAAAATGCATTGACTTGGGGTTTATATATTTTACATGAAAGACTGCAACGTACCACTGGTGCCAAGAAGGTTATCAGTATTCTTGGCTGCATTAGGCAAAGTATTAATAACAGGTCAAAAGAGTTGATCCGTCCATTGTTCCCCGCAGTATCTTCCTGAAAATAAAAAACCTGGCTGTTCATGGCTTGGACAAAGGTACGGTTTTCTGAGTGAAGAACTGGCTGGGTGGTTGGGCTCAAGAAATGAACAGAGTTCAATCCAGTTTGTGGCAGGTCAACAGTGGCATTGCCCAGGGCTTAGTCATGGGGCCAATTTTGTTTAACATTTTTTTCAATGGTCTGGATGAGAGGATCAATTCCCCCCTAAGTTTGCAGATGATAACCAGTTAAGTAAAACTATTGATCTACTTAAGGATAGGAAGGCTTTACAAAGGAATCTGTATAGGCTAAATTGATGGGCCAAATCCAATCACATGACATTCAACAACGCTAAGTGCTAGGTGCTGCACTTGGGTCATAACAAACTCATATATCAGTACAGGCTTGGGTAAGAGTGGCTGGAAAGTTGCCAGCAGAAAAGGACCCGGGGGTGCTGCCAGCTGGACACGAGCCATCAGTGTGCCCAGGTGGCCAAGAAGGCCAGTAGCAGCCTAATCAGAAGTAGTGTGGCCAGCAGGACAAGGGAAATGATTGTTCCCTTGGATGTAGCACTGGCAAGACTGCTCCTTGAATATCGTGTTCAGTTTGGAGCCCCTCAGTAAAAAAAAAAAAAAAGGACATTGAGTTCCTTGAGCACGTGCAGAAAAGGACAACAAAGCTATTGAAGGGACTAGAAAACAAGGATTATGAAGAGTGACTGAGGAAACTGAGGTTGTTTAGTCTGGGAGGCGGGGGGGAGAGGGGAGGGGAGACCTCATCACTGCCTACAACTTCCTGACAGGAGGTGTCAATGAGATGGGTGTCAGTCTCTTTTCTTGGGTGAGAAGCAACAGAATACAAGGAAATGTTCTTAGGATGTACCATTGGAAGTTTAGACTGGATATTAGGAAAAATTTCTTCCCAGAAAGGGTGGTCAAGCATTGGAACAGGCTGCCCAGAGAAGTGGTGGAATCCCCATGCCTAGGGGTATTTAAGAGATTCGTGGATATGGCAATAAGGAATGTGGTTTAATGGTGGAAGTTGAGAGGTCAGGTTGATGGCTGTACTTGATGATCTTGAATGTATTTTCCGCTGTAAATTTTTCTCTGATTCTAAAAGCTAAGATTAAACCAAACAAATTCACCTCCATTTAAAATTATCTTTTTAAATTAAAACATATAATTCAATAACAGTCTGCATCCCTAGAAGAGCAAGAAAGGCATTATGTTAAATCCCTTGAAAACATGTAATAAATAATAGGAGATGAATCCACACAGACTAATATAAATTATGATATTTCCTTTGAAAAGTGTTATTGGAAAAGGATTAGCTGCTTTAGAAGTTAGCATATTGATTATGCAACCATTTTAATAAACTTCTGTAAACAAAATAGTTTCTCTATAAACAAGCTTTGAGAATCTCTATTCTCAACAGCAGAGACAGACATGCTAGAAATGATGTTCTGCAGAGCATGCATCAGATTTGAACATTTGATTAATTCAGATACAGAGTGTAAGAAAGGAGAGGAATAAATAAACACCAATCTCACCAGCTGAGAACAATTGGTTGTTGAAAGTGCTTTCTCAGAGAATACTAAGAGCAGGAGAGACAAAAGACTAAAGATTACAGAAATTCTAGCTCCCTTTTTCAACTACTGTTCCAAGATTAGCATTGTTCGGATACAAATCCACATGAACACATTGCTGAGCCTGAACACAGCATTTACCTCCCCAGATCTACTTTGCTTATCCCAGGTCACAAATTAAGAGTCTCTAAGTATCTTGGATACAAACAGAAGGTTTACTTTATTTATTATTATTATTATTACTATTATTTCCCAGCTAGTCAGGACATCCTTCCTGCTTTTTTTCTGAGAAACTTCATCTGTTCTTAAGAAACTATTGAACCTTTACTGCAGCAGCTCTTTTGGAAGGGTTTTTTTTGTTTTTGTTTTTTTTTTTGTTTTTTAATTTACTTTTCCAATAATCACGGGAGTTCTTAAGAAACAGGATAGGAATATCATCTTAATGTAGTTGTTCAGTCCAATTTTATACTCTTAGATGTGTTTTTGTTTGATTTTTCTTTCTTAAGGCAGAGCTATAACAGAGTTAGATTTTACAAACAGGCCCCAGAAACTATTCTGACCTTAATTTTGAAGGTTGTATATTGTTCTAGAAACATATAACTAGTTTCCTAGTTTCTATGAACATCAACCCTTATTGATATCAAACCCAAATCTCTTTTAAAGCCTTTTTTTGAAACTCAGATGAGAAAGATCTAGTCTCCAGCTGGTAGTATTTACTATCAAATTACTATGTCTTCTCCACATTGAGTTCACAGTTATCCAAAAGTATAATAAAGTGAAGAAAAATACTTTACTATCTTTAAGGGGTTTTGTTTGTTTGTTTTTAAACAGAGATTCTGTTAGTTCTAGCAAGGGTAAATTCTGTAACTTCTGTAGTAGAAGTTGTAGGGGGAATTACTAAGGGAAAAATACATACCACTTTCATCTTGGCACATGTTAACAAACTTCAGAGTTTTTTTGTTTTATTTTGTTTTGTGTTTTTTTTTTTTTTTGTCATTAATGACTCTCCACATTTGGATTAGTCGATCATTTTCCTGTATCCTGGAGGCACTTCAGTTGCATGTATATTCTCTTCTGATAATTAGTGCATTTATGAATCATGCATGGTTACAGAACTTGACTCATGAGAACATAAGCAACCTTAGAATTAGTGGACGGTCTGTCCTATTTCACTCAGATCAAATTGAACAAGTTTAATAAGTGTTTCTTGTTATTAATTGCAGCAGTTGCTTTTCTTTGAAAATTTTTTTTCAAAGACAGAAAAAAAAAATCTGTCATTTCCCAATTTTTTCCCTTCCCTCCGTTAAATGATAACAAAGAAAAAACTTTCCATAATTTATGAATTGTGAAGAGAAGTCTCATTATTGATCACGTAATTAATTAATCTGTCTGTGAAACTGCAAGCCTATTGCCTTTTTTTTTAAAAAAAAAAAAAAAAAAACAACAAACAAAAAAAAAACAGTTTTCTAACAAATCTGTTAGTTACTTTTTATGATCTCAGTCTTGTTCTCAGAACTCCCCCAGTTTTTACTGAAGTGGAAAGTCATACTTGTTTGTGATGACTATGCATCTATACAATTTTTTTTTTTTTAAGTTTAAAAGCATATCTTTGACAAATTATGTATTTGCTCTTTTTCTATGGACTACTTTCCAAAATACTGACAAGAAAAAAAAACAAAACACTATAATGCCATCTTTTCTTCTCTAGACTCTGAATGTAGAAAGTCAAATGTTTCAGTTGTTGCCTCCTTTCTGGAAATACAAGAAAATCTTTTATTACCAAGTAATCAACAGATGTCTTGCTGTAAGTCCAATCATTACACCCTATGCAGATTAAATTTGGTTTACTGATTACTGATTTTGGCAATAATTAGGAATCAAAATTATCACTGCCTCTACAATGTATGTTAGTACAGAAGTTTCTTGCTCAAATTATATTTCTATATACTATATTAACCTATTAAAGCAGTATCTCATTGTAGGGAGAAAATGAATATTCCTAGAAAAAAAAATAAAAAATCAGTGCTCATTAGACTTTCAGTGACACTTAATTTATTCTTCTCAAGGGAAGATAAGTGCTTTACTCCCTAGTAACTCTGGAACACGTTCAGAAATATAAGGTAGCATTCACAACAAGCTATGAGGAGACAGAACCAGGGAATGCAGGGGTCAGGATCTGTTATGTTGAAACTAGGACGAAAAACTCACCACATTGTTACAAATACTCATTAAAATATATATATATATATATATATATATTATATAAATATATATATTATAATATATATATTTATATATAATATATAAAAATATATATTATATATAAAATATTTAATATTATATATTTATTTATATATATTATTTATATATATAATATTATATATTTTATATATATATATATATATAACTACACACACACCAAAAAACAACAACAAAATCAAAAATCCCCACAACCTTGCAACATACTTCTACTCTAAACTTATTTAAAAAATGTGTATGTTCTCAACAGAGTTGTACTCTCTGTATTCTGGTGTAATTTCTGTCTGCCTGTTCTAGTGATGTGATTATCTAAGACTACTTAGCTTCTAGTGCTTTTACAGATCTAACAGATAACTGATGGTGATCTTGAGGTTAGTGCCCCCAGTGGGATAACTGAAGATTTATAAGCAAACCCTTTCCCATGCAATATTATCAAAGGAAAGGTGGACATACCTTTCCTTTAAAAATAAGGACAATTTTTGTTTGAAAGTGAAATTTAGAAAGAATATAACTTGTCTCATATGAGTAAGTATGACTATAATTAAGATTAATCTTTTGAGAACAAATTGGATTCTTTGCTATTGGAGATAATTAGAAGACAAATATGGTTAAATTGTTTTTTATAAGTTCTGCTAGATTTTTCCTAAAACGTTTGTGCAGGAGGTGGTAAATAGATCACAGTTGTAGCAAACTGTCAGTAAATCCTTTGTTGTGTTTCTTTAACATGTAGAGTCAAGTGAAAACATGCTGCACACAAAAAAATCTGAGATAAAGAAGTTTGAATAATTGCTATTTGTGCTGATATGCATTTGTAAATTTATACCATTTAGTTTTAAGGAAGCACCTTAGAGCCTAAAGCTAGATGTATAGTTTGTGCAAGGTGCAGCAGAGTGGTATTATCTGAACAACACGAGATGAGAAGAAGCAATGAAGAAAATAAGCTCCTGTTCTCAATGGTTCCAGGAACCATTTACCAATAGACTCTTGAAAAAATGTCCATGGCAGGGTGGCCTTCAATAGGCTATAAAGGTTAGTCACAGGTTAAAATTTAGCTCATACAATAAAGCTGGTAAAGGTTATGTTTAATGTTAATTATAACCTTAATCATTTTAAAAAACATTTTTAACTTTTTCACACCTGTAAATAATGATTTTTAAGTATTAAAAAAATCTTTAAAATCTTAATACTTAAATAAGTATTAAATATTAATTTACTTTTCTGTCTTGTCTAATGATAAAGGCGGTGTTCTAGCTTGGTATTTGCTACGCCACAGCATTCCCCTGGGCACTGGGAAGGTTAGGAAAAAACAATATGGCAGATTTCTGGAGTGTTTCCTATGCAATGAGATACACAACTTTCAATTGTTTTTGGTTAATTCACCATTAAGGTTTTGGGACTTTACAGGGTCTGGCTGGGATGGAGTTTACTTTCCGTGCAGCAGCCCATACAGTGCTGTGCTCCGCGCTTGTAGCTAGAACAGCACTAGTATGACAGTTGTTGTGTCTACTGCTGAGCAATAGTGGCACAGCACCAGGACTCCCTCCAAACCCCACACAGTCAGCAAGCTGGGGGTGGGAAAGAGAGAGGAAGAGAACATCACCAGGGCAGTTGGCCTAAACCGACCAAAGGGATATTCCATACGATATGATCTCACACTGAGCATTAAAAGGTGGGAAAGGGGGAGAGGGGGAGTCTCCTGTTATGAAGATGTCTGCCCTCCCAAACAACTGCTGCACGTATTGAGGCCCTGCTTCCCAGGACATGGCTGAACATTGCTTATTAATGGGAAGTAGAGATTTTTTTTTCTTCTGCTTCTCTGTGGTTTTTGTTTGTTTTTATCTTTTTCTCTTTAATTAAATTATCCTTATCTCAACCCATATGCCTTTTTTTTCCCCCCAAGTATACTTTCTTCTCCCTCTCTTCTTTTGAGGAGGGGAAGCAAGAGGGTTTGTTGTGGAGTTTAGCTGTCCAGCCAGGTAAAACCCCTATATCAACCCACTAGTACCTGTAAGAAAATAAAATAAGATAGTGGACATAGAGTGTGGAAATATTGGCTTGTCTTGGAAAGATGAATAGCCTTCACATAAAAATGCCCTATTCTACAAAGCAAATTTTCTGATCTTAAAGTCAGGTGTGCATAGTAGATCTACACAATTGGCAATATCATTGGAATTGTTAGTTTCAAATCTGAAATAACTATTTCTGTAACAGTTTCTGTTTTGTAGTTTGCACTGTTCTCATCCCCAGAATACATACTTCACCTCTGTGAACTAACTGTTGTTTTCACTATCATGCTATAAATATATTATGACCAGACCTGTGTGACAAGGCCATTTTGATTCACAGGGGTTTCATGCAAACATTTTTCTCTGTTTCACTTCAAGGACATCATCCCTTGATTTTGTCTTTGAGTTTCAACTTCAAAGAAACCTAACACACTAATCTGAAATTCAGTCAAGGCTGTAAAGCTTTGCCTTGTTTGAGGTCAAAAGCTTAGGAAAGTGTTGAAATTCCCTGACCAAAGCAAAATTCACTGAAAAAAGCCTTCGGTAACACAGAACTTGTTCCTTTAAGTTCAGCAAAACTCAAACTCATGAAAATCATAAGTTACAGAGCTAAGATACACACTAATATAATCTTGACTCTAACCTCTTTAAGAAATGCCGTTACATCACCAGCACAAACATTGTAAACACTGAGAAAAACATTTTACAGTAGAATACAAAACCACTTGCTTTGTAACATAATCTTATATTTAAGTAAAATGATACTGAAAATGCCTGTACTTAAACAATTTTCTTCGCCATAGAATCACAACATCTGCTAAATTTTATAGCCTTTTCATACAACTCATAATCCTGTTTAAAATTGCTTTCAGTTATTTTTCTATTACACCGGTTATCATTCCAACTTCGTTCCTCCTCCAGCATCTCTTTCGTACTATTGTTGTCACAAACATCAGAAATTTCATAAGGAGCTGAAAGGTAGCACACCCAGCGTGTTCAAGTACACGTTCACACTGCACAAGTAGGAAAGGACAGATGAGGTGAGTATCACTGCAGCAGAGTTGAAGCACCATATCTCAGGACAGGATAACCACAACCTTTAGCAAGCTTCAGAAAATCCCCTCTTTATTTGCAGTTATAATTAATATCGTAAACAGAGTTGTAACATCTTGTAAATCCTGGTAAGTATTGCCTGCTCAGTAAAGGCAGAGGTAAGGTTATCTCAGCCTATACCTCAACACTATAATTTTTGATTTTCACTGATTTTTGTGCCATTCAATTCCAGACTCCGGAACAGCACAAGACTTCACACATTCTGACAGAACGTTCACTGAGTGAATAACTTTCTGCTCAACATTTTTAATAGGAAAAAAGACTTCTAAAATTGTAGTACCAAGTGATAAAAACTAAAATATATATTTTTTAAAAATATTAAAAAAAAAATAAGCTTAGATATCTAAGTTAGAATGTCTATCTGATTTAAAAATTAAGGTTCTAAACAATGTATCTCCAAATGACCTGGACAGTGTAATCCCATATATTTATCTTATATCACATATCCCATCTTATAGTTAAAAACAGAACAGTAGACTCAAAATTCTCCTTTCAATACTGCAGTCCATCTGTTTACACGTCATTGGTTTATTAGTTCTTTCATTTCTAGTGCTGTGATGTAAGAAAAGTTATGCCATAAGTTATGCTATGTGTCTTTGTTGCTTCTTTTTGGGACTCAAGGAAAGCTAGACTATGTTAGATTATATCTTAAGTCATCTACACACTCACAAAGGAGTGAAGAGACGATGGCAAAAGGAAGAGCCCAAATAATACCCTGCCAGGCTATCCATGGTCCAGGCATCAGCAAGTGGGAAGACTGGGACCCAGGGCCATCTACTAGGCAGACTTTCTGAGCCCAGCCACTGGAGGAATCCACCACGTCTAAGAGTGAGCTGGGGACAGTGTACATGGTAGTGAATTTCCATTCTGATCAGCCAAAAAAAGGGAGCAGGATGAGGACATTGGTGCAGTATCTCTGCGAATGTTTTGCCTATTATCTGTGCAACCAGCCATGCACTTGTGTGTGCATGATGTGCCTGCTGGGAATGCATGCAGCTGCAGGAATTTTGCCTCTGTCAGGCTTTTGGATCCTGCACAATACTTTTTCTTCTGACAAATTATACATATTTTCTGAGGCTTGCTAGATAAAATGTACTTAATTAACTAAGCTTCCATCCCCGCATTTCTCCAGTTAAACACTTTAACTGCATATCATATGGACAGGAAGCATATTTTTCCAGGTGTCTGCACTAGAGCAGAAAAAGTTCTAGAAATATTATATTTTCAAAAAAAAAAAAAAAAAAAAAAAAAAAGCATTTTTTTTCCTTTGTTTCACCAAAATACTACTTCATTCTAAATTTTGTGTCTCCTTTCTTAAGATGAGAGGTAAGTACACAATTGGTATGCACATTCACTCTTGGTGGAAAAGGGGCTGCCCATGAAATTTCTCACACACACATTGGTACTTCACATATTTCCCATTAATAAACACTCATTTGCCATTTAACTCTTTCAGTTTTACTAGCTCAGTTGCCATACCACGAAGGACTTGATTAATACATATATATTCAGAATCCGGTGAATTGTCACAATTTTTCCAATTGTTATTTTGATTACGAATGAAATAATACTGCAAATGTATTTGTAACATTTTATATAGCTGTAGTTAGATTATATGAATTTATATCCATATCTACATAAACCCCAACTTCAAATTTAACTTTTCAACTGTTCAGAAGCATCTTTATGGTCTCCTCAATATTAAGAGGTAGTTTGCTAAAGAAAAAGGGGAATAAAAGGAAGGACTAGATATATTTTCTGCATCTTCCAGATATTTTAAAATACACTTTGCAGATAGAAACCCTTCTTTTAGTGTATGATGGAAGGAACAGAAGACACACAGGAGTCTCTTCATACACACTTAAGAATCTGTAAAAAGAGCAACTGTATATTTTTCTCATCTTATTTTGCTTTATTATTGTAGCATAGGTGGAGTTCATAGGAAATATTCTTATTTGCAAGACAAAAGTGTAAATAATTTAATTCTAGAATGGCCACAAATTGGTATGTAAACAAGCCTCAGGATTAGCAACATGAACCAATGTTTCTCTAGCAGTGGTCAGCAGCTCTTTCCAGAAGCTTAGGGCACATTCACTGTGTCCATTTGGAAGTGTAGAGTGCAATCACTGACAATGTGCTTGGTCAATGTGCTTTGGACCCTTTCATGATATAGAAAAGTACTATATAAATACAGCCCTATGTAGAAAAGACAGAACCTGCTTAAACCAACTTTTTCTTAAAAAGGCTGAGAATCTTTAGCAAGCAGATAAGATGACAAACTTTATATCTCAAAAGACATCAGGGTCTTCCATACTCAATTATGATTTTGAAATGTCAGGATGGCTTACAGTTATGACAAGTGGCACCACTGTATCCAGTTCCATCGCAAGTGCACTTGAAGCTGTCCCACGTCTGGGTGCATTTGCCACCATGTTCACAGTGATTGGGCACGCACCTGTCAGGATGAGATGCAAAGATATAGAGAGAAAACTAAATGAGCATCAAGATTTAAACGCAGCTAAACTGGGAGCTGACCAAGCAGTATATCATGTCCTTGCCTGGACATGATATTAATCCTTGTTATTTCTTTTATAGTAACATAATTTGTATCCAAACACACAGTTGCACAATAAATGATTTATCAGGCTCTGATGAAGCCCCTTTACAAACAGAAAAAAAGGGGAATAAAGGTGGAGTACATTCACTTAATAAATTAGGATTCTAATCTAAGTATGACTGGTACTTAGCTGTCAAAACAAAAAGAATATCACAAGTCACACTGCTTTCTGCTATGCAGGTGGTGTCATGCCTCATGGACTCCAGTCCTGTGACTGAGTGAAAGTAAAAGAATACCAGTGAGTTGCTATTTATCCTTCTGTTGCCAGCAATGGGATAAAGTGAAGGCAGATTGCTGACTAGGATGGAAATTACTAATGCTGTATTATTAAAACAAACAAGGTGGTATAGGTTTGATTATAAAAGGTTTAATAGGTTTTTCTTCACATGGATTTATGGCAAACGTTGCTCTGTTTTATCCTACCCATCTGTTTTCCTTCTCCAGCTATGCTGTTGCTGGAGAGTGGGAGGAATGCAGAAAAAGTGGGAAGCCAGACAGCAGTCATAGCAGAATATATATTTATTGTTTGAAATGTCATCTAAATATAATTTCAAAAACATGAGTTTGACCTCAGATAGTAAAAAAAAAAAAAAAAGGAGTTACCATGTATTTTCACCTTTGAAACAATTAAATCTCTTTTCTTTGAGACATCTCTGTAATATCAGTTCAAAGATTTTTTCCCCATTATTAAACTGGCTAGAGTCAAACTCAGTATAGGTTCTGCATTTTTTAACTCAAGAAATTAAGGAGTTTTCCTTTCATGTTGAGTTAGCCAAATCTATTTTATGAACTCTATTTTATGAACTATACTTTTTTATTAAAACATTAAAAATAAAATTTAGGAAACTGCTTATTAGACAAACAAAAGAAAATATTTTCAGAAATGCACAACAAATTAAGGATGTGTAGGATCTGCAGTTCATCATATTCACCATGTGAACAACACAGTGTTAAATAACATCCAAGTCAGCTTTTCCTTCCTTATGTAGCAAATTACTGAGACTCCAAGTATCTAGTGCATGCTCTGTAAGCTTACTGTCTCCTCAAGTTCCACTTGATGGCATTGATATGCCAACTACCAAAAAGAACCTACATGACGATATGCATTTGAGACTTGGACATTGTCTATTCATCCTTACAAAGGATTGTTGGCTTTCTGCATGCCAGAAGACTTCAGAACACACAGCATCATCGCTATCAGTCTGTAGTATTCAAGGCTAGCCATTCATTCTTTTTCAAAATAAATAAATAAATAAATAAATAAATAAATAAATAAATAAATAAAT
>CM021732.1:56006845-56089200 GCA_011075105.1 Heteronetta atricapilla
AATAAATAAATAAATAAATAAATAAATAAATAAATAAATAAATAAATCAGAATCTACTAGTTTAGTTAAAAATAACACTTAAAAGTACTGCTCTTCTGAAGTAAGAAACAAAGCAATTTAAAATTTTGCTTTCATATTAAAATACAGTAAACCTACCTGAGACAGTTTTCACAGTTCAATAAATTATGTTTTCTACAAGGTTTAAGTGAATTCATTTAGTTTTGTAACTGTGGTAGGCTAAATGCACAGATAGTTGATTACTGCAATTCAGCTAAGTGATGACTTTAAGTTGTACTCTCAACACTACAGAACAACAACAGCACCTAATGGCACATTTCTAAACATCCAAATCACTAAAAATTTCCATGAATTCATAACTGATGGGTACATGAGTAAGGAAAACAGAGACCAGTGACACTTCAAAAATAATCTCATAGAAGTAACTTTATTGAAAGATATAAACATCCAGAAAAGTTTCTAAATCTGAATATAGTTTCTTGATATTTTTTTCCAGCCTTTCAAAATAACTGCTTTCAATCTATTTCCTTCTTCATTTATATTTGAACACGTTACTTTAAAAGTCATTTTTTCCAATGACCAAACTAAACATTTTTCTATGTGAATTTGGCCAGTTATTTATACAAAATCTCACATGTAATACCGGCAAACTGTTTCACTTTTTAGTACTATGTAACTTACATTTATTGTAGCATAGCTAGTAAAAATACTCCATTATTGAGTACGTAAATGACTTAATGTAGGGAAATACGAAAAATATATTTATCTGTATCATTCAGTGGAGCATATCAGAACATAATAACAGATCTTCAGGAAACTCTCCAATGTTAATTTTATACTTGTTCTATGATGGTTGAACTAGCCTCATCTGTATCCATTATTTTTTTAAAATCATTTGCTTTTCCCTGTTCTAAACATAACGTAGTTAAAAATAAAGAAGTAAATGATACAATATCAGTGCTACTTAACTGTAATTTTAATTAGACTACAGAATGATTTCCTTAACTCCTCTGTCCACCTCCAATTTTCTGATAGCTTTTTTTATCAGACAGAACTATAACATTTCTTTTCTATTAAATACATTAACAAACATAATATGTGCCACCTATCTGTCCTTTCCCACTGTAGTGGAGTTACTGGAAGAAATTTTAGGTAACCAGAACATAAAACCTATAAAAAATATAAGGAAGAAAAATTTGTATTAGAAAAAAAATAATAATAATAAAGTAGCATATTTATTCATGTAGTATATTTACCTGTTGTTTAACATTCAGCATATACTCTGAAAACTAATCCATGCCATATGTAGTTAATATAGTTCATTAATATAAAAAATGGTATGTTTCCAGACAATTCCATTCTTTCTTTTATTATTCTTTTATTTATTCTTATAGGAATAAGGCTGTGCTTACATGAAAAATTTACTTCAAAACCACACTTCTGTCCTTAACTCTGAAGTTAGAAGCAAGTATAGCACAGAGAACTCGAAGATCCTAGTCACTGGGTTCTGTCCCTTGGTACGGACAACTGTATTTTAAGGACTGACACTTACAAGCCTTACCAACTACATTTTGAGAACTTTCTTGCTCTCAGGCTCCTTCTAAAAGGCAGGTCTAGAATTTCTTTCCTTCATGGATGGTATACTTTCACTTAATTTCCATCCAAAATCTGTCCATAGAGAATATACAGATGCTATTTTGTTTGGGATTTATTTTGTTTATTTATTTTTGGTAACATTGGCCTGTCTTAAAGAGCTTTTATTTCTCTTTGAGATGTACAATTGAAGACTTGATGTTGAGAGCAATAGTAACTTCATTCAGTCCATATTTTTATGAAAACAAGTCTCCTGCTGGAAAATAGATTTTCTCTTGTTGATCTTTGTAGCCATTCCCCCATGCACTTGTGATCGTATTGGTATTCTGGAGGAGGCCTTACCGATGTTTTGTGTTTCCAGAGTTGATTAATATTTTCATATCTTTGTTGAAAATATTTTGCTTGAGATATAGCATTTTCCTGAATACATCAAAATGGAGGCACAAAGTCATCCTAAGAGTGCTCAGTACATTAACCATCTTCAGTACATTCCCATCCTTCTCTTCACAGTCACCTCCAACCCACAAACTCCAGCTTTACACAGAGATTCTTGCTATCATTCTCAACAGCATTATTCTGCACTATTAACTTCCATGGTGCCATCCAAATCTTTGTTTATTTTTCTAGGCTGAATCTGTGTCATCAGCAAATTTCAATAGTATATTCCTAATTTTGAGCAAAGGTCAAAGCATTAAACAGGATCACCTCTGGCACTGATCTCTGAGCAACTCTAATCTCTCAGCCAGCTGCTAACTCTTCAGTATAACCCGTAAGGCAATTCCATTTGCCAGCTCACAATTTACTTTGCAATTCCTCATTCAAACCCCATCTTCCTTGGTTCACTTAATAATTTTCATGATTATAGTGTATCAAATATTTTATTGGCATTTGATACACTGGATCTATTGTGTTTTTCTTATCTAAGAAAGAACTACTCTACTTCATCAGAAGAGAATATCAGGTTAATCCTGAACAATAAACTGTTGATAAATGTGTGTTGCATTTTACCTTCTATTTATTTACTTCCAGGTATTTAATTATTATTTCCTTCATTTCTTCAAAAGCTTAGTACAATTATTAAAGTCAGATTTATAGCTGTATAGTGATTTTGATCTCTTTCCATATTTTAAATGTCATGAGGTTAAATGTCACCCAATAATATAAAAACAAGCTTCTCCCCACCCCCTACCCTCCCAGGCTGCAATATGACACGTCAAAATTATGAATCAGATATTTATTATCTAATTAGGTTTGGTGCATTCTAATTCTGATATTCTAATTGCTATTCCTTCATTTCTGTTATTTGATTCACTAGCACCTCAGTAATAACCAGTATAAATTGTTAGCTTCCTTTACGCTGCAGTAGGAACCAAATTTAAAACTACAGATGGCAACTTTGACCTTCCAAGCAGGATGGGGAAAACTATATGTTACACTTTCTTCTGCCTGTCCATATATACTTTCCACAAGGAATGCAAATGGTATGTCTGTGTCCTGAAGCGTTTACATTTCCTAAAGCTTTTGCATTTTCTCAGAGATGCTATATACAAATATCTAGTACACCACTTAGCTCCTCAACCATAGACTGTATAAGAGGAAAAACTGGGAACAAGGTGCTCATGTAGTCTGCAGACACCATTTTTTCCCCCTAAGGCAACCAAACATCATTTTTTGGAGCAACCAAGAACAAGCACTGGAACTGCAGAACCATCACAAACTTTACTATTCTTCACTGACAGATGTAGATGTTTTGTTCCCCCCTTACCCCCATTTCCTTTCATTTCCTTTCCTGTTTCCCCTTCCTAGAATCTCTAGAATAAGTGCACAATACAGCTTGTGCATATATGTAAATTAAATATAAACACATTCTTTCTATAAAATAGGAACAACCAAAAAAGAAATACCACCAAGAGAAAATGTTCAACTGCTGAGTTAATTCTTGGTTGATAGTCAGCTGAATATGAGCCAGCAGTGTGCACAGGTGGCCAAGAAGGCCAACAGCATCCTGGCTTGTTAAGAAACAGCGTGGCCAGCAGGTCCAGGGAAGTGATTGTCCCCCTGTACTCAGCTCTGGTGAGGCTGCACCTCAAGTAGTGTGTTCAGTTTTGGGCCCCTGGCTACAAGAAGGACATCGAGGTGCTTGAGCGAGTCCAGAGAAGGGCTACAAAGCTGGTGAAGGGTCTGGAGAACAAGCCTTACAAGGAGCGGCTGAGGGAGCTGGGACTATTTAGCCTGGAGAAGAGGAGGCTCAGGGGCTACCTTATCACACTCTACAGGTACCTTAAAGGAGGCTGTAGTGAGGTGGGGGTTGGTCTATTCTCCTATGTGCCTGGTGACAGGATGAGGGGGAATAGGCTAAAATTCTGCCAGGGGAGGTTTAGGTTGGATATTAGGAAAAACTTATTTACGGAAAGGGTTGTTAGTCACTGGAATAGGCTGCCCCAGGAAGTGGTTGAGTCACCATCCCTGGAGTTCTCTAAAAGACGTCTAGATGTAGAGCTTAGTGATACGGTTTAGCAGAGGACTTGTTAGCATTAGGTCAGAGGTTGGACTCAGTGATCTTGGAGGTCTCTTCCAACCTAGACTATTCTGTGATTCTCCACCTGAGAGGAGGAAAGGAAGGAATTCACAACACAGCGGCGATATCTGGTACATATTGCCCACTACAGTACTGAAAAGAGCTCCAATACTGAAGTGATAAAGACAGCATAAGAACTTCTATAGTGCAGGACAAAATGTTAGACTTTTTTTGCAATGAAAGATAACCACAAGTAACTGTGTTAAGTTATTCTCAACAAGAATTTTAATCTTCTCATCATCAAATCCCTAACTAATCTTGCTCCTGTTCAGACCCCATCTCTCATTTCTGTGTGCCCTTCTCTCTCTCCCACACTCTTCTTTTTATGCTTTTTTGTTCATTCCTCTGCCTCAGAATCAATCAACTCTTCAGTATGTTTCAAATAGTCTTACAGTATTTTTCCACTAATTGGCCTTTTTATTGCCTTCAAACAACTCTTTAAAACCCGTATCACCATTTCTTGGATAATTTCTTACCTAGATCCTTCAAAATGTATAACGCTATCCTTGTTGAGCATGATTTTCCATCATTATATACTTTGTGTAAACATTCACATCCACACAAAGACTAGAAAAGTGTGTTTAAAATGTAACCCCTTTTTCTTGTGCAAGCTTACCTGACTGCTCAAGAAAACAACGAGAGATTAGGTCTATAAAACAATGTTCAAGGAAAATGCTTTCAAAGAGCAATGGATAATGCTTTCAAGGTTGCAGTCTCAATGACTGATTTTAGGTAGCTTACTTAAACTGTAAACTAGTAACAGAATCACCAAAAAAATATTTTAAGTGTTTGTATATTTGCACTGAGTACCTCGTTAATGAGCAATAGAGCACTTTCCACTAGGCATGTAAAAAGTACTACTAAACAAATAGATAATCAAATTAAGGACACATTATTCTTGCAGAGTCTTACTGAATCAAGGTCAGACTAAAATTACATCTTTCAGACAGAGCCTCTGACTTTCAGAGTGCTCTAAATAAAACAAAAAGAGTTGATCTGACTTTTAGGACTCTTTCTCACTTTGCACAACATAGCAAGTGTTTAATGTGACTTTAGGATCTTCAGAAAAAGGATTTGCATCTTATATGCAAGGCAGCAAAAAGGGCAGATGGGAGTGACTGTAAAACTCATTCAGGTTCACAGTAATTCCCAAACTAGTTTCATCTGCTACTGTCTTCTAATCTAATTGTGCACAGATGCATATAATTAACAATGGCAGAAGTAAACAATCCTTCCTGAACCAAAAATGACCTATTCTTTTTTTGTTACTTAGTGTAATACAAGGATTTCATATTTCTTTGGTGGATAATATCAAATTTGTTCTGAGATCAAAAAAAATGCCTGGCACTTTTAAAGACTGTGATTTACAAAGAGCAAATCAATATTAAAATATTCAGTGACATTTGTTTAAGCAAAGTTCCTTTAGGGCATATTGCTAGAAAAGGCTGCCAGCGTTTTTCACAGTGTTATCTCCAGACCAGTAAGGTGCTATTCTAAGCTGTTTGCATTAAAATGATTAAAGAAGGAGTTACATGTAAAGAAAAAATCAGCATTTAACTCATTTGAATTAAAGAATCATCTTAGATTTATGCAGTTTTAATGCATGTACGATAATATAGATACTTACTCCATTTTTTTCCCTACTACTTTTAATTTCCAGATCTCTTCAGAAATTAACTTCTTAAATGAAATCATGCTGATCTGCTTTAGCAGTCTCAGTAACTGAACAACCCATATTCCTGCATGGTTGCAGAAATAATCCTTTTATGGTTATGCATAACCTAGGATCTAGAATAGTCATGTCCAAATATCTACTTCTGCACAACTCAAACTGTTGCTACCATGGTTGAAGCAAAGCAGGGGAGGGTAAATCTACTGCAGCTACTAACAGAAGAGGTAATTTCCCAGATGTAGTACCCTTCTTGTCAATTCTTAGCAATTGCTTCATGTTAACAAAAGTAGAACAGCTCTGTGTGGAGCTGTGGTAGAGAAAAAAAAAAAAAAAAAAAAAAAGACAATGTTCAAATGTTCTGTTGAGCAGCACCTGTCTACTGCTGTCTACTCTGCTAAAGAGGGAATAAAAGATAAATTGGTCAACAGGTCAGAACAAAAAGAATAAATTCTTATGAAAAGCCAGCTACTAAATATATATTGAAAATGGGTTTTTATTTAACTTTTTATCTATCTATTTATTTATTTATTTTTACTACCCTGAGATAATCTTTTCCTGGTTAGTAACTAGGTTAAGGATTTCTAGGGCATTAGAGAGCGACTCTGGAAGCTAGTCATTAACCTAAGCCAATATGGCACAATTCTCTCTGGGATAGCAGATACATTAAGCACTCAGAATCCTTAGAATTATCTCTTGTTTTTTACTCATTTGTGTTCTGAAGAAATCTTCAAGCCTTCTTAAGTATTAACGTGATCAAAATTTGACTGGATTTGACTTTGTATTCATGTAACCATCTCTCTTACATGATTTCAAATACATAAGGAAGAACGTACAGGACTTGGGAACAAACCATAACACTGTCTTTGTGATGTCTTGTTGATTATTTATTATTTCTGCACTGTACAGCTTGAATCAAACACTACTCCTGAGATTTTATGACATCAGCTTCACTTTATAATCCATGTTAAGCATTCCTAATATCTGATCTAAACCTTTTCTCTTTTAGTTTTAAACTGTTTCCACTGCCCATGTAAAAAGCCACTCTCAATCTTTTTTATAAGACCACCTTAAGTACTGAAAAGCAACTATGAAGACTCCCTGGAACTTTCTCTTCTTGATGTTAAACATCCCCAGCTCTCTCAGCCTTCCTTCATAGGATATACTCCAGCCTTCTGATAATTTTTGGGCCCTCCTCTCGACCAACTCTCACAGGTCCAAGCCTTTGTTGTGCCAGGGGTCCCAAATCAGGGGACAGTACTTCAGCTGGGGTCTCAAAAGAGTGGAATGGAGGGGAATAATCATCTCCCTTGATCTGCTGGCTGCTCCTCTCTTGATGCAGCCCAGGATGCAGTTGACTTTCCGGGCTGTTAGTGTGCTGGCTTGTCAAGCTTATTGTCTACCAGAACCCCAAGTCTTTCTCTGAAGGGCTGCTGTCAATGAGTTCTTCTCCCAGTCTGTTTGCCCTGGATTACCCTGGCCCAGGTGCAGCACCTTGCACTTGGACTTGTTGAACCTCATTAAGGTTCACATGGGCCCACTTATGTAGCTTGTCCAGGTCCTTTTGGATGGCATTCCTTCCTTCTGTTGTGTTGCCTGCACCACTCAGCTTGATGTCATCTTTAAACGTGCTGAGGGTGCACTCAATCCCACTATGTCACTGATAAAGATATTAAACAGTATTAGTCCCAAGACAGACAGAGAGACACTCAGGGACACTTGTCACTGGCCTCCACTTGGACATGGAGCGTACCATAACTCTCTGGCTGCAGCCATCCAGCCACTTCCTTATCCACTGAATGGTCCACCCATCAAATCCATATCTCTCCAATTTAGAGATAAGGGTGTCATGTAGGACTGTGTCAAAGGCCATACAGAAGTCCAGGTAGATGACATTGGTTGGTCTTCACTTCTCAACTGATGCAGTCACTCATTTATAGAAGGCCACCAGATTGTTCAGGCATGATTTGCCCTTGGTGAAGCCATGCTGGCTGTCCCAGATCACCTCCTTGTCTTGCATCTGCCTTGAAAATGTTTCCAAGAGGATCTCTTCCATGATCTTCCCAGGCACAGAGGTGAGGCTTACCAGCCTGTAGTTCCCCTGGTCTTCCTTTCTTCCCTTTATAAAAATAGGAGTAATATTTCCCTTTCTTCCAGTCATTGGGGACTTCATCTGAGTGCCAGAACTTTTCAAATATGATAGAGAGAGGCTTGGCAATTCCATCAGCCAGTTCCCTAAGGACCCTGGGATGCATGATATTGGGAGGGACTCTGCTCTCCCAGACTCTGCCCAGAGGCTTAGGGACTCGAGAGACATGAGAAGCCTGACAAGCAGTGAAGACTGAGGCAAAGAATTTGTTGAGTACCTCAGCCTTCTCCATGTCTGTTGTTACCAGTTCTCCCTTTTCATTTATCAGAGGGGATGTGGCCTCCTTGGCCTTTCCTTTCCAGCCAATGTACCTACAAAATCTCTTGTTATTTTTTGTATCCCTTGCCAAGCACAGTTTCATCGGTGCCTTGGCTTTCCTAATCCCATCCCTGTGTATCTAGACATAGTCCTTGTACTCTTCCCAGACCACATGTCCATTCTTCTACTGCCTGTGCATTTCTTTCTCACACTTCAATTTGACCAGCAGGTCCTTGCTCTGCCTTGCTGGTTTCCTGCCTTCACTGCTTGATTTGTTACACTGGGGATGGAGAGTTCTTGTCCTCTAAGTGTCCTTAAAGAGTAGCCAGTTCTGATTAGTTCCTCTGTCCCTAAGGACAGTTTCCTGGGAATCTCATCCACTCGTTCTTTAAACAGCTGCAAGTGGAAACACCAAGCTGGGGAAAAGTGTCAATCTGCCAGATGGTAGGAATGCCTTGCAGAGGGATCTGGACAGGTTGGGTCAGTGGTCCAAGGCCATTGGGATGAGGTTCAACATGGCTAAGTGCTGGGTCCTGCACTTGAGGCACAACAACCCCATGCAATGCAACAAACTTGGGGCAGAGTGGCTGGGAAGTTGTGCAGAGGAAATGGATCTGGAGGTTGATGCTCACCTGAACATGAGCCAGTAGTGTGCCCAGGTGACCAAGGAGGCCAACAGCATCCTAGCTTGTATCAGGAATAGTGTAGCCAGCAGGACCAGGGAGGTGATCATCCCCCCTGTACTCTGCTCTGGTAGGCACACCTCGAGTATTGTGTTCAGCTTTGGATCCCTCACTACAAGAACAACATCGAGGCCCTGGAGCATGTCCAGAGAAGGATAACAAAGCTTGTGAAGGGTCTGGATCACAAGTCCTACAAGGAGCGGCTGAGGGAACTGGGGTTGTTTAGTCTGGAGAAGAGGAGGCTCAGGGGAGACCTTATTGCTCTCTACAACTACCTGAAAGGAAGGTGTGGGGAGTGGGGGATTCACCTCTTCTTGCACAGATATCTAGTGATAGGACTAGAGGGAATGGCCTCACATTCTGTCAGGGGAGGTTCAGGTTGGGTATTAGGATAAATTTCTTCTTGGAAAGAGTGTTTAGGCATTGGAACGGGTTGCCTGGGGAGGTGGTGGCGTCACTGTCCCTGGGGGTGTTTAAGGAAAGGTTGGATATGGTGCTTAGGGACGTGGTTTAGTGGGTGATATTAGTAGAAGAATGGTTGGACTAGATGATCTGGAGGTCTTTTACAACCTTAATGATTCTGTGATTCTATGATATTACTGCCAGGAATCTGGCCACTTTCTTCACTTTCATAGATAGAACCTTGAAGTTTCCCTGGAAAATTAATTACTTTGGAGGTAAAGCTAGGATAATTACTGATGTCTTCACAGAAACTATGTTCTCGTATTAACATATAGATTATAAATTGTTAATTCCAGTGAATAATTCTAATAGCAATAGGAACTGAAGAGTTTGCCCTGTGAGTGGCATAGAAAATACTTTCTGCCTAAACACTGAAGGTTTAGGTTTATTTCCCCTTCAAAACAAAAACAGTCTTAGCAGTAAAGCAAAACACAAAGTCTATGCAATGAAATGAATATGAAATGGCAGTTAATGTTTCTGTGACATTTACTAATGACTACTGGTATAAATGCCAGTTTCCTTATTAAATCCCTATCACAACATGTAAGTCAAGGATGTTAATTTCTCCTGTCTTTGAGAGACACTCAAATTTTCCTTTATTGGTAGAGCAAAAAGAAACCTACTAAGACTTTTAGTTATCCCGCTGTACCATAGAGTGTTGGCTGAAGTCAACATGCTTTTCATGTTGTGCATTCCCATAGACTCCTGGTTCACTAAATATTGGTAAGGAAACATAGATTAGGTTCTCTGAGTCATGAGTTGAAATTTGACTTAGATCTACCATGAAATTTGACTTAGATCTACCAATCAATCAGATGTAGATGACATTTACAGATGGTTTATTTATTTCACATGGAATGTTCCTCCTGAGCTGATCCATACACCCACAAAACTTAATGATGTAAATAAATCATTCATTAGTTGTAAAGTAAAATGCGTATTTGCTTGTAACTCTCTTCCCTTTCAACATGCACATATCTTATCTTCTTAGTTTTCAATATTTTTCTATCAGAAAAAGGATGTTAATTTATATTTGCCCAGGGTTTATCACAGTGGCTTTTTCTCTGTCTTTTCATTGCAGTCATCAGGCACAACAATAATAAACAGTGACACAGAAATGAATGATCTACACTTCACTATTCTCTAGATCATCATTGAACATATTTATACCACGTGGTAAAGTCTACAAAATCTGTTTTTTCTCCTTTACTGCGATGATTCTGCAATCTGTCACAAACAGCAGCATACTCAACTAAAATTTCATGTATAAAACATTAAGCATACAGTTTCAACTGACTTATCCGTCTGTCCTTTGTGTGTGTCCTTAGTGCACAACCATATTTTATTCTTTTATAGAAGCCCTATAACATTTTTATAAATTGCAATATAATGAGTGTTCTACTCTACTTTTAAGACATCAAAAGCAAGGATGCTCCAATGAATTAGAAGCTGTGCTGCAGTGCAGTCACGACTCTCTGATAAATATACAAATACAATGCTCATCTCACAACCTATTATTCAACTTATTTTCAATTTGCTGAAAACAGTTATGTACAGTAAGTAATAAACAACTCATTCATTACCTAAAACTTGTGCAATGAAGAGTTTTGAAGCCAGAAAGTTAGCTGTTGAAGCAATAAACAGGTGCAAGCACATGCATGTCTGTGCATGTGTGGTCACACACCTACATTTAATATGCATAAACATGTATAAACTCTTTTCTCTGAGAATGATGACAATTTCAAGCTTCTGAAAATGGGCAGTGTGTTTAAGAAAAAAAATCATATTAAAAGCAAACCTGGTTTTAGAGGAAATAGAAAAATGAGAATACAACTTTTAGTAACATGTACTCGACTTTAAAAAATTGTGAGATGGCATGATCCTGATATGCTTAATTTTCATTACAAATAGCTCATTGCTGGGAAGCTATTATTCTACTTAAATAGCCTTGTGATTGCCCTATAGAAAATCTGATAGACTATAATTTGCTTGTATTTAGTGGCTTTTTTTTTTTTTTTTTCTTTTTTTTTTTTTTTTTTCCAAGCACTGCAATTTGGGCACTATAGTTCAGGCTCTGTCAGTATTTCAGTTTATTGTAAGCTTTGATTTCTCAAGGATTTATATTTCAGTTATAAAAATTTAGTTCAGAAATGCATCACACAAAGCATAAGACAGAAAGGAAATAAGTAGTAGCATACTGACAGTACTTGTGAAACAGCTCATGCAACTGGTTTACCACTTAGTATTCCAACAGAGTAAGGCCAGACTGGTAGACAGTTCTACAGGTTTTATTTTGAACAGGAAAAAAAAAAAAAAAAAAAAAAAAAAGGAAAAATCCCTACAAAATATTTCTCTTTAGTTCTCCAGAGAATTTGTCATGAAATTTTTGACATTTCCTTGAAATAGACTGTTCAGAGGCAAAGGACAGATTTGATTAATATTTCAACTTGAGCTAATGTTGGAAAACATCTGGAAATTCTTGAAATATGTTATTTGACATGTTCTAAATTAAGAGGATCCTTTTTCAGTTTAACTTTTTGGTTGTTTTAAAATATAAGTTAAAATATGCTGTATGGATGACACTCTACCAAGTCAAGTAATAATACCTCTAATAAATGCCAACTCCCTGTTTTAAATTGAAAGTATTTTCTGAGGGAGCAATGGGTTATAGTGGTTGAGTGCTGCAGTATTGAAGAAATTTTTTGAATGTATCTGTGCAGCTTTGATAGCTGAACTGGGAACAACAGGATAGCCTGAAAGTCAACAGATATGCTATGGGAACAATCTAATCTTGTTGTGCACCAGAAACTTTATCTAGTAGACAATTATATGAGAGGGGAAAAAAAAAAAAAAAGAGAGAGAGAAGAAAATAAAATACTTAATTATTAGTTTAAACACTGTTGAGGGGAAGGGAAAACAAACTATTAGAAAAATAGAAATTGGAATGTTGCTCCATGCAGTACAATAAGGAAACAATACAGATCCCTAGAAGGAGAGGAAAGAGATGAACCCCCACAACCTCAGCTCCTAATCTTCATGTTCTGCATATATGTTTGTGTAAGATTAGAACAGATGCACTAATGTAAATAATGCAAATAAGTTTCTCAAAAGTTATTCAGAGGCTGCACCTCAACAATAGATTGAAAGAATCAACTTAGCCTTAACTGAAATCTGGGGTATCCTTGGAGGGGGACTATAAGAGGATAGTTCTGCAGAGTAGTACAGAACACTCCCTCCATAAAGAGGGAGGGAGTATAAAGACAAATTTGGGGGATGTCAGATTGAACTAATCTTTGGGACAGATTGTAATTTTTTAACATTGCTCAAAGCAGAGGAGAATGATAAAACTACAATGTGGGAAGATGACATCCTCAAAAAGGCTATAAAATACTTAAAATAGAAACATCTATACAGGTATTCAAGAGTACTAAAACTCTGAACAGAACTAACACCAGTTGTACATATGGACCTATGAAATCAGTGGTGTGGCTAGCATGACACAGCAGAACCAATTCATTCCCATGTCAGGGAATGACATGGTTCTTGCATACCAGCACTGAAAAAGATCTCTTTGTTTCTGTTTTTATGTTATTTTATTTTACTTAACTGAAGGTGTGTGGACTGTTTCAATGCATATTTGTTAAGGCATTCTGTTTGCCTTTTATCTACAGATGTGGTGCCAGCAGTTTTGATAATGAAATACTACAGAATTAGTCCTGAAAACAAACATTTGTAATTGATTTATTACACTCCTTTTATCAGAACAAGTTTGTGCTTTATGTTCAATATTTGCAAGATAAAACATACCCAATTTCAAAGTATCAGTCTCCTATTACACAGGTACTATAAAGATGCTGTATTAATTTCTTTACAGATTTTTGCAAGGTATGTGACAAAAAAAAGTAGAATTAAATCACAAACCATCACTATTACTATTTCAATACAATATTTGGTCATTTGCCTTCCAGTAGAAGAGTCTTCTTCAGTCTTTTGTTTACTATAAAACTCACATTGGAATGGATAACTAACTGTTTTAGCTTCCTATCCTTAAGCATAGAGGCTGTTTATTTTATTAATGGTTTTAATCACATACACCCTTTATTTTTGTCCTAAAATTTTACTATGCCTGGTTCTTGCCCCTTAACTTTAGCTCAATGAAAACATGTTCACAGAATCACAGAACTGAAGCGGTTGGAAGGGACCTCAAGAGATCATCAGGACCAACCCCCCTGCCAAAGCAGGTTCCTTAGAGCAGGCTGCCCAGGTAGGTGTCCAGATGGGCCTTGAATATCTCTAGAGAAGGAGACTCCACAACCTCCCTGGGAAGCCTGTTCCAGCGCTCCATCGCCGTGAAGTTCTTTCGCATGTTGGTGCAGAACTTCCTGTGCTCCATTTTGTGGCCATTACCCCTTGTCCTGTCCCCACAAAACGCTGAAAAGAGGTTAGCCAAATCCCTCTGTTTCACACACTTCAGGTATTTATAAACATTTATAAGATCCCCTCTCAGTCTTCTTTTCTCCAGGCTGAACAGACCCAGGTTTCTCAGCCTTTCCCCAGAGGGAAGATGCTCCAGGCCCCATATCATTTTTGTGGCCCTCCGCTGGAATCTTTCCAGGAAATCCCTGTCTTTTTTGTACCAGGTAGCCCAGAACTGGACACAGTACTCCAGGTGAGGCCTGACCAGGGCAGAGTAGAGGGGGAGGATCACCTCCCTTGACCTGCTGGCCATGTTCCTTTTAATAACATGCCAAGATGCCCTTGGCCCTCTTGGCCACCAGGGCACACTGATGGCTCATGGTCAACCTGTCATCTACCAGGACCCCCAGGTCCTTCTCCTTGGAGCTCCTCTCCAGCAGGTCGTCCCCCAACCTGTACTGATACTTCTGGTTGTTCCTTCCCAGGTGCAGGACTTTATACTTGCTCTTATTAAACCTCGTTTGGTTTCTTACTGACCATCTCTCCAGCCTGTCCAGGTCTCACTGAATGGCAGCACAGCCTTCTCGCATGTCAGCCGCTTCTCCCAGCTTTGTGTCATTGGCATACGTGCTGAGAGCGGACACTATTCCCTCATCAAGGTGAAGGTGTTGAACAGGACTGGACCCAGCACTAACCCCTGGGGAATACCGCTAGACACAGGTCTCCAGCCGGACTCTGTGCCACTGATCACCACCCTCTGAGCTTGGCCAGTCAGCCAGTTCTCAACACACCTTACTGTCCACTCATCTATCCCCCACTTTCTCAGAATGTTGATGATCCCTGCTGCTTCAGCTCCCTGCTCTTCAAGAGATTGCAAAGAAATGTTGAAATCACATTTTTATGTGGTCAAGTCTTTTCTTACAGAATGTTGCTAATATCTCAAGCTTTGTAGCACCTTCCTCCTTCATAGAACCATTCCATAGAACCAATAATTCTATAATTCACAGAATCATAAGACAGAGTTGGAAGGGACCCACAGGAGACCTAACCCTGGCTACATACAGGACCACCCCAAAATCAAACCATATGTCTGAGAGTGTTGTCCAAATGTTTCTTGAACTCTGGCAGGCTTGGTGCCATGACTGCTTCCCTGGGGAGCCTGTTCCATTGCCCGACCACCCTCTCAGTGAAGAGCCTTTTCCTAATATTCATTCTGAACCTCCCCTAACACGGATTCATGCTGTTCCCCTGGATCCTAGGATGATCTACTTGCATCTATGTGCAGCAGGTACTGTAGCAGTGATCAGTGCAGAGAAGGGGCATCTCGGGTGTTTAGTCATGCCTTTGCTGAGCTCTAGTTATAAAATAATAAATATGTCAAGCTGCTATAAAAGGTCTCAATGACAGTAACCTCTGGTCAGGCTCAACAGGAATGTATACATGATCCTTTCTTCCCACCTCACTTTCTCTACCCTAATATACACCATTAGAAAAATTAAGCCCTTATCATTTCCACAAGTACCTACAATGTTGTGACTCTCTATTTTCAGTCTCATGTCTAGTTGTGCCCAAGATTTTTTTTTCCGTTTTATTTTCTCCTGATTTGACTTGATTTTGAATCCTGATTTCAAAATATACTGTTCTATCCCCATTCTCCGCTTTTTGAACACATACTCTTTTCTCCTGATCTCCTAGTTGGAGTCCTGGTCATCATTAACAATACTAGCAGTGAATTTAGCCAGCTGCTCTAGTTTTGCTATATTTTTACCATCAGATACACATCTCTTCTTTCTACCTTTTACTATTATGCATATTCCTGAGCAGACAAAAGAGTCTGAAATAATATGCCAAAATTCTTTGTGGGAACCAAAATTTTATTAGTGAACATGGCACTGAACATTTGTATTTACCAGGTGTCCTCACATATGCAAAATTTGAACATCTCCTTGCAGTGAAGGAACGAATGAACAGCTGTATTAAGTCTCACAGTGCTAATGCTCTGGATGTAGCCTGAGTACTAATGCTTTGCTGTAGCCAGAAGTATTTTTGGATTAAGGAAAATGCAAATTCTATAAATCAGCATTTACAGAAATTAAATGCTGAAAAAAAATGCTTTCCTAGTGGAATTAAACTAGGTTTTGTCATTTATTTGAATTTGTCCAACAGTAATAGACAGTAAAGCTTGAAGTCTGATGTGAAATCCAGTTATTCTATAAAGTTTTGCTAAAACAGCATTTCTGAGATATGTACTCCCTAGTAGGTGCTTCCTGTTTTTGAAGAATCAAACCTACATTCAGCTCTTCAAAACAAAGCTGAGAAGGAAAATAAGAAAAGGTTTACTTTCTACAGATATAACTCAGAAAATGGCCAACAGCAAAAGGAAACAGTCCAAGTTTGGAAGAAAGTATTTCTTAACCTGTTTCACTGTAGCAATTGCCCATTCTGGTGTTTCATGCTAACATATTTTTATTTGCTCTCCAGGGTTCTGGTATGGAGTATGGAAATCAAAGTCACACTGACTGATTGCACACTGTGACATGGTATAGCCATTCATTCTTAAGTAGAACATTATGAAATAAATTATAGTAAAAATGGCATCAGATGAATCAAGATTAGCTAAGTACTTAATTCTTAGACTTCATCAAACCCCAACTTTTGTGGGTAGCTCTCCACTTTAGAAATCAGGGATTTGATCACGCTATGTCAAACTCACTTCAGAAGAATTCATCATAGTTTAATTGAGCCAGTCTACAATGGATGAGAATTTTAAAGCTTCAATTTAGAAATGCAGAAAGCTAAGATTTTAATAACTAGATATTCTTTTTTCACTAATACTTTAAATGAAAAAATAAAGAACAATGAAAAGTGAAACAAGTGACACAAGTGAAAAGTGAAACGAGTGACATAGAAACAAGTTAACTATGTCTTTCTGGTCCAGTATATGAGATACTACATCAAACAATACTTGAAATAGGCTAGGATAGGATAGGACAGGATAGTTCAGCTGGACAGGAGCTTCAAAGATCATCAAATCCAACTGCCTGACCACTTCAGGGTTAGACAAAAGTTAAAGCATTTTATTAAGAGCATTATCCAAATGACTTTTGAACACTGACAGACATGGGGCATCAACCACCTCTCTAGGAAGACTGTTCCAGTGTTTGACCACCCTCACAGTGAAGAAATTATTCCTAATATCTAGTCTAAACCTCCCCCAGTGCAGCTTTGTGCCCAGGGAGTAGTTACCAATGAGAAGAGATTGGCACCTCCCTCTCCATTTCTCCTCCTCAGGAAGTTGTAGAGGGCAATGAGGTCACATTAGCCTCTTCTTCTCCAAACTAGACAAACTTAAGTGAATTACAATTTCAAAATATTATTAGTAGTACTCAGAATTAACGTATCCTGATAACTTACAAGGTTTTTCTCATGACTATTTTATTTTATTTTATTGCCTAAAAATTGAAAGACTTGATATTCTAATACTAGATGGTATTCAATCCTTGATTCTACAGTGAAGGATTGAAGTGTGACTTCTTCAGTCACAGTAGAACAACTTCTGCTGTCAAACACATGCTGAGGTCCAGGTGTAAACACTCAAAGGAATCAGCAGAAAGGACTCACCTGGCAACTTAAGGCCAGTGCACAACTAAGCTGAATAGATTATTATTATGAAAATTAAAGCATATCTTTAAGTTTAAGTCACAGTGCAAAAAGCAATCTGTTTTCCTTAAAGCAAATTAGAGTTTAGCATCAATGTTTACCGTTGACAGGGACAGCCTGTAAAACTCAGGAGGCATACTTCTACTGCTGATTTATAAAGTTTATGATTTTATGCTTTATAAAGAATTA
Source organism: Heteronetta atricapilla (assembly GCA_011075105.1). Taxonomy (NCBI): domain Eukaryota; kingdom Metazoa; phylum Chordata; class Aves; order Anseriformes; family Anatidae; genus Heteronetta; species Heteronetta atricapilla. The sequence continues at coordinate 56,024,521 of CM021732.1, forward strand.
GAAGAAAAAAAAAGCATAGAAGTTATAACTAAATGGAGAAAATTTAAGCTTGCTAGGTGTCTATGCCTTTAATGAGAAGTACTACAATACATGCTTGCAATAAGTCACGCTATGACAGGGGTACATGATACATTCTAAAAGATATTTTTTTCAGACAGATGCTGAAAAATATATTTTTTAATACTCTGTGGGAAGAAATGTTTTATTAGGCTTTGAAAAAACTGTAGCAGTATACAGTTATTGCACACATGTCAAGTTCAAGAGCTGTATATATATGTATTATTCCACAATAAAAAGTGCAAATGGAAATAATTATGTGGCAACATCATTCTGTAATTATGTGGCAACATCATCTTCACTTCCACATACAAACAATTGTCACATTCAAAGTATGAATGTGTGACAAGAAAATATGCAGTGTTTAACTAACAGAATGCTTTTTGGGTCTTCTTGAGGGCAGTGTGCAGGTCATTTGAAAGCTCTGAAGTATATACTTCCACACCATGGATTTATTGGATTTATATTATCCTAAAAATAAGGGTCCATGTATTTTCCAAAATACTTAGTGTTTACCCTAAATTTATATTTTCCCTCAGAGGTTTTTCTTTCTCCTTTCTTTAAATTCCATTCTTTTATGCTTTCTTTTTGGGAAAAGATGGAGGGGGCATTTCTCAAAATCTGAGAAGTGTTGCTGGATGGAGGTAAAATGAAGCAGAAAAAAATCACTGTCTCATTTAGAGCTAACAAGTGGTATCAATAGGATACCATAGATGTGATTATCTTTTGCTTCTTTCTTTTGCAGTACCATCTACTGTTGCAAAATACCTGTTACATGGCAGGACAGAACTGGGGTGAACTTACTGGTATTGTCTGGTGATAAACACTGTTTATGAAAAGAGTAGCTCCTTGCCTTTGCCTCTGCAAAGGATTTAATTCTACCTTTTTCAGATGGTTACTTTAAATTACAATTTATTTCAGTGATCTCATTTAAAGCTCAATCCTGATCTTATATAAATCAGCATTTCTACCAAAGAAGAATCTGTCTTGTAACTACAATATTAGGGTCCTGATTTTAGAGTACGATAATTTAGCAGAGTTTATGTTAGTCTGATCCTCTTGTGAGCCACCTCCTTTCATTACAGTAAGAGACTTAGCAATTTTGTGTCCTCACTGCACCATCAAACACATAAAAGACAAACCTTCACAACATGTTACAGATCAGAGATAAATCGGCTACCAAAACCTGCTTGAAGTTTTGTAAGGTACTCAAAAAAAAACTTTATAGTGAGTCACCAGTCCTACAAAGATAGGTCACATTTAAATTATGAACTAATACATTATTTATATTGGAGAGATTGTAATTCAGAAATCATAGCTACAAACAGTATAAAGGTCTATGCAAGAGCAGTGAAATTATACTGCTATTTTCTCAGCTACACAGATAAATTATTTCTAAGCAATATATATCATAAATAGTGGTGCTACACAAATAAGCTGTCCCTGAATTGTAGAGGAACAGGACAAAATGCTATAAATTTCAGGGAAAAAGTGAGCATGGTTTACAAGATAATGACTGTTCTCACAGACAGAAGAATACATGGTTCCCAGTAGACTACAAACTGCAGTTTAAGCCAGGAACTCCACTGACAGAACTGATAGCTAGAGTCTAAAGAAAGAACCATAAAATCATGAAATAAAAATACCAGGTATTATCAGGTTTAAATTGGAAATCTATGGTGTAGGAAAAGCAAATTTATCATGCATGAGATGGAGAAAGAATGTTAGTGAACATGTGATCTAGAAAATATAATTTTGCTCTAAAATGCTATTTTTATCGAGTGCCGAGACTCCTCTTCTTCAGGCTGAATCATCCCAGCTCTCTCAGCCTCTTCTCACATTAAAGATGCTCTAGTCCTTTCATCTTCATGGTGCTTCACTGGACTCTCTCCAGCATGTCCACGTTTCTCTTGTACTGGGAAGCCCATATACAAAGACAGCACTCTAGGTGTGGCTTCATAAGTGATGAGAAGAGGGGAAGGATTACCTCCCTCAAACTGCTAGCAATACTTTGCCTAATGCAGCCCAGGATACTGCTGGCTTTTTTTTTATTTTATTTTATTATTTTTTTTTTTTGCCACAACAGTGCACTGCTGATTCATGGCCTGCTTAGTATCCACCAGTACCCCTAGGGTCTTCTCTGCAAAGCTGCTTTCCAGTTGGTCAGCCTCCAAATTGTACAAGTGCCTGGAATGGTGCCTTCCCAAGTGCAGAACTTTTCATTTCACTTTATTGAGCTTTATTAGATTCCTGTTAAAACATTTCTCTAGCCTGCCAAGTTCCAGATATTCCTACAAGTTCTGTATTGTCTGCAACCTTCCTGAGTGGACACTTTGCCCCAGTGTCCAGTTCATTAATGAAAATGTTGAACAGTATCAGCACCCATATTGACCCCTGGGGTGTACCACTAGTCACTTGTCTTCAGCTGGACTTTTTGGCACTGTTAATAGCCATTTGGGCCCATCCCTTAAATTCATTTTCAACCAGCTTCACTGTCCACTTATCTAAATCATACTTTTTCAGATTGTCTATGAGGACATTATGGGAACCGATGTTGAAGGCTTACTAAAGCATGTAAAGGTAAACAACATGCACAGCTCTCCCCTAGTCCATGAAGCCAATCTCTGCATTATAGAAGGTTGGTCAAGCATTTTCCCCTCACAAATCCGTACTGACTACTCCCAATAATGTTTTTGTCTTCTACATGTTTGGAAATGGTTTTCAGGAGGATTTTCTTCACCACCCTCTCAGGGACTGAGGTGAGGCAGAACAGCCTATATTTCCCCAGATCTTCCTTCTTGCTTTTCTTGAAGATAAGAGTGACATTTGTTCTCTTCCAGTCTTCTATAATCTCTCCCAGTATCCATGGCCTTTCAACAATGATCAATAGTAGCCTTACAGTGACATCAGCCAGATTCTTCAGCACTTGTTGGCACAACACATCAGGCCCCATGGACATACGTTCGGTTTGTTGAAAGTACTCCCTAACCTGGTCTTCCATGTAAGTCTACCTTGTTTCAGACCCTCTGATCTGATGTTCCTGGGATTCCTGATGGCCAATATTACTGGCAAAGACTGAGGCAAAGAAGGCATTCAATACTTCAGCCTGTTCCACACTGTCACCAGTTTTCCTACCCCATTCAGCAGCAGGCCTATATTTTCCCCTTTTGCTCTTTATATACTAGTAGAATTTGTGAACCTTTTACAATATATGTACTTCATGTAAGCCAGGATTTCTAATGGATTAGAAGTGATTTGTCATATGGTCTTTTGAGAATCCTGAGGTTACACAGTCATGGAACATGAGGTAACATAGCTTACACCAAAGCTCTGAACAGGATGTAATTGAATGAAAACAATGTAGCATGTACTGTCAAATAATGGCTGTATTCTAAAGATCAGGATGCATGATTAATTTTACCAGCAAAGAAAACTTATAATACAAGAAGTGGTGCAGACAAGTGAAAGGCACACAGGGAAATAAGAATCACAGATGAGAATTACTGCAGCTAGGATACATAGCTTAATTATGCTATCCTCACAAGAGGAAAAAAAAAAAAAAAAAAAGATCATTAGCAGCCAGGAGGGATAAGTACCTCAGTTTTATTACTCACACAAAACATTCAAGTGAACATACGCTTTAAAATGCCAGTGTCTCATTCTGACCTCTTTTTAGGCTATCAAAATTTGTGACTCTCATTTCCTTATACATTTTAATTTCTGGCATGTTCTGGAAACTTCCTACAGCACAATATTCACAACAAAATTCACGGTATAGACGGGGTCAAAGTATCTCACATTAATTCCAAAAATTTAATGTTATAACAAAATTTAGAAATGTAACTGAATTCACAGACATAGGCTTTATTTCTATCTATGACTATGAACAGGTTCATGACCCATAGGACTCCCAGTGACCATGCTGGTGCTGCTGTAGTAGCCTTATCCTGTGGATCTTTTGGGGACAAGTCCTGGGTGGAAGTATTCAAATTAAGATTCTGTAATTGCTCCATTCCCACCACTGTCTAAAGCATGCCAATGCTGCAGTCTAGACAGGGCTTCCTCTGACACACTTAACCCACAAACCAGAGGCTCATCTCACACTTTCCTTGTCTGGGCTATACATTCCACTACAATCTTCCTACCCTTTGTGATGGGCAGTTATTGATTTCACCACAACTGCGTGTTCTAACTAGCTGATGCTCCTGAGGTGCAGGCAGGGCAAAGGTGTAGCCTGGAGGAACAGAAGGGTGATCAACAAACATGACACTAAGCATCCAGCACATCTGAAAGACTGAGACAACAGATAGAGTCTGCTATATATTCTGTATAATTTTTTGGTTCACTGAAGGCATTAAAAAGTGTCTGGAGAGAATCAGATTCAACCTCATGCATGCTATGCATTGGTAAATTGGGATAATACCATTTTCTACACACAGGTGAATAATTTCTGGGTGGTTAATATCAGGATGCAAAAGGCCTCTTTTAAGGTCCTGTACCACAAAGTGATGCAGACCAGAGAGAGAAAGGATGCAAATTTCCAGGATCTGATCTGTCCATGTGGTCCAGAAAGGCAGTGTCTTCCAGATGCTAACTGTGAAAACACTTCTAGATTCTCTGAGAAAGCCTGAGATTTCTCTCCTTTTCATTTTCTAGTGAAGTGTTTGCACATATCCTGACTTGTATTTCAACAGAACAGATCAAAATAGAAACGTATTCTAAAATGAAACCTTTTAAGCCTAAAAGGTTAAATTCGCTTTCAACAAATTAGGGGATCCAGAATTACCTTCTATAATTTGAAGATATTTTTTATAATGGCTGCACACACTCCTCCCTCCACCTACTTTATACACAGAAAGACATATTGGTATGCTACAAATATGATCAGCTTTTGATGGGAATATATAAACCTGCCTAGTTCACCAGTGGTATCTCTCACTGTAAGGCATAATCTTTTTTTAATTTTATTTTTATTATATATATATACATATATATATGTATATATATAGTAATAAGAATAGCTCATCACAAAAAAACAGGTCTCTTCTTTCTGTCCTTCAGTGAGGAGAGACTGAGCTCACCTGGCTACCATCTGCTTTGAAAAATATTGAGACCATTATATTTGACTACACCACGGAGAATATAGTGAACAGAAATAGATGAATATCCTAAGACCGTATCACTTTGTTTAATTATGAACATTTCCACTTATCACAACCTCTCTGCAACATTTGCTAGATTTAGGACAAGACAGGGCAATGGAAGATTTGAGAGTTAGCCACAGAACTCAAAAAAGTCAAAAACTTATTAGCATTTTCTGCATGACATAATTACATAATTACATTCCATTTCTATCCTTACATTAATGTACAAAACCCTGTACAGAGCAGCAACTTAAATAGCTCCTACTCTGGAGGCTGATTAGTTCAGATTGAGGAAGCAATAGGAAACCAGAATTTACAGGCCTGCGGAGGTACCATCCGCAGCTGTGGAGGTAAGGAGTAATTAACTGATCTTCAAATTGAGGTGTGGTGAAAAAGCACGTACCTACCTGCTAGTGATTTTCTGTGGAGAGAAGCTGGGCAGGAAAGCTATCAGTATACATACCTACACATCCATCCAGCTATCCAGATCCAACTTTGTGTAGCTGGTTAGCTAGAGGAAAACAAAGCATGACTCTTGTGGATGCCCAGTTTCTGTCATCATGAAGAATTCTCTTTTAATTTGATGAAAAAATACTGATTAGGTACAAACTGATTTGGATGGTATTATGGGAAATAATACCAGGACATCAGATGGTACCACCTCTAATTAGATTTCATGCTCTTTCATTCAGATCTTCACAGTGCTGCTAGGAAGTTGTTTCCTACTATGTATTAACTAGACCATGGCCTCTTTAACTGAAAATCAACAGAGAAATTTTGAGGATTACACCAATATTGATAAATGTCTTCCATTTTGCAGAAGAGCAGTATTCCCTTTGTCCAAAATGTTTTCTTAGTGATCTCTCATGTCACCCATCTGTTTAATGAGCAAATGAAAATAAGGGGGTGGTACACAATTATATCTTCCCTGAAAGATGTGGAGTTAATTGACAGAATTGGATAGCCTTACAGAAAATAGCAGACCAAATAGACAAAAGAAAATGAATGTCCTATGAAAAAACAAATGAAACAACAACAACAAAAAATCTAAAACAAACAAACAAAAAACAATAGTGGAATAATTTACATGAATACAGTGGGATTCTGGTGGTACCTTCTGTTGGGCACATAGCATACCTTGTTGTCAGATGCATTTATATTCTCAGTGCAATGTCTAAACCACTGTTCTCTTGAATTTCCAAATACCATCTAGTCCAAATAATAGCTGATTTATCCTACCTATGGCTGGATGGCCCACTTCTCTTTAATAGAAACTCTGCAAAGTGATTTGTGAATTCTCTGCAACAGAACTAATTTTGACATGCTTTCTCTTTATGTCTTTATTCTGGGTCCCAGGGAGGTAGCAGGCCTCCCTGCAAAGTGGGTCCAGTCTTCATATTGGGCCTTTTGTTCCCTTCAGAAGGGAATCTCCCATGACAACAACCCATCTTTTTTTTCTTTGTGGGAGCTGTTTCAATGCAGGGCACAAGTCAAAATGACTTTGGTGACACTTCCAAGCCAGATGTACTGTGCTCTTCAATATTGTTCAGATCAGCCTGCATAGATAGCTTCATACCTATTGCACACAGGCACATGCAAAGATGGGGAAGTCCCTGAGGGGATGGGCCTGCTGTGCCATAGGGACTTGTTGCCACTGCCCCTTGTCCTTTAGGTCAACACATTCAGCCAGGTGGAGAGAGGTTAAGGAGTCCTCCATATTGTGTGTCCCTTTAACCTGTTGGACTTGTTTCTGAGAAGGTAGGGAGTGACTCCAGTAGTCTGTTCCCTCTTGGACTCCCAGACACTCCTCAGCCTCTTCCTGAAGCTGTCACCAGGTGGAGGAATGCCTCCACTGGGCACACCTCCCACAGCTGTGCTTGCTCCTGCAATCCTATACTGGCATTGAGAGTAGGGCACACTCTGCAGTCTGACACCTTGGAGCAGCATGTTCCCCTCAGAGCTCCAGCTGGGAGGCTGCGTTGCTTGTGGAAGGTGCCGAGCTTCAAGAGGCCATGGCCTTTTGCCAGGTGGATACCATTTCTCCTGATCGAGCTGGCCAAGCTCCCACACACTCTATGCATGCCAGCTGCCACCCTGACTCACACCCTATGCATGCCCTGTTTGTCCACCCTGGTTGCTGCACTCCCTAGCAGCTGCCTTTGTATGTAAGAGGGGAATGGGACCACTCCTGGCTCTGTCCAAGTCCTGTCAGCCACTCTTGCAAGGGTTGCCAGGTCCCAAGCAACTCCCTCAGCTGCCTCAAGGGGCCTCGATGCCTTGATGTAGGGAACCCCCAGTACACTGCAAAAACAGCTTTATGACTATACAACAAAATTAATAAACTAACTATTCTGTCACTGGAAAGTCATCTTTGGAAATCTTCTTGAAGTAGCAGCTCAGTATTCGGAAACAGCCAAAAAGGCAATCAGAATTCTAACAACTGATATAAAACAAAATGATTATGAAAGCAAGATTTTGTCAGTACAGATATTCACAGCACCCCACATTTCGAATATACCATGTATTTCTTTGTATCACATCTCAAAGAATAAGGAGAGGCTGTCAGGATCTTGAAAAAAAAAAAAAAAAAAAAAAAAAAAAAGGACAGTTAAGGGGTAATAGTAGACTGCAAGTCTATAAAAAGAATGGTATGGCAAACTGGAACTAGGAATGATTAGACATCAGTCTCACAGTATAAAAACTAATGAGAATTTCCTGCAGTTACCAAGCATCAAGGTCAAAACAAAAAGTCCTTCATCATGCTCTTCCACTGTGGAAATCATTACAACTGGATTTCAAAGGGAGGGACAAAAAACAAAAGAGAGTAGATAAACTCTTTTTTTTTTTTTTTTTTCTCCAGAGTAGAAAAGATGAGGGAAGATAAACAGAGATGCAGCACCCTAATAAAGAATTCCTTAAACTGCTGGTGGCTGAAAAACAGACCAGGGAAATACTATCCTGCACTTACCCTGTTTCTTGAATGTTTACCCCAAGTATCTGTTAGATGACATTGTTTGCTACAAAATACTAGGGCTGATGGAGTTTGCATCTGATTATTATGGCATCCTTTTTAGAAAGTTATTGTCAGGGATGAGCAGGAGTCCCCTCTGTTCAGGAAGAAGAGCTGGGAGCTTAGAGTGAAAGCAAGGCAGGCAGGGCACCAACCTCATTGATAGGTCCCAAAGTACCAAGCAGAGTAAGCCATGCCAGTTGGGTGATCCAGACTGTGAGCTGAGCTGGCAGTGATGCAGGTCTAGCCAGGAGATGAAATGGGTCAGGGAATGAATCAGAGAGGTAGATGACTAGGCAATGGAAAAGCAGTAGAGTAGAACAGGCAAAGGCCAAATTAAAAGGGAAGCTTTAAAGTAAAAAGGGGTTGAGAACATTCCTTCTCAAAGCTTTTCCTGACAAGGCCCTCCCCACACAGTTCTCTGATCCAGAGCCAGGCAGCTGCACCAAAGCTGGCCCTGAACCCAGGCAAACAAAACCCTAGGGACAGTAAGATTGAAAAGTGATTCACTCAAGACCGTGATAGTCATTTGTATGGGGTTTCCATATTCCACCAATGCACTGAGCACTATGCAATGTTGTATTTCATGCCCAAACCATGTGTTTTAAGTGTTCAACTTCATTACCTAAGAATTTGACTTAACCTTCCTGTAGTAAGGGCACACATTTTTGCTCCACTGTCATCATTCCACCAACTTCAGTAGTAATTTTTCTCTTGATTTGGAAAAGACAGGTTATGAAAGTGGCTGATTTGTTTCCTTTTATCACTTGTATCACTATCACTACGACCTGCTACACTGTTGATGGGCATAGCCTTTGAAATACATTCCTTTCAGAAAATTGCCAGAATCGAGCATAACAAACATCAGGTTATGATATACAACATTTTTCGTTGGTCAAACATTTAATTAACCATAAGATCATTCAAGGAACTGCATACACAGGTTGCTGGCTATTTTTTATTCCTTTCCAAAGGATATATTTTGTCTTAATTATGTCCTGAACTAATAGAATCAGATCTGTTATTGCAATGATGGATGCCTCTGCAAATCTTTTAATGTATAATTACATTCATTTTGGCCTTCAGATCCAGAATACACAAGACTATTCTCACACTCAAATTTAATTATTAACCTTACTTGTCTGTTAGCAACTGCCCTCTTCAAAGAAAGCCATAAACCAGAGTTTTAAGAAATGCATGGTTCATTAACTAGTTACATTTCTTAGAATTTTCTTTCAGTTTCTATGGTTTAGCAAACTCACTCTCAACTGCCAAAATGTTTTCACAGTCTCCTGCTCTTAATGTAACTGCAGGAAGATTTTTAACATGTGAAAATTGCTTTGTTCTCTGTATGTTCTATGACACAGTCATTCTTTGGCAGTTAACTTTTTTTTTTTTTTTTTAAATATTCAAAGTTTGTCTCACTGAATACAGGGTAAACAGTATACTATTTGTGCTTACCCATGAAAAGAGAACACCTAAAAATATTCTGTACATTCTTCTCCACACAAGAAGGTGAAAGAAGAATAAGCAGGAACCTCACATGACTCCCTAATGATGTCACTAAAGTGACAGAGGAGATATTAGTCATGGGATACAAGGAACTATAAGGCTGAAGGAAAATAAATTAAAAAATAAATAAATAGATAAGCATGTTTCATTATATTTGAGATAACTGTTGGGTCAAAGAGGTTGAGACCGAAGTTCTAACTCTTAATACATGACAGAGAAGGAACTAAAGGCCTTGGAGTAAACAGTTTCCATGGAACATAAGACACTCCACCCCTGGCATTTGTTATTGTCTCTTTGACAATGCATTATTGCAAAAGAGTGGAAAACAAGGGGAATTTAACGCAGGAGTCTCTGAATAACCTTCGAAACTATAGTGTTCTACACCAATTGTGATGGAAGACCAGGGAAACCAGCTGGTAGATCTGGTGAGCTAAAATAATGCTCACAATTTGGTAGTATGGAAACACATTTCACTCTGCACAGTGTCGAAATCTTAAGCCAGAGTGGAAAGAGATCAGGATGTAACTGTGGAAAAGGACTTACAGGCAATAAATAAATAAATAAATAAATCCAATGACTCTAGAAGAGAAAATGAGCTCACTGAAAATCATTATATGTTAGTAAGTGGCAGTGTGCTCAATATTAGTACTGTTAAAAAGGGTTTCCATTTTTAAAATTTTAACATTTTAATAGTTTTAAAATGTGATAAAAGGCTTTGTATGTGGCCAATACATACTAAGCTGTGGACAGATCACAGTAAGTACTGTTCCTATGTTAATGAAATTTAGAAATAATTTCACAAGATAATGTAGATTTTACCACTTCAATAATTTGAGGAAAGTAGAATATATACATCATATATTTCTCATCTGTGTAAGCAGAATAGACTACATAGAACAGGAGAGATTGTCTAGTGCAGATTTGACATGTAATTTTAAATAATACCATCAGAAATGGAGAGAAGATTATATACCTTTATTTCAGTAGATAAGAACATGATGAAAACTGGATATTTTATCATCAACATTACACATGTCATCCACAGGTTATCAGCATTAATTTGAACATAATGCCATGACGCAGTTGGTGCCTAACAGCACCAAGATCATTATGAAGACAGATGTTGGGCTGAGGGCACATTTAATTAGATTAGCTAGCTACATTACTGAGTGAGTTACTATTTCTCCTTGCTCTGACTAACAAATGGCTTCAGAATGTTGTTAACCACACTTTTTTTTCCACCATGCTTGTAGGAAATGCTGCATTCATTTGTAATCCCCCAGTACATATATTCTTTAACTTTTTAGGCACTAGAATCTGGCCTCTAAATAGGATTGGTTGTAGCAATTGTGAAAAGGATGTGGAAAGATGTCTCAAAATCAGGCTGTAATTCCATTAAAGGTTAAAATGTAACAAAGAAGTGCTTTGTTCATGATAATTTTTTGCAAAATAAATACTTAGCAATTCTCTTCAGGAAATATGACAAATTCTAGCTAGAAAATTCCATTTACTTTGCTGCTGATTTCAATCTATTTACTTGCTTAATTTGTGAATATAATTTAGAACATGGTATCTCCACACTAGTTATGACCACAGGTGCACATGGTGCATAAACCTGCCTTCTGCAGTGGCAAGTTGCAAATGCTACAGAGAACGGACAGGAAATGAAAGACCTGTTGTAGAGTCATCTTTGGCTTGATTTCTCCTGACCATTTCTGCTGACACTTTTATCATTGGGAGCAATGTTCAGCCACTACAGATTTCCATTATCATGGAAAGCTCAATATGGACACACAAAAACTGAGGGATATATAGATGTAAGAATTTTTGAAAATGCTACCATAACACTTGAAGGCTCTTCTAAATAATGTTATTTGGTGTCATTATTGGACAATTTATTGATCTCGTTTTGTCTTTTATTAGTATTATTATTATATTTATTTATTCCCCAGAGGGAATACACATACTGCAGGCAGAAAAACACTGTTTTGCACCACAGAGCAACATTCACCTACAGTTCTACCAGCACTCCCTTGGGCTTCAATAAGTCTTTTCATCCCCATGTCAGGAAAGCAGATAAGGTTAATGGATGATGTATTTTCCTAAGTATGCTTCTCAGCGTGCTAAAACTGCCCTTTAAAATATGAATCAGACTCTCTGAAGTCATATAAATAACAGTTTACCAGAGACCTTCAGAAAGGTGGTTGATGCCCTTGCCTTTGGCAGTATTTTCTTGACTGTGTCAGATAGTAACAAGAAAAATTGCTCTGTAAAATAGGTGATTAAAACAAAAACAAATGAAAAAGTTACTTGCCACTCCAACCACCAAAGTTTTTTTCTTGTTTGTTTGTTTGGTTTTTTGTGTGTGTGTGAATACAAACCAAACTGATGGAAAATGATACTGGTAGGCAAATATGATATGCCCAATACTTGCAGGTGGTCAACACCAGGTTGGATGAGGCCCTGGGCCACCTGATCTAGTGGGTGGCATCCCTGCCCATGGCAGGGGGGGTTGGAACTGGATAATCTTTAAAATCCCTTACAACCTGAGCCATTCTGTGATTCTATGAATGCACTGCAAAGGATAATGCACAAAGTAATGCATATGTTATCATGCACACTTTTGCAAATTTTCTAGAGAAGATGTACACTGTTCCTTCAGATTAAGGCAGGCTTACATTTGAATTTTCCTCTTGACATTTGCAGAACTGTGAAGAACTACCAGAAAGTAATTACTGTTATTCAACCTTGTTCTGAACCTATGGAAGGGTAGTGTAGCTGTAATTTCTATCACAAGTGCTACTAAACCTCATTCTATTTCTGAGCATGATTTCTTGCTTTTACTGTTATAGATGCCAGCTTTATCAGTATCTTTAAATGGGAGAAGCTTTTAAAGCTTTTGTTAGTATAATGATTCAGTAACTTAGTTCTCCCAGGAAGCTTTTCAGTTCTGTGTATCAACAGATTCTTCCCATATTCCCTGGTAAGTAGAATTAATTGGAAAAAAATTCTGAGCGATAAAAGCATGACAGAGATTGAAGTCTATTTTAAGAGTACATACTGACTAATCCTTAAAGAACGCCTTCTTGGTTGTCTAGTTCCCTCCCTCCCTCACAATTTCCTGTCAAATCAAGTCCACAACAGGATCCTCAAAACAAGAGCGTGTTGTTCCTGGCACACAATCTCAGACCTTTCTCATACAAGAACAATTTTTTCCTCACTTATGCTTCATTTACATTGTTGACTTGAATTATGTTATCCCAGTTACAACAGAATCCAGCTCTGGTGTTATACCAGGTGCAGGTGCTCAGTCAGCAGTAGGGGCCTGCCTGACCACTCCGCGAGGCAAGGCCAGGCTGCCCCATGCCAGCTCTAGTGGCCGCACTGCAGGGCCCAGCTGAGCCCCTCGGCCATGGGTGGGCTCCTCAGGGAGAGCGGAGCTCAGTAAGGGCCAAACACTGGCTGGCGGTGAGGAAAGGAGTGCAAGAAGCAGCCCTACGAGCAGCCAGAGGAGGAGGTGCTCCAGGTGCCCAGCAGAGCTTGCCCTGAAACCCCTGAAGAGCCCAGGCTGGAACAGCAGAGAGGTGTGAGGAAGAAAGGGCGGCACAGAGGGTGACTGCAGCCCTGCTCCCCAGCCCCCTGCACCACTCAGGGAACTGGAGGAGGTAGGAGTCCAGTGGGGTGAGCCTGGGAAGCAGGTGGGGTGGGGTAAAGGAGTTCTAGTCTTTATTTCCCTTCACCCAACTCTATTTGGGAACAAAACAAATTAATTTTCCCCAAGGTAAGACTGTTTTGCCTGTAATGGTAATCAGTAAGTGATCTCCCTGTCTTTATCTTGACCCATGTGCTTTTCCATATATATATATTTTTTTTCTCCCTGTTTCCTGATGTGGAGAGGGAGGGAGGGTAGGATCAGCTGTGTGGGTGTCTGGCAGCCAGTCAAGGTCAACCCACCACAGGTGTTCATATCAAGACTTGAAAACTTGAATTTGTGATATACAGTATATTTATATTTATTCTTGACTTCAGCTGGAATTATAGTTGCTTAGTGGCTGTAAAAGAAGCCTTTTATCCCAATATTAATTAAAATAAATATCTGAATTATACTTCATCCATTACTAAGATGTGTAAGATTAAAGTATAAGATGAATCCATTTTGTTCATGTCTAGCAAAGTAGAAGAGAATCCTTGGTTTGAAAGAAGAACGCATAAATCTAACATAGGTGGAAAAAGGTTAAAAATATTACTTCAAAGTTAAGTTAGTGCAAGTTGCAGTAGGAATGGTGTGGCACTCCATTAAAATATAATTGAGGTTCTACCTCAGAGTATTTTGGCTCATAACTGAACATTATGATGATTTTGTTTTTAAGGCATGGAGCAATATATCTTAACTGTATCAAAAGAAAACAGCTCTGAACTCTGAGATCTGATGTTATTTACACTGCTCCCCAAATTCCTTGCGCAACAAAAGTGATGGGAAACAGTATTAGAATATCTCCCTCCCTGCATCTGCAACAATTAAGGTGATATCTTTTTATCTTAAATTGTGAAATCATTACTTATCTAGTGACAATATAAGTTCATCATCTTTCATATAATATAGAAATAAATAATATGGTATAATGTATACAAATTAATGAAAGACAGGAGTTAATTAAACAAACCACATACAAATAAAATATGCTCTTTGGGAATCTCAGAATTAACCCCAGAAGTTTCACTGAATTTGGAAAGATGTAAGAAGTATCTGAAACAAGACAGAATATGGAAAATGTCAATCCAGTAACAGAGTATAAATGGGGTGTTTTCTTATGTTAACAGTCTGAAACTGAACGCTGTTATGTTATTATTATGGCTGTATTTCCTCTGTTTGGAAGAGCAGTAATTCACAGTAAGAAAGACAGCTTCTGTAAATGATGACAATTCTGTTTGAATCTCCTGTGACAAGTGTCCAATCAAAATGCTACTAAACATTTTGGGAAAGAGGTCTGCTGCATCATAGGAATGTCTTCTACCTTATTATGTCCTTGCTGTCCAATTTATAGACAGAACACTGCTAGAGAGCTCATGGCCTTACCCTGAGGGACTTCACAAACTAGAGACAGCTGGAAACAAATTTGTGATGAAGAGTGTTGACTTTACAGAAGAAAACTTTTGGCATATATGGTACCAATAGCAGTGATTCCACTGCAGTGGTATCGCTGTATATTATCACTAGCTGCTAAAGACACTGGATTCACTCTTCCAACCACTAATGTATAGAAAACATACAGTCAGACAACCATCTGTTTTTGGTAAATTTCCATGTCAGAAATCATGCTATTGAAGATCAATGCAAATAGATGAACAAATGGTCTCAAGGAAAAAAAAAATAATAATAATAATAATCAAAAATCGTACTGGCAACTAAAGCTTTGCATCAACTAACCTCTAAAGGATGTGCTCTGCTTCAAATGGATACATTTAGAAAGAAAATTTTGAGACAAGCTTATCACAATTACTTATGCACAACATGCTACTTCGGTTGCAACTTTGCCTTCAAATGACAGGATTTAGTTCACATGGAACTAAAACAAAATTACATCTATAGATTAAGAGAAGAAATGTATAACATGATGACATCCAGAGCTCAGTGAGGTTGACAAAATTCTATTAAGCATATCTCAACTTTATTTTCATTTCCCTTTCAATTGAGACAAACCTATTAATAACCAGTTATTCCTCAGTTTACTGTATAATTTTATTTATTTATTTATTTTTGCTACTGCAACACATTATTTAATATGTTCCCATCCTACTATTTCAGACCTTAAGAATGTAATACTTCACATCACTAATAAAATAAGAATTGTTACACACAGTTGAATACCCCTAAAGATTAAGTAGGAAGGTGCTATCATTTTCATAATAAATTTTTCCCCCTAGAGTATCAGTGAGGAAGGACATTATCAATTCATTCCTTCATTAAAAAAAAGAAAAAAAAAAACAACTACATATTTGATAGTTTTCACTGCTCTGAGGTTATGTCAAGTGCAGATAATCATCCAGTGATTTAGCTCATACTGAAAAATCCCACTGTTCATTTTTTTTCCTGTTTCAGCACAGTTCTGTGGATATTAAAATTATCAGTATCTATCCATAGGCGGTTTCAACATACCCACAGGCATCTCGCTACAGTTTGAGGTTTTGGAAGAAAGTAATGCCATATAGAGGTGCAAAAGGTATAATATGTACATAGAAAAAAAATCTGTCATTTTGATGTATTTCAATATATAAGACATGTGCCATAAGTCTCATGCTTCCACTGGTAAAACAGCCTTAATGTTCCTATGAATTCTACGTAAGAACTGTCTGGCAGAAACGCATTGCTTGAGGCAGTCCTATATCAGACAGCAGTTTGAAGGAAAAGTGATCCCACGGCTGAAACAGATTTTTTTTTTTTTTTTTATTAAATATAAGTGATTATAACATAATTTAAATAGCTGATAGTAGACACTGTATAGTCTCAACTGGTAATATGAATATGACTTAGTAAGACCTGTTTTCCAAACTGGGAAGGAAAGTATGAACATATCTAAACGAGAAGCAAGTATTGACAAGTTTTTCTAGGGTAAATGGCAAGTGACAGACTACACCTTGTATTACAGGTAACTCCTGAAGAATGCAGGGAAGTGGGGTTGGTAAGCCTTAGTGTCATTGCAAAAACGGTGGGAGGGAAGACAGGCTGTATTACCTGCACTAATATGAAAATAATAGCATCAGTAGGAAGGAAAACAAACAAACAAACAAAAAACAATGCATAATAAAAATAATAATAAAAAACCTATATCTATCCTTAACAAAGTTAGCAATGATATATTGAGGTAAATGAAATCTTAATGATATTGAGCATCTGACGGTATCTCAGAAGGGTAAAACCAAACTAAAATATTCCAAATTCTTCAGTATTTGTCCACAAGCAGAATCACTCATGTTACGACAATAAAATATTTTCTATTGATTAACCACTTCAGTGATGTGAAGGAGCAATTATTATAGTGATCTTTTAGACTTTTTAGGATTGAGTGGATTATATCCAAGAGCATCAAAAGTATCAGCTGACAAAATTGTTGAACTGTTAACATTAATTAAAAATAAATACTAGGGCTTGGAGCGGAGATCTGGAGACCTGGAAAAAAAGCCAGTATTACGCCAATATTTGCAAATGGTAGCTGAGATGATCTCAGAAACTAGAGACAGCTTAGCTTGATAGAAGTCCTATCAAAAGGGCAGGAACAGTGTGTGGTAGGAGGTACAGCTAGTGTATAACTGAAAAAAAATGGTAATATTCTAATCAATATAGCTCAAGGAAAACCAAAATCCAACAAGCCTGATACAACTTGTGTGGAATCACAAATCTAGTTAACAAGTCACAATACAAGGCCAAGTGTTCAGCTTAGTTAAACAAGACACTCAGAGAAAAAGAGAGATGATGAGCGAGATGATAGATGAGAGAGATGAGATCACCACTCACAAACTTCTGTGAGAGGGTGAAAGACCTGGATATATCTGTTATTTATTCAATATCCTGCAGATCATCATTAAGAAACTCTAACCATGGTACTGTTCTGTTAGCAAAGACAAACTTTCTGTTCGGTTATCATGGAATCATAGAATGGTTTGTGTTGGAAAGGACCATAATGATAATGTAATTCCAGCCCTCTGCCATGAGCTGGGACAACTTCCACTAAATCAGTGGAGGGACGGGGAATCCACAACTTCTTTGGGCAACCTGTTCTAGTGCCTCACCACCCTCATAGTAAAGAACTTCCTCCTCATATGTAATCTAAGTCCAGCCTCTTTTAGTTTAAAGCCTTTACTCCTTTGTCCTATCACTACACACCCTGATAAAGGGTCCATCCCCAGCTTTCCCATAGGTAATATGGGTAATACCCTTTAGGTATTGGAAGGCTGCTTTAAAGTCTCCCCAGAGCCTCCTCTTTTCTAGGCTGAACAACTCCAACTCCCTCCCCTTGTCTTCATAGGAGAGGTGCTCCAGCCCCTTAATCATCTTTGTGGCCATCCTCTGTACTTGTTCTAATACTTGCACATCCTTCTGGTGTTGGAGACCCAGAGCTGAATGCAGTACTCCAGGTGGGGTCTCACAAGAGCAGAGAAAGGGGGGCAATCATCTCCCTCAGCCTTCTGGCCATGCTTCTTTTGATGCAGCCCAGGATACGGTTGGCTTTCTGGGCTGCAAGTGCACATTGCCAGCTCATGTTAAGCTTCTTGTCAACCAACACCCCCTGATCCTTCTCGTCAGGGCCAATTTTAATCCTTCCTCTGCCTAGCCTTTACTTGTTCTTGGGATTGCCCTGGCCCAGAGGCAGGACCTTGCATTTGGCCTTTTTGAACCTCCTGAGGTTTCCACAGGTCCACTTCTCAAACCTGTCAAGGTCTCTCTGCATGGCATCCCTTCCTTCCAGTGTGTTGACTGCACGACATAGCTTGGTGTCATTGGCAAACTTACTGAGGGTGTGCTCCAATTCACTGCCCATGTAATCAACAAAGATGTTAAATAGTGCTGGTCCCAATAGCAAACCCTGAGGAACACCACTTCTTGCTGATCTCCACAACTCAGGTCTTTAATAAAGCAAATATGTAAATTAACAAGTGATTACAGAGCTCAAGGAGTACGAAAAGGATCAGTGTTTTCTCTGTCAGTTTGATGTCAAGTGATGTTACAGCAACTGTTCAAAGTCAAAACGTAAAAAGATAAAGATCAGCTACCAAGACAAAAGTGTCGTTGATAAACTACTAAGACTACATAAATGTTTGTAACAGCTGGATGCTATAAAATTTATCCAGATTTCTTGGTAAAATGAGGTGACCTGAACAATTTATATTTTAATACACTTAAATGCAAATTCTTTGAATACAATCTTTAGTTAAAAGCACAGTAGAATGGAATCTGGCAATAAAGAAGTCTAGACAAACAGTTAAAAATTAAGCTCCAAAGTGAAAGTTTTATGTAAGAAAGGAAATATGAGTTCCAAGGATAAACAGGAGAAGACTGTAGAAAGAATGTGCTTAGTTCTTTCTGCTACACTGAACATCTTTGCATGAGCAAGGAAGAATACATGTTACAAGTGGAGGTAAGAACATCTTGTCAGCTTAGTTAATGTCTAATAGTCAAGTAATTCAAATTTTCTAATTAATACAGATAAGTTTCATGAATAATACAGTTAAAATTGTTATGCAAGCCTTCCTAGTACTAATCATTCGTGTTGCTCCCCCTTCAGCTCCACCTCTGTGTGCTAAGGTTGACATTTCAATTTTCCTTAACAAGAATGCAGGCAGGTGGTAAGAAGAAAGCTATCATGAGGTCCTTGCTGGGAGAAGTTTGCTTATCACAGCACTAGGGGCTGCCTTTTCAATTCTGGGGCCCCTTGAGGCTACTTGTATGCATTTTCCACCGCAGTCCTTTTCTTCTCTTCCCAAGCTAGAGGTTTTAGAGTTGCACAACAGTTTTCCCCAACCTCAGGTCACCCAAAGGGCTGCTGTTTGTCACACAGAAACTACAGGATCTATTAGTCCTTCAGTGTCCAGGGGATTCACTAATCTGAAGCCTAGACAGGTCAGGCACCAGTCAGGTGGCCACTGGAAATTGTTAACAAAGGTACAATCAGCTCAGGCCAGCTCTTGCAGTTTAACCTGGATGGCAGCTCAGCACCACACAGCCATTCACTCACCCTCCCGCCTCCCTCTCTGGGATGGGGTAGAGAAATGGGAAAGTGAAGCCTGTGGGTTAAGATAGAGACAGTTTACTAAGACAGGAAAATAATAATAGCAGTGATAATAGTACTACTACTAATTATGTGTACAAAACAAGTGATGCACAATGCAATTGCTCACCACCCACTGAACAATGCTCAGCCTATCCCCAAGCAGCCACCCCCCCACCGCATCTAGCCACCCCTATATATTGTTCAGCATGATGTCAGATGGTATGGAATACCCTTTGGCCAGTTTGGGTCAGCTGTTCTGGGTCTGTCCCCGCCAGCTCTTGCTGGACCCCCAGCCTGCCTGCTGACAGGACAGAGCGAGAAGCTGAAAAGTCCTTGGCTTAGTGTAAGCACTACTCTGCAACAATTAAAACATCAACATGTTATCAACACTCTTCTCACCCTAATCCAAAACATAGCACCCTACTAGCTACTAGGAGGAAAATTAACTCTATTCTAGCTGAAACAAGGACACCAGCACAAACCCGGACAAGTCCTGCTAACTCTACTGCCAAGTTGACACAATGGCTGTGACCTTTACTAGTTATGGCAAGAAGCTGGGCTATATGTCTGGACTATAATTTTACATTATTTAAAATAGTAATAATGATGATAATATAATAATAATAAATTAGAAAAGTTTGAGGATGAGCTATTGTCCTGGTTTCAGCTAGGATAGAGTTAATTTTCCTCCTAGTAGCTGGCATGTTGCTGTGTTTGGGATTTAGGATTTCTCACACTGTCCTGCCAGTGGGCAGGCTGGGGGTGCAGCAGGAGCTGGGAGGGGACAGACCTAGGACGGCTGACCCAAACTGGCCAAAGGGGTATTCCATACCCCTTTCAGCATGATGCCATGCTGAAAAATTAATATGGGGGAGGGCTGGACAGGGTGGGGGGACCAGCTGCTCGAGGATAGGCTGGGCATCGGTCAGTGGGTGGTAAGCAATTGCATTGTGCATCACTTGTTTGTACACATTACTGGTACTATTATCATTATTATTATTACTATTTTCCTTTCTTTTCTGTCCTAATAAACTGTCTTTATCTCAACCCACAGGTTTTCATTTCTTTCTAATTCTCTCTCCCATCACAGAGAGGGATGTGGGAGGGTGAGAGAATGGCTGTGTGGTCCTTAGTTGCTGGCTGGGTTAAACCACAACAACTATGAGTCGTAAATCACATAGGATTGCCAGAGCCTATAGAACTTCCACTTAGTTTATTCCCAGAATCTTCTGATGAATACAATAAAGAAATTTCCGAGGAGAACTTTTTTTTTGCTTTAGTGGTAATGAGACCTGAAAGCTCCCAGCTGAAGCTAGACAAATTCAGGCTTGAAATAAGATACATACTTTTAACTGTGAAGAAAATTAACCACTGGGGAGCAATTATCTTAAGATATAGAAGGCTTTATATGTGTTAAAATAATTTTATGATGATTGTCTTAAAAAAAAAGGAGAAAATATTAATGAAGTATTCACATAGTAATTTTTTTATGTTCTGTAATGTAAGGGCTGAAGCTAAATAATCTTAATGGATTGTTTTGGCAATCTGTGGCAATCTCTTATGTTAGGTTCCCATAAAGTGACTAAATTTGCTTGTAATAATAAGGAGATATGTCTTGAAAATTTAGCAAAAACAAAATCGTCATTTAATAGTATCCCTGCTCAGGTTTTGGAAGGTTCAGATTAAAATCTTAAAGGTAAACACAGAAGAGACTATAGCATTAGCATTTACTGCTGGATGCCAAAGTACTTATTCTGGTAACTATTCTTTCACAGTTAGAATCATATTATCATTTAGGTTGGAAAAGACCTCTAAGATCATCAAGTCCAATCATTAACCTAGCACCATTAAGTCTACACTAGGCCATGTCCCTAAGCAACGCATCTACACGTCTTTTGAATACCTCCAGATACGGTGACTTAACTACAACTCGACTTCCCTGGGCAGCCTGTTCCTATTTCTCACAACACTTTCAGTGAAGAAATTTTTCCTACTACCCAGCCTAAACCTTTCCTGGCCGTTCTCACAGTCTGCAAGATAAATGAAAGAATAATTGTCCTAAGTGCAAAAGTGCTGTGCACTGAAAACTACTGATGGCAGGTAGATTGCTTTTCATCTTATTAAAAGTTACTTTGTTTTATTCAAATACCACATGAAAATGTGTATATTTCTATGACAGACTCCCATCACCTTTTTCCCACATTAAAATAGTATCATTAGCCCTATTCCAGCAGAAAGCATTTTATGTGACTTTATCAATTATACTACGGTAGTACAAAAGAATTAGACAAAGCAAAAGGCCTGAATAATTAGAACATAAGAGGAGAATAATAACCCAGAGGGTAAGTGGCCTGTGTAATCAGTATCTGTCAAAAAAATGTTTTGTCTTCTGAATGTCAAGATAAAAGGAAACTACGAAAATTAAGTTTCAAATAATTGAGTTCCTGTTTTATAATGTGGTAGAGGAGCTGTTGCCTTAATAAATAAATCAATCAATAAATAAAAAATGTATAGCCTACATGTACTGCTTTCTGCTGTTTTCTGTATTTCTGTTAGCATGTCTTTTTATCCAATATTTGTTGAATGCAAGAATCATGAAAAGTATGTATTATGTAAATCATACATTATGTAAAACTTATATCACCATTGCCAATCATTCTGAAGACAAAAACATGATATCCTTTTAAAAAGTTAATTTACTCCACAGTGGGTTTGGCCTAGAGAGTAGGCTATTTTAGACATGCACCAAAGTACAATACATTTATAGAAAGCAACTTGTTCCCTGTTTTGTGTTGTAAGAGTTGAGTAGAGGGGCAGGAATGACATTTGGGTTTACTTTTTTTCTCCCTTGA
The DNA here is from genome assembly GCA_011075105.1 of Heteronetta atricapilla. Classification (NCBI taxonomy): domain Eukaryota; kingdom Metazoa; phylum Chordata; class Aves; order Anseriformes; family Anatidae; genus Heteronetta; species Heteronetta atricapilla. Next base: position 56,046,863 of record CM021732.1, read on the forward strand.
AGAAACAGTTATAGATCGTACAGGATTAACTGGTGCAGAATTCCCTTTTTCTTTGTCATGTACAACACTCTTCCTTCTGCCCCAAGGATTTAGCTTGTGCTTAAACAACTTAAACAGCTATGTGCCTTTAATGTCTGTCTAATATAAAACCTACTTTAGTATTTCCTACTTCAATTTACTGTTCACTGAGAATTCCATATCTAAAATCCTCTGACACTTTATATAGCAATAACAGTAAACTCCGTAACATTGCATTCCTAGACTACTGCTGCCTAGACAAGATAAAGAACTGTTCAGGCTAGCACTGCTTACTGGTTCAAATTCTGCTTTTTATGCCTGTAAACACTTCACACTTCAAAGTTCTACAAGTTCCTCAACTCCTTCACTATTAACTCTCTTACTCCTTTCCTTTCTTTCACTTCATTCATTTCCTTTCTCTCATGTTTTAGGAGAATAAGTTACTTATGTTAACACATATGTAGATATTTTTAAAGTAAGTGTTTCACATTACATGAATTAGTAACTATTTCCCTCTACTGATTCTGCTTTGGTGGAATAAAATAAATGAGCCCATAGGTATAAATCTTTAATCTTAAAATAAAACGTGTTGTTGACTGGTAATATTTAAAAGGAGAGAGCATAGTTTGAAACTTCTGTGTGTTCAAATGTATATCTAACATCAAACAGTAACATCATACACTTCTGTAAAATCAGGAATTTTACTTATTTCAAAACATATAATTATACTGTTCTAAGACAACTACTGTGTACTTTTATGAGACGATATAATACAACTATGCTTTGCACATTTCTTATAAACAGAATGTACCACTGAGATAAATAATAGTTACACAGTCAAATAACTAACAATAGCAGAGAGAAAAAACACATTAAGTCATGAGAAATGGAGAAGAATATATTCTACAAAATTTGTAAAAAGGGTAGTCAGTAACACACACACAAAGGCATTTCTAGGAGGTAGCTAGAAATAAAGGATTTCAGAACAGCTAAAATAAGACTGCATAAATAAGAGGTTACACAAGGGTACACAAGGTTGCTACTCTGATGAAAGAGAATGGATTACAGTTGAAAAGAAAAGGTCATTTATTTTCTGCTATCTTCTGAATAATTGTCATATGGCCAGTGAAGCATTAATCATTTGGAACATGCTGACAACCACAAATGTCATACTAAGTGTGAAAAATTAGGATGGCAAGTCCAAATAAATTCTGTCAATACTAAACACACAAAACAAATGTATCAGAAGGGGGTTATTTGACAAAACATTGGAGTACTTAGCTTTTGACATTACAACTGATCTTCAGTGAAAATAAGAAGCCAGCAGAGGAAAGCGATTATGCTTGAACACTGTTCAAGCTACTGTTCTCAGAGGTCCTGAATCAAACAATCATATGGTAATAAAAGATCAGAAATGACAATTGATGGTCCCTTGAGCAATGCTTCAGATGGGTAAATTTAATATAAGGGGTACGATAGTGTGTGAGAGATCTCATCTTCTGATTAGTATTAATACTAACTGTAATTTAAAAAGCTAACTAAACTGAAGAGAGGGAAAGAGAACCATCAGTAAATTCTAGAATGAACTGTATTGGATCTAGTCTAGGCAAGAAGTAATTTTATTTATTGAGTTAATAATTTTGAGGTAAGTTTGTATAATGGCTCAGAGTCTGTTGCTGGAGTTCTGTGAAGAAACTGCAAAGGAATAGACAGAACTAAGATTTTTATTGTTCTGTAAAAAGCACAGAGATTGTGTTAAAAAAAAAAAAAAAAAAAAAAAAAAAAAGAGCAGATATTGCCTCTCAAGTTTCACTAGAAATACATTTTAGGAGTTGAATTTCTTCTTTCACCTAGAAATATCTGCAGTTTGATATTCTTCCTTTAATAGTAAAGTGAAAAGAATAGCTACCTTCACTAAAGCTGACAGTGAATTTTCAGCTTTGATTGCAGAGGAAGTTAACAGACCATGTGGAAGACTGTCTTGTACATGTATACAAATTGAGTAGCACAATCAACTGTAAAATGCCTGGGCAGCTTTTCAACCTCATAAGCTTTAGGAATTTGATCTGAAAACATGGGGAGTTAATATTTTAAGTGAAAAATTTCAAAACAAACAAACAAACAAAAAAAATGACCTTAAAATTACAAAACCTTAAAAACTAGGAGGCTGAATGAAATTTGAATTTACAGCACTGAGAGCTAGAGAACATTGAAGGTCTTTCCTTACAACTCTCTATTATGTTGTTGTTAGACTCATACCACTTATGAGTCGATCTGTTTATCCAGGACTAATTTATCTTATTTGGGTGTTCATTAACTTCTTAATGATTAAAGATTAAATGATTAAATAATTTTTTTTTAAAAAAATGTAGTATTTCAAATGAAAGTCATCTCTTTAGATAACAACTTTCCATAAAATTCCATGGGAGTTATTTAATGAATTAAACTTTGAAAACCTAAGTAAGTATTTCAAATAATGCAATTGTGCTCAAATAAACATTTCTCAGGCAATCACAGGAAGCAGTAGATTATCACAGTCAAACCAATCTTTATGAATAGCATTTCACAAGGTTGCCTTAGAAATGGCTGCTACATAAATCCAAAATAGAATAAGGATAAATCTATTAAATAAATATCATTTTGTTTGAATCAGTCTTTGAACAATGATCTACAACAGTGCCTAGCATTGGTTATATGAAATCTATCCAGTACCACACAGATTAATCACAATTGCAAGGCTGTGACATGAAAAATGCTAAAAAGGACCAATGAAAACTTGTATTCTTTCCCTCAGATTTGATCGATTCTGAAATAGACCCACTTTGAGATGCCAAAATAAAAAGTTGAAATCAAATTAACTGCTGCCCTCTAACAAGTCTGATTTAACAATGAAACATAACATAGTGAAAGACAAAAAATGTCACAGCAAAAAAAAAAAGAAAAAATAATCATTTGACTGCATGGAAAAAAATAAATGAAAAAAATGAAATTAAAAGCTTTTAAAAAAATAAGATTCAAACCTTTTTTTTTTTTTTTTTTCAAGGCACAAGAAAACTCTATAGGTTTAAAGTGTAAAATAGCTTAAATAAAATATCTCCTTTCATTACATCACATTGGTTCATTATAAAATCTTGGACTACATGCTCTTGCAGGCATTCAAATGGCTTTCAAATCCTGGGCACAGTTACAAGCATACAACATTTTTCATGTCTAGGCACTGACTTATACTATGGGTTTGAATACCCTTCTTCCATTTTTGCACCAATGAAAAAGTGTTGCATTTAATTGGCACTGGCACATTGTGTTTCTTACTCATCAGCACTGTTTCTAAAATATGAACATATAAGTTGAGTCTTTTGTTGAAAGAAACAAAAATTGCTGCCAATGTAAAATGTAAGGCACCATATATATGTTTTTCCTAGCAATCAATATGTAGAAAGTCAGTATGGCAGTCTGTCTCTCTCCCTTGACTTAAAGCTAACAACAGACAATCTAAATAGTCTTTCCCTCTCTTTGGCTAGTTCACACTGATACTGTTTTCTGAATAGATATGCCATATATGGCAAAACTAGGTTAGCAGTTAACGTAAGGCACAGGGTCCAACAGGTAGAAGTTGACCTGTGAGATACTTTTGTAAGGCTGCTACATTTTCCTGAGAGGACAATTTATTGGGCAACTAATAGAGGGCAACTAATTAGGCAAATTGACAAATTGACTTATGTCAGGATACACAAGTAATCAGAGACAGAATTGGAACTGTCTGCTTTAATCACAATGAACGGAGAGGAAAAGGAGGAGGCGCTGATTTCATGCAGTCATACATGCCTACTCTGCTGCCAATTTGAAAATGGATCCCCAAACTGTTTTCCACAGCAGGCATAGTTGAAGATCACACTCAGATCTCGCTTGAACAATTAGGAATGTAGGTGGAATTTCAGAGGTGCTTCTACAATTGCGCTTCTACTGGCCTCTGCTTCACAGAATATCATCTAATGAATAAATCCGTTTAGATCTTTCGCTTCTTGCCTTACAGGAGGAGACAATGATAAGCATGTCAGAAATGTTGACGTACTTAGAAATGTTAATATTGCTGGCTACAGAAAAGCAAAAAACAGGTAAGATCTTCAATGTTATCTTCAATGTGCTAGTAGCAGAAATAGATTTAAAAGAATCACAGAATAGTTAATGGTTATCACCGTGTCCAGGTGGCTTTTGAAGGTCTCCAAAGAGGGAGACTCCACAACCTCTTAAAGGCAACCTGTGTGAGTGCTCAGTCTCTTTAGAGCACTAAAGATGTACTTCCTGATTTTAGACAGAACATCCTTTTTCATATTGTGTTCACTGCTTCTTGTCTTGTCACTGGGCACCACTGAAAAGAACCTGGCCCTTTCTTTTTTGCAACCTCCCCTGAGGTGTTAAGATAGTAAGACAATAAGATCCCCCCCGAATCTTCTCTTCTCCCAGAACTGGGAACAGTACACCAGGTGCAGCCTCACGAAAACTGAGTTGAAGGATCACCTGTCTTGACCTGCTGGTGATACTTTGCCTAATGCAGCCAAGTATACTGATAGCAAGTTGATCACCTTTCTTTTGTTGTTAAGTAGTACTTTATTGTCCTGCAAAAGATCCGTGAAATCAGTGTCTGGGAGAACATTTAACATGGAATAATATTTTCTCAGTGGATAGACATTAATTTTTAAAAGAGGCTAATCACTAGCAAAGAGTCACTACCAACAGAAATTCAGAAATAACAGCTTAAGTCCTTTTTGAGAAAAGGAAGAAGAGAGGCAGACCCATATTAAGTCTGAAACACATATCTAGACGTTATTATTGTTATTATATATTTCCAATGATTTTAGAGTTATTACTGTTATTTTTCCAAGCTTGAAAGATCAACCTATTTCAAAACTACTTCTAGTCTATTAAAGTTACAACTCAATTTCTTTAAAGTGTAAACAGTGCAAATATTCTGAAGGAAAAAGATTTCAATAGGCTATTTTAAAAATCATAATTATTCCTGGGGAAAAAAAAAAAAAAAAAAAAAGGAATTTAATTCTAGCAGGAACTCTACAGTAAGCCAATTTCTGCTAAAGTCAAACCTCATCCACAAATAGCTAGGTGTCCTTATTTCTTTCACTGTTTTTTGCAACTACTTATTCTGAAGATTTTATTGCTTGCTTGTATGAACAAGAGATGGACCTAGTGTTTATACTAAATGAGGCATTTGGTAAAAATTATCACTACATCACTACAGAAAGCTACTGCCAAATTATTGAATGGTTATTATATGGTCTTCGCAACATCCCTTGTAACGGATCTGGAGAAATTCCAGTAATCCACCAGGACTGGTTGCCCTTCTGTTTTAATTGCACATACTTCTAAGGTATGATTGAATCATGTTTTGATATCAAATTACAAAGTTAGACTTTCAGTCCTATAACTAGTCATAATCAGACCTATGCATATAAATATATAAACAATGCCTACAACTGTTTTGCTTCTAGTCTGAAAAATATTTAAAGCAGAAGGAATCATATTCATATTTGAGAAACCCATTATTTTATATTCAGAAATGAAAGTGAGAGAGTGGCACTACTCTGCTTTTATCTGAAAGCTGAAAACAATAGTAACGTGAACAGTCCTTGAAGCAACACCCTGATTTTTTTTCCTTGGTCAGATGACAACCCATTTTTGTTTACTCTTGAGAATGATCCTATAATGATGGATAATCACGAAGAATTCTGTTGAATTCTGTTCATTCAACAGAGGGATGTCTTAATCACCTAAAAAATAAGCATTCTGCATAACACAATCTTTCTAAATTATTAGCTCATGAGAATTGCTAACAGATGAACTATTTGATAGGGTCATCAAAGCAATTTGGCTTTAAAACTGAGTTGAGTAACTAGGGAGTTAATGTTTCAAAGGTATTTTTATGGGATCAATTCAGTATTTACCATCTAGTCTTGTGAGAGTGTAAATTTCATGTCGAAGAGAGAGCTTTGTAGATGTTTGCTCAGTGCTTACATCTTTCCCACAGGAAAATAAAAATAAAATAACAATTAAGCATAAATATAACACAAGCTGCACATACAAGCAAGTCCCCTGAGTAAAGTACTGCATTTAAGAGAAAAAAAGAAATGAATTCCCACACAGATATTTCGGTTATGACTTGTATAAATTATAGATTATTCCATTTCATTAAATTGCTCCCACACCAGCGATGTGTTAGCAGATGGCTCAAAAAAAAAAAAAAAAAAAAAAAAAAAATGGGGGGTTTTCCAAAAAAAATTTTAAATTAATTTATTTTTGATTTTAAAATGCTGCCACTGTTGAGACTTTTTTTTTTTTTCAAATCCTTGCCCTTCTGATTTTACCAGATTACTAAATGTAGGTAAGTATGTGCCTATGAGAGTAATCACTTCTCTCTCCTGTACAGATAAAAATCTGCAATGCAGAGCACCCAGAGTGTGTCTGGGCAATGCATTGACTTACAGCCATGCAGACTGAAGCAGGTTGTCAGATTTGAATCTGTGAGGGGTAGACAGTAAAGTTTGCTCAGCTGTGCCTACAGGTAAGTTGAACAGGAGTTGTTAAGAATGAAGAAGCATAAGTGAGTTTGATCAGCAGGCAATCTTTAATGCTTCTGAATCAATTGGATGGTCTTGTGTGTCAGCTCAGGGATTGCAATATCTATGATGTGCATGGGATGAGAAATGCATGATCATGCACTTCTCCTTCCAGGCATGATAATGATAATTATGATTATCAATGATAGTGATGATTCAGTCTCCTTCTGTGTACAGCTACCTGGAGAGATCCAGGAAGAGCTGTTAGATCGTAATGATGCTGCTCTGGGTAGGATTTCCAAAGTAATGGCTCTAGATTTTCCAAGTGGAAGAACCATCTATCACTCCCTTGACTCATTGATTAGCATCAATCTTTTATTCTCTGTCTGAATTGCACCAACAAGAGCTTTTAAATTGAGCTCCTTTTTGTTAACACATATACACATGTTAATGTGTTCTGGGATGTAAAAAGCCTCTGTAAGAATCAGTGTACATTTTTCATATAAGTATGGGACCTGCACACAGCAAAGGAGAGAGAAATATGTATATATAGAGAAAAATATGTGTGTGTATATATATTTATATTTATATACATATATATTGAAGGGAGAGGTCCATGAAAAAGGTATTTGTGGAATCAAATATTTGTGGGGGGAAGGTTAAGTAAAGAGCTCAGCTTGCACTTAGTCTTGCACAGCTCACTTTTCCATGTAACCTAATCAAACAATTGGCCTATTATTGTCTTGTCAGGCTTGCCATCTATCATCTCCATCTGGAGCTACCTTTGACCACTCAAAAAAATAGTAAGCATTTGGTCATGTCATCCAGAAATCTGTTTTACAGCTTTCCCTTCTTCTTCAGTAATATGCCTAAGTGTTAACAAAGCCTTTAGTAAGACCAGGCATTTATCATGGACAAATTATCTACTTCCTCTAAAAAAATATTTCATTAGCATACATTTTTCATAATATAAAGATGGATTAATATTCATTAGAGTTAAAAAGTTTTTTTTTTTTCGTTATCTATGATTAAATACAAAACAAAGAACAACTGAGGATTTTGGCTATTTCCAAATGCTTAGGCATCCAGCTGCAAGATAATGTATAAGCCACACAGTTACTTAAAAGGTTTGGAATGCTATTGAGGATTGTGGCTTGTAGAATATAAATTAAAGAGAATAAAGGGAAAACAACAACAACAACAACAACAAAAAACAGCACACACATAAGAACATAACAAATTATAACAATTATTCAAACCATATGCAGTTCAAACTATTCTAATTTGGTAACAGAGCAGCTGGTTACACTATTAAGTTATTTAATGGACTGGGTCATTAGTCATACTGTTCCATACAAGGAACCTTCACATGGTATGAATCCTTCTGTCCATACAGTCCTACTCTATCCCTTGTTGCTGCATTTCATGTGGGATCCTCCATTATCTAATAAGCATCATTTTGTCTTGGAGATTTTAAGCTCCATCATCCAGAATTTGAAGGGGATTATAGTCCTAGTTCTAAACTGATTATAGTCCTCACAGAGAGCTCTAGAAAAGAAAGTAAACATCTTATTTCTCTTTCTCCTTCTTTCTGTTCTCTATCTGTTCTGTAGAGGAGCACTTGTAAGTGAGCACCGGGGAACTATAGGCCTGTCAGTTTGACCTCAGTGCCAGGGAAGCTCATGGAGCAGATTATCTTGAGAGTCATCAGGCGGCACTTGAAGGGCAAGCAGGCGATCAGGCCCAGTCAGCACGGGTTTATGGAAGGCAGATCCTGCTTGACGAACCTTATCTCCTTCTATGACAAAGTGACGCGCTGGGTGGATGAGGGAAAGGCTGTGGATGTGGTCTACCTTGACTTCAGCAAGGCTTTTGACACCGTTTCCCACAGCATTCTCCTCAAGAAACTGGCTGCTCTTGGCTTGGACTGTCGCACGCTTCGTTGGGTTAGAAACTGGCTGGATAGCCGGGCCCAAAGAGTCGTGGTGAATGGAGTCAAGTCCAGTTGGAGGCCAGTCACTAGTGGCGTCCCCCAGGGCTCGGTGCTGGGGCCGGTCCTCTTTAATATCTTCATCAATGATCTGGACGAGGGCATTGAGTGCACCCTCAGTAAGTTTGCAGATGACACCAAGTTAGGTGCGTGTGTCGACCTGCTTGAGGGTAGGAAGGCTCTGCAGGAGGATCTGGATAGGCTGCACCGATGGGCTGAGGTCAACTACATGAAGTTCAACAAGGCCAAGTGCCGGGTCCTGCACCTGGGGTGCAATAACCCCAAGCAGAGCTACAGGCTGGGAGATGAGTGGTTGGAGAGCTGCCAGGCAGAGAAGGACCTGGGAGTGATGGTGGACAGTCGGCTGAATATGAGCCAGCAGTGTGCCCAGGTGGCCAAGAAGGCCAACAGCATCCTGGCTTGTATCAGAAACAGTGTGACCAGCAGGGCTAGGGAGGTGATCGTCCCCCTGTACTCGGCTCTGGTGAGGCCGCACCTCGAGTATTGTGTTCAGTTTTGGGCCCCTGGCTACAAGAAGGACATGGAGGTGCTTGAGCGAGTCCAGAGAAGGGCGACGAAGCTGGTGAGGGGTCTGGAGAACAAGTCCTACAAGGAGCGGCTGAAGGAGCTGGGATTGTTCAGCCTGGAGAAGAGGAGGCTCAGGGGCGACCTTATCGCTCTCTACAGATACCTCAAAGGAGGCTGTAGTGAGGTGGGGGTTGGTCTGTTCTCCCACGTGCCTGGTGACAGGATGAGGGGGAATGGGCTTAAGTTGCGCCAGGGGATTTTTAGGTTAGACGTTAGGAAGAACTTCTTTACTGAAAGGGTTGTTAGGCACTGGAACAGGCTGCCCAGGGAGGTGGTGGAGTCACCATCCCTGGAGGTCTTTAAAAGACGTTTAGATGTAGAGCTTAGGGATATGGTTTAGTGGGGACTGTTAGGGTTAGGTTAGAGGTTGGACTCAATGATCTTGAGGTCTCTTCCAACCTAGAAATTCTGTGATTCTGTATCCACTTTAAATGTTGGCTTTCTGCACATACATTATTTCTTGCTTTACTGTTCATTTCTAAGAAACTGAGAACTTCTCATTTTCCTTTATCTTCTCTAGTCCTGAATATATCCTTTTCAGTTCCCCAAACACCCTTGTTCTGTGCCTTCTTCAAGTGCATTCAAGTTCATCTTTTACTTCCAAGAGGTCCTTAGCCTGTTATAGAATGTGCTGATCAATGTTTTGTTTCTTACAAGAAAAATATAAAAGATCGTGGATTACTTCTCATTGCGATAACTTATTTTTTTTTAATCTCATACAGCTTTATGGAAGATTTATGGAAGAGGAAATTGCTCTTCACAGAGCTCTTGTGATTATCTTACTTAACATGAAATGTGTATTTCTTGCCTTCATTCCTCTTTCAAACACTGGCAAATGGCAGTTTCATCACTACATGCTCCAGTCAAAGGTTAAAGTGGATGTGGTTGTCCATGTTCAAAGACCATTCCATACAGCTTGTTTAGCAGGCTCAGGAAAAAGCAAGAGAAATCAACCCAAGCAGGGAAACATTATGAAAACATTGCTCTTATCACACCTTATTCCACAGAGTTAATACACATTCCACATTTACTGAAAAAGGCAATGCATCATGTCTACCTGTCTGCCTTATTTTAGAACTAGCAACTGTTGTAGGTCAGTGATTCTTCCTTCTGTTTCATATTCTTAAATTAACACTTTTTCCCATTTAAGCAGGTAATACTTAAATGTATTCCATTAACCTATCCTTAGACTGATTGTGATAATGATGAATCCTCAATCTGTGAAAAAAAAACCAAATACGTAATCCCTAAGTAAGATTGATTTGAAGTGATAAAAATAGCTCATATGACTAGCCTGTAAGCCCCACAGATTATTTTTAAAATCCACATGTTATGTTCTCTTGAGGAACTCCTGTCTGACTAAGGACAACTAGAAGGTCCAACCAGTTTGTTTACCATACCAAAGTGCCGCATACATTAAAAAAAAAAAGGAAAACTAAGACACTGTCAAAAGAAAGGTAATTAAATCATTCCCGTTTTGTGTCTGTTTCTGTAGAGACAGTAACCTTTCAGATACCTACTGACCTATGATAAATAATATGGCAGTTGTCACACTGTGATATTTGGGTAGCACTGTCACTTGAGCCATCACCTATCTTTGTGGAATGAGATGGGTCATGAAGTAGATGCATTTGAAATTCTCTTGTTAAAAACCTTGCTAAAAGCTTTATTTTTTCCACATAATTTCCACGTGAGAAAGGATTTCCACATCAGTAGTTTGTACACTTCCAAAGAGAAGTAGGAAGAGGGAGAGAGTATTCATAGGAAGAAGCTTCCAACCATATGACCAGGAAGGTCTTCTGCTAGGAAGGCAGGCTGGGGCCATGGTTTCAGCTCTTTTCCAGTCCTACGTTATTTCCTTTTTGTGAAATTCCCTTGGGAACAGCTCAACTGTAAAGCAGGTTTGGCTGCAAGTCTAGACATTAGTATAATATCTGGTTCTTACACAGATTAATACAGAAAGATGTCTGTCTTATTCCTCACTGACCACGTCACCACTGAACTGGCAGAGAGAGTGGGAGAACACTGAGGAAGGGCAGAAGCTTAAAGCCCAACTAAAATAGCCAGAAATGAAGAATTGTAAGACTATTTGAAATGATAATTTTTAATTCCCCCACAAATCCCTGTTTTGCTGACAGTTCCATTGTGGCCATATATATGTACTAGTATGCTTGCTGTGCTTTGTTGCTTACAGGAATTATTTCAAATTCTGACTGGCAATCACATACTATAGAAAACATGTCTGTAAGGGATTAGAGCAGAATGCTGGCATTCTGTCATACAGAGTGTATCACCACAGCAGGGGAACAATAATCATCCAGAAATGTACTGCCACACATATCTGGTTACTTGCATTAATTCTTTAATGTGAACTTAGAGAGAATCTGCATCTAATTCATCTCACTGTGATACAGAGTGAATCACACAGTTCACACATTCATACAACATTGGAAGCAGCTACATGAAAATTCTTGGTACTGAACTTGTTTTTCCATTTCTGTTATTTTGCATAGTATGGTACACTGACAGATTTTCTTTAAAGTTGACATATGTTCTGCATAATCTATGACAACAGATTGGACATTATATTTTGGAATCATTTTAGTGTCTTCTCATCATGATCCTGTGATAAAACCCCATAATTTTAGCCACAACCAAGACAGGCGAGCTTAAGAATTCTCTGAGGCTGCTGGGATAAATTAGTTGTGAATAATAATTCCTGTTCAATGTCCTGTGCTAAAATCCTGATGTACAACTGTACCATCTGGACTGTAACAACAACTCAGTTTGTTAATGATAAGTAAAGGAGGTGTACAGGGACCTGTACTTTCACAAGCAGTACAGCATGTTGATCACTCTGACAACAACATGACTTCCATTGCTAATACAATTAAAGCTAATTATGATACAAAAGCAGGGATGATTCTTTATTCTCGGTAGTATTATAACTGCCTGTAATTACTATCTATATATACCTGCATGTCATGACATTATATGCACTTACACTCTTTGACCACCTGTAAAAAGAGACTGTTCCTTAGCTTTGGTGTTCCCTGTTAATATGATCTCAATTTATGGGTCTAGATGCAATAACAAAATGCCTAGGTGAGGAAGGGAAGACTGAAGGAAAAAAAAAAAAAAAAAAGACAAAAAAAAAAGACACATTCAGTGTATCTATTTCCCAAGTATAACACTAATGTGACTGTTCTTCTAATGTCTTTAAAATACTGGAACTTAACTGCAATGGTGTGGGCATTCAGCTGGCAGAATGTGGGACTAGGAGCAGTTACCTCCAGTCTGATGTGACACAAGAACTCGCCACACTGAATACCTTTCAACATGTCCTTACAGAGAAAATTGTTCCCTCCTTGCTATCCATTCTGGCTAATGATGAAAAATGCCATCATTCACAACTTCACATTTTTTCCTCCAACCAAATGGCTGAAGTATGCAGTAAGAATAATTCAGTGTGACAGCTTATCTTTTTGCCCAGTGGGGTTCTTCACTGAAGTGTGGCTATGAAAGCAATTTCCATGTTGATGAAGACCGAAGCCTTTATGATTCAGAGTGAAACAAGTAAAAAATAAAGCCAGAGGATCCCAGTATCACGGGCACAAGTGTCCTCCTGTTTCAAAGGAAATGAAATTAAGCTAATATATAGCACACATGGTGCTTGGCCAAATATAGAAATGTTATATGTAGTGACATATTGTGCCAGAAGTGCTTGTAAAATCTTATTTGCAAATCTCACTAAGACAGCCATGAAAATCCAGTCAGATCTAAAAGCCTGATGTTATTACTTCTTAGTAGAAGTGTTTATTTTAAAGTGCAAGCTACAAATAAATAAATTTGATCATGGAAGAACAAACTAGATGGCTTCTCAATCTTTAAAAAAATAATAAAATAGTATGCTATTCTATTTTCCAATGATTATACAATTGTTACTCTGCTTGCAACACAATCTGTTAGTGCTTTGAAAGCATACATATAAGACATACTTTCACTTTATAGAGCTTATATAAATATAATTAATGTGTTCATTATTTACATATAATTATATATAAATGATGTATTTTTATACATTATGTATTTAATATATATAAAGGGCAATATCAGGGTCCAAGGTGGCAGAAGAGAGAGGAAGTGTGAAAATATCTCTTCTTATTTAATAAACACATATCTAAAATTATGTTGTATTATAGTGTATAATAAAATACAAAAAAATGCTAAATAAAATAAATCCAATACAAAATACATGTTAAATATATAAAATACATTAATAGTTCAATACATTGTAATGTATTTCATATAATATACAGCATGTAGTATTGTATTATATAAAATATTTAAATACGTTATATAAGTAAATATGTAACTTATAAGTAGCAAGTTCTACATGATATTCACTTCAAAAGTAAATTGCTTGGCATTTAGGAAGCTTTAAGTTCTATTTTTCAAAAATGCATTGTATTGGTTTGATTCTAATTATCTTACATTATGAATTAATTGTAATTACATTGTAATACATTATAAAAGCCTAATTCTGATTAAGTTCAAATAATGGAATTACTTCTGATAGACACTGGCATAAGTGAGATCAATACAAACTGTCACATAAGCTTAGATATATCCACTTAGGGAAGAGCAGAGACTTAATCCGATATATCTCCCAACTTTTTTGTTGTTGTTGTTTTCATTTCCCAAAACATTCAAAATAAAACTAATCAATTCAAACTAAAAAAAATTTAACAACAGAGGACCTTTCCAGTATCAGTAGTATTGGTAGGAGACAGCAAAATTTTCCCTGTGACAGCTGTCCTTCACTTACTTCTCCTTTTTGCTATGACTTCAACTCCTAACTTATCCAGGAGAAGCAGACGTCTAACATGGCCCGACATGACAGAACAAGTTACTGCTACTCCACAATGCACAACCCTTAACAGTGATATTACTAATATTGTTTATTGGGTCTCAGTGGGATGAAGTTATAACGTTAACTTTCTTCTTAGCAACCTGTATGGAGCTGTGTTCTGCAGCTGTGGCTAAAACAGTGTTTCCAATACACCACTATTTTCGCTGTTGCTTAACAAGGCTTACATAGCATCAAGGCTTTCTCTCCAAGAACAGAGAACTCTACCATTTAATGGTCACTCTGCCCAAAGCAGTGCCAGTCACCATATCTCCCATCAGTCCTTCTCTGTGAACAGGAGGTCTAGCAGAGCATCCCTTTTAGCAGGCTCACTGTCTAGCTGAGTCCGGAAGCTGTCTTCCACACATTCCAAAAACCTCCTAGACTGTTTCCTCAGGGCTGCATTGTATTTCCAGCACATATCTGGGAAGTTGAAATCCCCCATGAGAACAAGCACTGGAGATTGCATGACTTCTACCAGCTACTCATAAAATGTCTCATTTGTTTCTTTATCCTGCTTTGGCAGTTTGGCAACTGGTTACCAGTGGCATTCCCTAGGGGTTGGTGTTAGGGCCTATCCTCTGTAATGTCTTTATTGATGATTAGAATGAAGGAATTGAGTGCACCCTCAATAAGTCTGTAGATGACACGAAGGTGAGGGGAAGCGTTGATCTGCCAGAGGGTAGAAAGGTCTTGCAGAGGGACCTGGACAGGTTGGATCAATTGTCAGAGGCTAATGGGATGAGGTTCAATATATCTAAGTGCTGGGTCCTGCACTTGAGACACAACAACCCTATGCAATGCAACAAACTTGGGGCAGAGTGGCTGGGAAGTTGTGGAGAGGAAATGGATCTGGAGGTGCTGGTTGATGTTCACCTGAACATGAGCCAGCAGTGTGCCCAGGTGGCCAAGGAGGCCAACAGCATCCTAGCTTGTATCAGGAATAGAGTAGCCAGCAGGACCAGGGAGGTGATCATCCCCCCTGTACTCTGCTCTGGTAGGCACGCCTCGAGTACTGTGTTCAGTTTTGGATCCCTCACTACAAGAAGGACATCAAGGCCCTGGAGCATGTCCAGAGAAGGGGTACAAAGCTGGTGAAGGGCCTGGATCACAGGTTCTATGAGGAGCAGCTGAGCAACTGGGGTTGTTCAGTCTGGAGAAGAGGAGACCCAGGGGAGACCTTATTGCTCTCTACAACTACCTGAAAGGAAGGTGTGGGGAGCTGGGGGTCAGACTCTTCTTGCACATAACTAGTGACAGGACAAGATGGGATGGCCTCAAGTTGCACCACAGGAGGTTCAGGTTGGGTATTAGGATAAATTTCTTCTTGGAAAGAGTGTTTAGGCATTGGAACAGGTTGCCCAGTGAGGTTGTGGAATCACTGTCCCTGAGGGTGTTTAAGGTTGGACATGGAGCTTAGGGACTTGGTTTAGTGGGTGATACCAGTCATAGGGAGATGGTTGGAGCAGATGATCTTGGAGGTTTTTTCCAACCTGAATGATTCTATGATTCCACACACCCCCGTAACACTGTTCCTCAGTGTCAGTACACTGGGGATGGGCAAGATTTTGGGAGGAGAAACAGCCAGGACGGCTGACCCAAACTGATGAAGGAGAGATTCCATACCATATCACATCATGCACAGCAATGAAAACTCTGAGAAAGGAGAAGGAATAGGGGATTTTTCATGGTCATGGCATTTGCTGACAACATCCAGTCACAGTTTGCGGAATCTTCATAGCTGGAGATAGTCAGAATGTGACTGGACATGACCCTTGGCAACCTGATGAAGCTTTGAAGTTGGCCTCACTTCTAGCAAAGGTTGGAGAACATGAACTCCAGATGTTTCTTGTAACCTGAACTATTTTAAGATTCTATGTTCTCATAATATTTTCTTCTTTCAAAGCAGAATTTAAAAAAAAAAAAAAAAAAAAAAAAAACATTTTCAACCTGCCAGCAGGCTTGCAATCAGTTTTAAACTTAGGGAATTTTCATGAGAAGCCAAGCTGCCAGCATTTGGGAATTGTGCCACTTGCTCCTTCTGTGTCTTTCCTAGTATTTTTAAATTTACTTATTTATTTATTTGCCAAAGAAGAACAAGACACTGATAATCAGGAGCAATTTGGGGAGGGGGGGTGGGGAGGAAGAAGATGCCATGGACCAAACCAAGCATTATTTTAATCAAGTTCATGCCTTTATTAAATGCACAATTGTGCAAGCATGTGCACCTATTTTAGATCTCTGAGGAATTCAGTGGTAGCAGAAGGCACTAAAGCTGGGAAGCACAGCTTCCAGTTAAAAAAAGATTGCTGTAACAGACATCTAAGAAACTGATAAAGTGTGTGTCTATTCAGACAGATTTCTCTATTCAAGGCAGCCATATTATTGACCTGTGCACTGAATTTCACTTACAATAGCCTTTCACCTCTTCCTCTACCTGAGAGGGTGGATACTGGAAGTATGCCTTCCACTGTACCCTGCACATTCACAGCCTAAAGCCATTATCTCCAAGCATGACACCCACTGCTAAAATGGTGGGACTGCACTGAGACTATCACTGGCAGTGTCAAAGGTACCTTTGTATAACACTGTATAATTTTGGAACATGCAGGAGGTGTATCAGTGTATCAGAGTATCAGGGATGTCTCTGCAACTTACCTGTCAATAATTGCACACATGTCAATGGTTACGTTGGCAAAGCTTCCTAGTTTGCCTTGCTCTATTGCTTGCAAATCCACCAGCTGATCATCCACATGAATAAACTGCATGCATCCTTGAAATGAATGCTGAAATAGCGAGTGATCTGAGTCATTCATCTGCATAGGAAACCCTGGAGAGCAGCAGAAGAAATAGCATTATTAACTTCACATAGTGTTAATCAAGCCAGTATTTTTTCACAACAAAATATGTTTCCTAGATAAGAAAAAAAAAAAAAGTGGGTAAGGAAATATTATACAGTTATTCAATTGCATTGCAATGTTACTGATTTAAGTCATTGGAACTACCTGCAAGAATTTATACAGTACAGTTGATGATTCTTTTATTAATTTTTGTTCACAGGGTAGAATTCTTCTGCTACCTTTCTTCTGCTCTAGCCCCCCCTGTTTATTGTTACTTCTCTCTTTATAAATAGACTAAGGGAATTGAAGAAGAATTAATCTCCTTGCTATACTTTAAAGACCACATTCCCTTTTCTCAGATATTTTTATGGCATGCATTCCATAAAGTGACTTTCCAGTTTGGCTTTCTCTAGAGCAAAGCTAACTGTAAAATAAATACTTCTGCTGGGAACTTTCTGCAAACTGAAAACTACTCCTAAATTCCAATATCCAGGCCTACTTCTGAGAAATCTAAGGACATTATGTAGCGTTTTCATTTTTGTTCTGAATGCTCTCATTTGCTCATCTCTATGAAGACGGTTTATAAGAGATAAAAATGAATTAAAGTCTTGACTCAGGGGAACAAGATATTTGCACGTAATTGTTTAACTTAATGCCCTTCAGAAATGAATGTGACAGTTTACCTGAGAAAAGTGTCCTGGGTAAGACAATTGAGTGCCTTATCCACTACATATAAATCTTTAACAATGGACTCCCTGAAAAAGCCTCAAGAAAATCATTTAAATAGAGCATTTAAGAAGAGAGCAGGAAAGAGGAGAGATGGGCTATCTACAATTTGTTAGTAAATAAGCTAAAAAGACTGAAAAATGTGTAATGGTTTTGCAGACTTCAGCTAGGAACACGACTAGCCATACAGTTCTTGACAAAGGTATAAATTTCACACACATTTATTTTGGTAGCTAAGACAAATTATACAGCTCATATTCATTCTCTCACTTTCA
This sequence comes from Heteronetta atricapilla, assembly GCA_011075105.1. Lineage (NCBI taxonomy): Eukaryota > Metazoa > Chordata > Aves > Anseriformes > Anatidae > Heteronetta > Heteronetta atricapilla. Next base: position 56,064,778 of record CM021732.1, read on the forward strand.
TACCCAACCCAATGCTTTACCACCTTCTTCAATAGCATGGAAACAGCTATATGTGAAGACAGGAGAACAACAGATCATGGAAATGATCCAGGTTAAAAACAATCTGATAACAACATCATTTTAAATTCTGCTCCTGAATACAGTTTACAAAGTGCCACAAAAAGCATTGGATGGACATAATGAAGAGGGCAATGAAAGGGCAGAGGGTAGAAACAAGCAACTGGGGGTTGTTGGAAAATGCTGCTTAATATGGCAACTATTACTGAAAACAACAAAAACATATACATATATACATGTAAGTCTACCCCAGCATTTACTCAAAACACATTTTGACTGAAAATCTTTGCCAGCATATCTATATGACTCATAACAGTGACTGAAATTTTCTAAAACAGTCTTACCAATCATCTAATACTACTTCTGATAACTCCTAAATTTCCCTGACTCACTTCAGAGTTCACTGGTGGCACCACAGGATTAATCAGGTATTAATGGTCATTAAGCAGTAACTATGCTAAAAGTTAGCTCTGACAGGTATTTCAAGAAATTGTGCAAAACCCCGTAGGAGCAAAATTACAACACTATCACAGGGAACCATGAACTACTATAAGAAAGATAAATAATCCACTCTCACTAATACATGTCAGATGGAGAAGAAAAAGCTCCTAGGATTGGCTAGGTAGGGTTGACTGCCATTTGGCGAGGTAGTGCACAATATGCTCATCAGACCATCTGTCTTCCACCAAAATTATTCTAATCCCAATGTCTGAGAATCATTCATTTGGATTGACAGAAAAATCACTTTATAAGGACAGGATTTATTCTCTCTTCCCAACATGAACATTGGCTAATGACTTATCTGAGAAAAAGAAGATGGGAACTTGAGAAACCTGCCTCCTATTTTTTTTAATTTGTTATTTCCAGTGACTGATTAAATCAAATAATCTCAATTAATCTGAGGCTTTACAGAAAACAGAACATAGAAACAGAAAAGTGAAAGCTCATCCTTTGCTGTTTGGTGAGTGAAAGTACGTGATTCCATTAAGTGCTTTCTCCATTTACATTTAAACAGCTCACTCTTTCATTATATATACATATATATATATATTAACTGTCACTAGAATTACCTTATATAAGTAAAATTACCTTTCTTGGCAAGAACTCCAAATTAACACCAAGGACATGATTGTTTAGATCTTCTGTGCATTAGCAGAACTGTACAGGAAGCCTGTATTTCATCCTCTTGTTCAAAGTACTTCCACAGGTTTTTTTTTTTAGTTTTTTTTTTTTTTTTGGTAAATATTAAATTCAAGGTTACCAACACTGATGTAAAACTTGCACTTAGTAACTTTAATGTAAACCCAGAAAGGTCAAGGAATTGTAGAGGTACGTCTGAATGTAATGGAAGATTATCCACCACTCTTCAAGCAATAATTACAAAATAACCTCCAAGTTTAGAGCCATAATTCACTGTTATCACATCAAAAAGAGTATGATCCAAATAACTAAGCTGGGAATGCATGATTGGATTACTACAATTACTACAATTTACTACTAACATTTGATAGCATTAGAGGACTGTCAACGGAGGCATTTCAATATGGTGAGTCCTAGCTTCAGGGCATCAGAAGCATCACTTCTTCACCTACACTACTTTATCACAGAGTTATTGCTTTCTAGGACACATGCTCATCTTTGCTGCTAGGTGAACCTTCAATCTGGAAAGCAGCTGCTCCTAACCTGACAACAGCATAAACCAATCTATTACACATGGGAGTGGTCTATACTGAGTACTAGTCAGTTTGGGGGTATGAATTTTGCTATATCTATCAATGGATGAAGAGTAAAATTTGCTCACTCATAACTATTTGCCCATCTCCTCATCTCCTTGCTACATCCTTTGCTGTTTCCAGTCACAGTAACGACCTGGAAGAGCATTATATTATCGCTATTATTTTTATATATTTTTATATATATGATAATGTTTTTTTCCTTCAAGATTTCCATTACAGAGACATGATTCAGTTCCTGATCTTTCCTACATTGAATAAAATCTTAATTAAATTAAGTTCTATAGGCAAGTTTGACAGTAATGCTGTCACTGGAAAGGCCAAGCAATGGATGCATGATTTGGATAACACTGTATCAATTTTCTTGCTGACAAGAAAAATACATACATTATAAATCTGCTTATAAAGTGCAATTTGGACAATCGAAAACAATTTTGATGCTTAGGACTACAAATGTACCTTAAACTCAGGTAGACTGTCTTGTCTTGTAATTTTGATGTCTTTCTGCATTTTCTTCTAAAAAGTCTGGATCTTACCAGTTTATTTTTTCACATTCCATCCCACAAAGAGATAGATTATCCTGTAAAGTTCATACATGGATTGAATATAAATTTTACCCAGAGTTCAAGGATTTTTTTTTTTCCAGGACTTCACTCTGGCATACCAAACACGAAATAGCTGAAAGTCTATATCCAGCTCCTAATCTTATTCAAACTTGCAAACATAATTTAAAAATCTATACTTTTGACTCATGCTACTTTCCATGTTAGAAGAATCATTCTATTTTCTCATGGTATTTAATTAATGCTATTTCCTATGTTCTATAAATATAATAAAATAAATAAACAAATGATAATTGTTATAATAAAATACCCACAAAGGGAAATTTCTTTTCCAGTGCCAAGATTTATTATGCCTATCTTCCAATTACCTAAAAAATTCTAGCAAAGAAATTATAAGAAATGAAGCCTAAAGTAGAATGTACTCAGTTTCATGTTATAATGATTAATAAGCATATAGTCAAAGTACAACATAAAACATCTTAGGAACTATCTGTTTCTGAGATATGATATAAGAATGAAATACTGTATTAGACTTTTCAAGAGGAAATTCAAATTGTAACAGCACAGCAATGGTAATTTGTGACAAAGGAATTCTCTGGCATGGATTTAACCTGATCTAATTTAAATTTCTAACTTAAAACAGAACAACAACAATAACGTATGTATATAGAGAGAAAAACATGCTTTGCTAGTGCTAAATTTTGAGGCAAAATGATGTTTTATTTCTAGTAGTCCCAGGGCACACAAGCCCTTCGGATAAAACAGGTTAGCATTAATGAAGTCTCCAGCGGATTTCACAGAATATTCTCTGTACATGTCCTTCGTATTATGTTGGAAACATTTGACCAGGTCTCCGAAGACTTGGCCAGCATTTTCTACTTGTGACTGGACTCCTGATGTGTTTTTTCTCTCTGGAAATCTGATCCTCAGCCAGACCATCTCCTCTAAAAATATTTTATCACCAGCTGTCTGCATATTAACTGGAACTAGTTCTAGAAAAGTACTGAGATTTTTCAATTTCTCTGTATAATATCATTTCTTAGCCCTCAGTTAGATTTCACTTCATACACTGATACTAGTTCAATGCCTATTTGAATGGGATTGAAGTCTTTACAAAGTAGCTTCTAGCACCTCTCTATTGTACAAACGATACCAATTCAATATTACGATTCTCCTTTACCATGCGCTAGAGGAATATTTCCTGGAGCACACATGAGATTGATCTGTAATAATGCTTTGGTTATTTGACCTAGGTATACATATAAGTCATGTAAAACATAAAAGGCTGTCTGAACATGTTACTATACTCGTATTGTTTATAAGTTGTTTCTTCAGTAAAGAAACAGACAGATAAGCAGTATGCTACATGAGAAAATGCCCAAAAGATACTCAGGTAGCAGCTGAGAAATTAGCTGTGAACAGACCATCTTTAAGCCACAACACAGCGTGCACAATTTTTATTTTTTCTTACAAAGATATTACTTGGCTAGGATGACAGGTTAGAGAAGAAAAAAAAAAAGTAAAAAAAAAAAAAAAAAAGTAGAGGAAATACAATAGTGAAGGCACTGACAAAGCAGAAACAAGAACAAGGCAGACAATCCCCAATGGCACACAGGTAGTTACCTAAAGTACGAAGGGAAGAATAGGACTACAGTATAATCACCTCTTTTTAGGCTTCGTTGATTCAGTGCTTCTTTCTGATTGCTGTGGACCTCAGAGTGAACAACACTATACTTTATAGAAGAACTGTTTGGAGACACTTTTCCCTGGTCATGGAATTCAAGTGATTTAAACGTATTTGGGCCTTCCAGTTACAATTGGGAACTATCACGGTGGTAACCCAAGCTTTCAGGTTGCAAGGTTTGCATTTGTTTTAAATGAACTGCAGTGGGTCCCAAGGCGTATCCCACCTCTTACTACAGCATCTTTTTCCTTTCCTTTTCCTTTCCTTTCCAATGCACAAGGACAGGTGCTCTTTTGTTGTTGTTGTTGTTTTTTTTCCCTGAGGTAACTACAAATATGGCATCTGTGCTATTTTCAAACCTATGTCCTGCAAGATTCATGTAGATCTCAGTGTCTGGAGGACTGTACCCAAGCTCAGATAAGAGGAAGTATGCACATAGCTCACCTCTGTTCTCAGATCACATGCCACCTGGACTACACTTTTCAAAAAATCCATGTATTATAATAACTGCTGGGAGCTAATTAACCAGTTAAGTAGAGCACAAACATGTTTTTCATTCACACAGAATGATTTCCGTCTTAACAAATACAAGGCATGTCCTAAATACTGGTATTTATTTAAATAGCTTAACTTCATACCCTAGCTTAGGTAATGCTACAATAGAATAGAAATAATTCCTGGTAATCTAAAAAAAAAAATTCTACATTCATAAAACCAATTACGTATTAGTGTCTTCAGATACAATTCCTCCACGAAAAAAGACCTATTGCAAACCAGGTATAATGTTATTTGAAAATTGGTGCTACAGACTTAACTTCCCTAAGAGATACATTAATTGTTACAAATCTAAACATATATCCATGGACAGTAAGATGAAAATGAACAATGCCTTGGTGGTGGAGAAGAATAAACATAATTATCTTATGGGACTGGTTTTACTGATTTTGTCTTTATACAGGGGGAAGATTAGATTGATGTCTTTTCCTGCTTCACAACTTCATGAAATATATTGCCTTCTACTCTTGTATAGCTCTCTTTGAAGTTCTTCAGAATAAATGTTAGCCCAGACATTTGAGAGATGAAATAAAATACTCTTGCCTTGTGGGAAAGAAGATAAAATATTGCTGTCAGGTATTGTAGTATGTTAAAAGCAGGAACATAATGGAAAATATTAATTAAAATAGTCTTAAAAATACAGAGATTAAAACTAATACTTGCCCAAATCACAACAGAAATAAGTAAGATGTTATCTACTCAATAGATAGTTTTCCATCTTTTATTTGCCTCACTACTGTACTTCCCTTGTATGGGTTGGTGGCTCAGTGGTGCACACTACTGGTTTTACAACATCAGTATTTATCTGGGGTCATAAAAAAAAAAATACAATAAACTGCATGGAGAACGACATTGATTGCAATCCAAGAGCATTCAAAATTTACTGATATGGGAATTATATGGGTTTTTGTTTGTTTTTCACATAATAATAAGAAAACTGGATCATCTTGCGATCTCAATGTCTAAAAAATGAATGAAAATGAACATTTTATTCATTTTCTTACAACATAAATGTACTCCAAAAGACCTTATTTTGACAGGAAGCGATGCAAGTGGTTACAAATTCATATTGTAAAAGCAGCTTACTTTAAGCTAAAATGAAACAGTAATGCCTCATGATGAAAACTGTGTCTTATATAAATAAGAGTTCCACTGAGGAAAGACCAATTTTTGAAGTGGTTAAAGGCTGCACTTTTTGCTTTTTCTGCAGAAACAGCTTGATCTTGCAAGTTTTTAAACACTTCCAATTCCAATGTGTCCTGGTTTCAACTAGGATAGAGGTATTTTTCCTCCTAGTAGCTGGTAGGGTGCTATGTTTTGGATTAGGATGAGAAGAGTGTTGATAACATGCTGATGTTTTAATTGCTGCAGAGCAATACTTACACTAAGCGAAGGACTTTTCAGCTTCTCATTGTGTCCTGCCAGCAGGCAGGCTGGGGGTGCAGCAAGAGCTGGGAGGGGACAGACCCAGAACAGCTGACCCAAACTGGCCAAAGGGGTATTCCAAACCATCTGACATCATGCCAAACAATATATAGGGGTGACTAGCCGGGGGGGGGGGGGGGGGCAGCTGCTCTGGGATGGGCTGGGCATTGGTCAGTGGGTGGTGAGCAATTGCATTGTGCATCACTTGTTTCATACACACTATTATTATTATTGTTTCCTATCTTAATATTTTGTCTTTATCTCAACCCACAGGCTTCACTCCCCCATTTCTCTCATTCATTCATTCTCATTCATTTCTCTCCCCCATTCCAGAGAGGGAGGGGGGAGGGTGAGCGAACGGCTGTGTGGTGTTTAGTTGCCGGCTGGGTTAAACCACAACACAATACATGGCTGAAATAATAAAATAGGAAATCAGCAGGAACTTTGTTTTGAAATAAAAACTTAAAAGCTGTCCTCATATTCCTGTTTAGGCAAAATTCTCCTTCAAATGACTGGGAAATATGAGCTACAACAGTAAGATTCTTTTTTTTTTTTTTTTTTTTTCCTTTTTTTTTTAACATGGAACAAAGCAGTAAGTATGATCTTTATCACCATTCTTGGCAATCAAAATTAAGTCAACCTAACACTTTACTGCAATTTTTATACTGTTTTATTGGATATCATGGAAAATACAGAAAACTACATAATGATCATTTACAGGAAATCTGAACATTACACTACCCATGTTATACATTCTATTTATAGGCTTTCTGTTTTATAAGAGCCCAGAACAAACGTACACTAGATTTTCAAACTCACTGCAACTCCACTTCAACCAAAAATCCTTCATGAAGACAAAATGGGTCTAGAGACTTCTTGTATAATTATGCTTCAGGAGATCTAAGTAGCATAAAATAATCATCATTTACTGCCTTTAGAAACAGAATGGTTTTGGTTGGAAGGGACCTATAAAGATCATTTAGTCCTACCCCCTGGCCATGGACAGAGACCTCTTTCCCTAGTTCAGGTTGCTTAAAGCCCCCTCCAGCCTGATTTCAAACACTTTCTGGGATGGGGCACCTGCAATTCCTCTGGGCAACCTGTTTCTGTGCTGCACCACCCTCATTGTGAAAAATTTCCTTATTTTATATCTAATCTAAACCTACTCTATTTCAGTTTTAAAACCATTGCCCCTAGTCCTGTCACTTTAGACCCTGGTAAAAAGTCCCTCTATCTTTCTTATAAGCCCTCTTTACGGTCACAATAAGGTCTGCCTTCACTTCTCCAAGCTGAACAATCCAAACTCTCTCAGCATCTATTCATAGAAGTTCTCCAGGCTTCTGATAATTTTGTGTCTCTACTTTGAACCTGCTCTAACAAGTCCATGTCTATCTTATGCTGGGGTCCCAGAGCTGGGTACAGTACTTCAGGTGAGCACTCACAAGGGAATCAATTCCCTTAACCTGCAAGCCTTGCTTCTTTTCACCAAGAAAGACAGAAGGGTTATTGTTGTGGGAGACTCTCTCCTCAGGGGAACAGAGGGACCTATTTGTTGGCCTGACCCTACCCGTAGGGAAGTCTGCTGCCTCCCTGGGGCAGCAGACGTTCAGGGACGTTGCCAGGAAGCTTCCCGACCTGGTTCGCCCCTCTGACTATTATCCTCTTTTGATAGTCCAGGCAGGTAGTGATGACACTGAAGAGAGAAGCCTCAGGGCTATCAAACAAGACTTTAGGGGACTGGGATGGTTAGTGGATGGAGCGGGAGTGCAGGTGGTGTTTTCGTCCATCCCTACGGTGGCAGGAAGGGGTATAGAGAGGACACAGAAAGCCCACCTGTTAAACATGTGGCTCAGGGGCTGGTGCCAACACAGAAATCTTGAGTTTTTTGACCATGGGGCACTTTACTTGACACCCGGCCTGATGGCCACAGACGGGTCCCTATCTTTTAGGGGAAAACGGATCCTGGGCCAGGAGCTGGCAGGGCTCATTGAGAGGGCTTTAAACTAGGTAAGAAGGGGGACGGGGATGAAACAAAGCTCATTAGAGGTGTGCCAGGGGGAACAATGGCAAGGCTGGGAGAGAAGGCAAAGGCTCAAATGAAGTGCATCTACACTAATGCACGCAGCATGGGTGACAAGCAGGAGGAGCTGGAAGCCATTATGCAGCAGGCAGGCTATGACTTGGTTGCTGTCATGGAAACGTTGTGGGACCACTCTCATGACTGGAATGCGGCAATGTCTGGCTATAGACTCTTCAGTAGGGACAGGCAGCACAGAAGGGGTGGTGGAGTGGCTCTCTATATTAGAGAGTGTTTTGATGTTGTCAAACTTGAGGCTGGGAATGATAAGGTTGAGTCGCTATGGGTTAGGCGCAGCAGAAAAGCCAACAAGGCAAGCATCCTGATGGGGGTCTGTTATAGACTGCCAAACCAGGATGAGGAGATGGATGAGGAGTTCTGCAGGCAGCTGGCAGAAGTTGCAAAATCATCAGTGCTTGTTCTCGTGGGGAACTTCAACTTCCCTGACATATCCTGGAAGCACAACACAGCCCAGAGAAAGCAGTCTAGGAGGTTTCTGGAGAGCGTGGAAGATAGCTTCCTGACGCAGCTGGTTAGTGAGCCTACCAGGGGTGGCGCCCCGCTAGACCTTCTCTTCACAAACAGAAAAGGACTCGTGGAGGATGTGATTGTCGGGAGCGGTCTTGGGCAGAGTGACCACGAAATGTTGGAATTCTCTATTCTTGGCGAGGCCAGGAAGGGGACCAGTAAAACCGCTGTATTGGACTTCCGGAAGGCTGACTTTGTGCTGCTGAGGACACTGGTTGGTAGAGTCCCTTGGGAGGCGGTTCTGAAGGGCAGAGGAGTCCAGGAAGGCTGGGTGCTCCTCAAGAGGGAAAGCTTAATGGCGCAGGAATGGTCTGTCCCCACATGCCCAAAGACGAGCTGGCTGGGAAGAAGACCAGCCTGACTGAACAGAGAATTGTGGATTGAGATTAGGAGAAAAAAGAGGGTTTATAATCTTTGGAAAAGTGGGCAGGCCACTCAGGGGGACTATAAGGATGTTGCGAGGCTGTGCAGGGACAACATTAGAAAAGCCAAAGCTCATCTGGAGCTCAATCTGGCTACTGCCGTTAAAGATAACAAAAATGTTTTTATAAATACATCAACACAAAAAGGAGGACTAAGGAGAATCTCCATCCTTTACTGGATGCAGGGGGAAACTTAGTTACAAGAGATGAGGAAAAGGTGGAGGTGCTTAATGCCTTCTTCACCTCAGTCTTTAGCGGCAATACCGGTTGTTCTCTGGATACCCAGTATCCTGAGCTGGTGGAAGGGGATGGGGAGAGAGATGTGGCCCTCACTATCCATGAAGAAATGGTTGGTGGCCTGGTACGGCACTTGGATGTATGCAAGTCTATGGGGCCAGATGGGATCCACCCGAGGGTACTGAGAGAACTGGCAGAGGAGCTGGCCAAGCCACTTACCATCATTTATCAACAGTCCTGGCTATCAGGGGAGATCCCAGTTGACTGGCGGCTAGCAAATGTGACGCCCATCTACAAGAAGGGCCGGAGGACTGACCCGGGAAACTACAGGCCTGTCAGTTTGACCTCAGTGCCAGGGAAGCTCATGGAGCAGATTATCTTGAGAGTCATCATGCAGCACTTGCAGGGCAAGCAGGCGATCAGGCCCAGTCAGCATGGGTTTATGAAAGGCAGGTCCTGCTTGACGAACCTGATCTCCTTCTATGACAAAGTGACGCGCTGGGTGGATGAGGGAAAGGCTGTGGATGTGGTCTACCTTGACTTCAGCAAGGCTTTTGACACCGTTTCCCACAGCATTCTCCTCAAGAAACTGGCTGCTCTTGGCTTGGACTGTCGCACGCTTCGTTGGGTTAGAAACTGGCTGGATAGCCGGGCCCAAAGAGTCGTGGTAAATGGAGTCAAATCCAGTTGGAGGCCTGTCACTAGTGGCGTTCCCCAGGGCTCGGTGCTGGGGCCGGTCCTCCTTAAAATCTTCATTGATGATCTGGACGAGGGCATTGAGTGCACCCTCAGTAAGTTTGCAGATGACACCAAGTTAGGTGCGTGTGTCGACCTGCTTGAGGGTAGGAAAGCTCTGCAGGAGGATCTGGATAGACTGCACCAATGGGCTGAGGTCAACTGCATGAAGTTCAACAAGGCCAAGTGCCAGGTCCTCCACCTGGGGTGCAATAACCCCAAGCAGAGCTACAGGCTGGGAGATGAATGGTTGGAGAGCTACCAGGCAGAGAAGGACCTGGGAGTGATGGTTGATAGTCGGCTGAATATGAGCCAGCAGTGTGCTCAGGTGGCCAAGAAGGCCAACAGCATCCTGGCTTGTATAAGAAATAGTGTGGCCAGCAGGGCTAGGGAGGTGATAGTCCCCCTGTACTCGGCTCTGGTGAGGCCGCACCTCGAATACTGTGTTCAGTTTTGGGCCCCTGGCTACAAGAAGGACGTCAAGGTGCCAGAGCGAGTCCAGAGAAAGGCGATGAAGCTGGTGAGGGGTCTGGAGAACAAGTCCTATGAGGAGCAGGTGAGGGAGCTGGGCTTGTTCAGCCTGGAGAAAAGGAGGCTCAGGGGTGACCTTAGTGCACTCTACAGGTACCTCAAGGGAGGCTGTAGCGAGGTGGGGGTTGGTCTGTTCTCCCACGTGCCTGGTGACAGGATGAGGGGGAATGGGCTTAAGTTGCGCCAGGGGAGTTTTAGGTTGGATTGTTAGAAAGAACTTCTTTACCAAAAGGGTTGTTAGACATTGGAACGGGCTGCCCAGGGAAGTGGTGGAGTCACCATCCCTGGAAGTCTTTAAAAGACGTTTAGATGTAGAGCTTAGGGATATGGTTTAGTGGGGACTGTTAGTGTTAGGTCAGAGGTTGGACTCGATGATCTTGAGGTCTCTTCCAACCTAGAAATTCTGTGATTCTGTGATATATATATATATATATATATATATGACTATATATATATTGCTTGGCTTTGTCAGATAACACATCCAAGCCCTAAGTTCTAACCTTTTTCCCTACTTTTCTCCTTTTTCCTCTAGATATTTTGCAAGGCATAGTAGGAGAATTTGAAATACAAGATTAAAAAAAAGGAAATGTACCATTTCCAGTGTTGCTCAGAAATGAACAGTAGAGACTTTCTTCTATTGCAGTCAAGAGACCAGCATGAAATAGATTAGTCTAATAAATACATAACCCTGCTACATTAAAAAAATATATATTTCCATTTCACTCTTTCATTTTCACAGATCTCTGTCATCTGAAATCAATCTGTTTTTGCACAGTACCAGTTACAGATATATTCTATTTCTAAATGTTTATGCACGGTCCATATAGTTATCATGCTGGTGATCTGCAGAAGTCAACACTCACAAACTGGTATTTGTGGCGGAATGCATGAGGCCTATTCTGTACCTATGCAGAACACAGAAATATTTCATTGTATTTTGATGTTCATTGCAATGTTCATAAAGGGAAAGAATGAATTAAATTCCAGTTCTAAGCAAGGAGACAGACATGGGAAAATTTATACTCAATTTGCCTTCTGATTCATGCATTATAGGAGTGGAAAAGAGAGAAGTGATAAAAGGTAGAAAGCCAGCAACATGTTGCAACATCAAGAAACATACAATGATTATCAGCAAGATTTTAATTCCCCAAGTTTTACTAGGCAGTGTATTTGAGGAAAATAGACCCCAACAAGAAGCATGAATTGCCAGCCCATAATTTTTAATAATGAATTCCCAGCACAAATAGTTTAAGCACATGGAATCATGTTAGCAGAGACCTATTTCTAAGACAACAGGCAGAACAGAGAAAGGCATAAACTTATAGCACATATGAGAACAGAATGTCAACCAGAGAGAAATAACTTGATCTGGACTCCAGTTAAGAATCGTCAGATTATTCTGACTCAATGATTTTGTTCTCTGTAGTCCACACAACCATTAGCACCTGTTGTGGTTTAACCCATCAGGCAGCTCAGCACCCCATAGCCGCTCGCTCACACTCCCCAGGGTGTGATGGTAGAGAATTAGAAAGGTAAAAGCGTGAGAACTCATGGCTTGAAATAAAGACAATTTACAGGGTGAAGCAAAATCTGTGTGCAAGCAAAATAAAACAGTGAATTAATTCACTGCTTCCCACTGGCAGGTGTTCAGCCACTTCCAGGAAAGCAGGGCTCATCATACATAATGGTTCCTTGGAAAGACAAATGCCATCACTCCAAATGTTCCTCGTTTCCTCCTTTACCCCAGCTTTTATTACTGAGCATGATGTCATATGGTGTAGAATATCCCTTTAGTCAATCTGGGTTAGCTGTCCTGGTTGTGTCCCTTCTCATCTCCTTGTGCAGTCCCAGTCTCCTCATTGGCAGGGCAACATGAGAAGCAGGAAAGTCCTTGGCTCTATGCAAACACCCTCTTGCAAAAACTAAAAATATCAGTGTGTTATTATCACTATTTTCATCAAAAATCCAAAACACAGACTCTACAAAGAAAATTAACTCTGTCCCAGACAAAACCATGACAGCAGGCAACTTCTCTGTTTTAGAGCTGGCTTACCTTACAATAAAAAGGCAATTTCTTTCTAAAAAGTTAGGTTTACATTCATAATAGATTTAAGTGTCTCCACTTAAGCCATGAAGACAGTGAAGTACACAATTTTATCAGTGCCAATCTTGAAGAGGAGAAAGCTGTGTCAGTATACGTTTGATTCAAATTAATGAGATTGCACCAAATTAATCCGATGGGCAAGAATAAAAATCAGCCACTTTAATAATTTTTGAAAATATGAAAGTCTATCAAATCAGGCACTACAGAGAAAATACTGGATAGCAACATTCCCAAGGGAAATATATATATATATATATATATATATAATCAGAACAATATATATATATATAATCAGAACAATAAATAAAATTATGCAGATGGAGATAAGTTCATTTCTAGGTATACCACAGCTATGAAAACTAATATTGATGACTCATAAGCACAATCTATTACTTGACTACATCTCCAAGAAAGCTCATATTCTCACAAGATAAGAAGAATTCATATCATTCACTTCTGTCACTTAATTTGCAAGCAGAAGATAAGCAAATATTCTGATACACAGAAACCAATAGAACACTGCTGGAGAGACAAAAATATTATAAGCATTACATTGCATCAGCTCAAGAGAATAAAATCCTTTGGAAAACAGTATAATTATTTGCTAATCAGAAACTTATATAAATCAACTACCCTGATGTATAAATGGAATTTTAATTGTCTTGAAAACCCTAGGTAATTATAGCAGTAAACAAAACAGTTGAATATCCAATTTATATGATTACCGTGCTGCCTTGTCATACAATGGTGAAAAAAGATTTGTATTTAGAGAATACAAATATAACCTTTTAGACACAAACAAGTACAGAGATGTTTCCTGTGTATTTTTCCAACTCTATTGTCTTTATAAACACAAGGCAGCAAAGCTATAAGCAATGTTTACCTTGAAACTATTCAACCAAATTCTTGAATATAGCTTCCTGTGCCAATACTGTCTCCTAAAATACTATTCATATCCCACTGTTCAACAAGGTAAGCTTCAGCACATTAGGGGTTCACCTACTGTACATTTGCATATATTTATTTTATTCCCAACCCTCATTCATGCACTCTGTTTCCACAAATAAAATTAGCTTAGAAATTAAAGAATATTTTCTAATCTTTCAAGGAGGGAGCTGTCTCAGGTTTGCTGACTTAGCAAATCAGATTTTAGGGATAAAAGATTAAGTGTTTTAAAATGGAGCTTGATAAATTTATGGAAGAAGTCATACGTCAGCTTAGGTTGATTTTTGAGTTACAAATTCAGGCTTGTGATATAATACTTTTGGTGTGTAATTTGCTGATAGGAATAATGAATTGAAAAAATGGACTATTGGACTGCTGTCTGTTCATGTCTATCTACCATATTTATGTGTAGATACTTGTGTGTTTAAGTGCAATGCTTCAGTGCTTCTGTTGGTTACCTGCAAAGGCATGTACAGGTTAGAACTTCTAATTTTATTTATTTTAAATCCCTGATATATCAGTAGGCTTTTGATGGAGTTTCTCCCTTCTGTGAAGCACCAAACAGCAAGATTGAATCTGACACAAGGAAGGCCAGTGCTCCTAGAGGTTTTTATTTCTTGAGTGACTCACATTGACTTTCTCATTTAGCATGTTCAACTAACTGGAATAGCAAATATCTCCAAAGTGGCTTAAGGTATTCCTCTGTGGGTAAGGTCCATTCACCAGGATGGATGGGAAATTTCAAATCATAAAAGTTTCTGCAGGATTAGGATATCGGTGCTGCATCCATCATAAGGTCTCCAGTTACAAATGTGGTTACAAATTTTCATTGTGGTTCTGAATTTTCATTGTGACTGAAATTCAGTTTTAGGGTACTAGTGCTATATGGGTGTATGTAGACAAAATGGTCTACAGACTGTTGGATTAAGGACTGCTGGATGAACATGGAGTTGAGGGAAACAAAACAATGACTCTTCAGCCCTATGTTTAAGCCATACCTAAGATACAATACTGAAAACATTTCTTAATTAATATTCTTTTTAATTATTTAGATTTTTATTTCCATACAAAAGTCCCATCATACAAAAAAAAAAAAAAAAAAAAAAAAAAAATTAAAAGATTCAGTGCAGAGAAAACATACCTTTTTTTTTTTTTTCTTAGCACATGTAGCAAAGCATAAAGAGATTTTTAAAGATGAGTTTCAATGTTGTAGCTGCTCATCAGAAACCTGTAAACTTAGGCAAATTTGTTTAATATTTTTACAGATTCTAGGTTATATAGATTGTAAAGATAGTTTCCTTTTTTTCCTTTTTTTTTTTTTGCCATTTTATCAGTAGTTTTTTCATCCAGTGCACACTGAAAGAACATGCAAAAAGTCTTATTTTAAGTACATTTTCCTACTTAAGTTTGATTACTTCTATTTCCAAATAGCTACAGATGTTTTTCTAATTAGCACTGGGAATTTTATGCTGGCACTGACTTGACTGTCTTTTTCTACAGGAAATTGTGCACTTCTGCCCATTAACTTCAGTAAGTAAAGAATGTCAACAGGATAACATGTGTAACCAATCTGTTTGCCACATATCTAAATTACTATTTTTATTGGGTGTATTCCCTCAGGAGTATATATTGGTAGCACTATAAAACTATACTGAAAATTCCATAAAGCACTCAGACTTCTGACATGACATTAATACTAAATTTCAACACTACATACTTAAAATGCCATTTAAAATACTGTCTCATGATTTGGTCCAGAGGAGGGAAATGTTTCACCATGAACAGTTAATTAAGAGTATTACGCTGATAAAAATTAGAATATTACTACCCAGAGGAATAATATGCCCCCATATATCTTGGTTATATTCAAGTATACTTGACATGTTCAGCAGTATTTCATGTTATTTCAGTCTCTTTCATATGACAGTGTTAGCAGACACCACTGTGGCATGTCTGCTGAATCTCCCCTGCAAAAATCTAATACTCTCCATGGAAACCACTGTATTAATGTTGTATCTGTGCCTGTTTCCTTTGGCTGGTAGACCTTGATACTTCTGATATCTGGGTTATCTGTCAGTAAACATAGTTATTATTAAGATTAAAGTAACAAATATGACCTCCTGGAGGTTTTGTCCTAAACTTACTCTTTCCACAACCTGATTAGAAAGGTAAAATCATGTTCTGTCATTTTTGCAAGCCAGCTGTCAAGATATCTGCAATTAAGTGCATTTACACATGCACATTGAGTATGGAATGCATCCCTAGTTCATTTGGTGTCTAATTATTTACCTACTTTTACCCTAATTTATGGAACTCTGTCTTCTTGGAACCAGTTTGCGCAGCTCTTACCTACTTTAGGCTTTCTGCTGGAAATGTATCTGAAAATCTGTTGTTGATAATTCATTATAATTACATATTTGCATAAATAGCATGGTATCAAGGCAAATGACTGATCAGTAAACATACCAACATCGCACCTTCAGCTACTGATAATTGGCCTAGCCCATTAACTTTACAAGAGGAATGTAAATTTACACAAGTGAGAAACTTGCTTCTTTCATGCCTAAGTTCAAAAACTTCTTTTAGGTTGACTTCTGCTGGTAAGTTACATTGAACTGTGAAGAAATTTATATGGTAATAAGTACTATTCCCGTATGCTCTTTGATAATGTGAATAGTAAGTAATCTAAGAATTAGACTTAATAAGGGTTTTAGGACAGGGTTGCTTCTTAGATTTAAAAAGTAATGCTATTATAGACAATTTAGTAGGGATTTACCCCATGCAAGGTGGTACATGTAATTTTTATCTTCAGTTGAGCTACTCTGTCCTGAGAAGAATGTTAAACTTGGAAACATAAAGATCAAAAACAGGCAGCTTTGACACAAATGTACTTGATACTGTCTTGCCAGATTTGGCAGAACTTAAACTTTAGAATTTACTTTAGTTTTGCAGAAACATAGTTGTTTGGTTGACACTGAGCTACAAGTTAAATTCTGCTGTAAATTAATAAAACCGATTTAGAATGATATTAAAACTGGAGATTAGGTCTTCAGCATGTGAGCAATTCATCTCCAAAGTATCATACTCCCTTCTTAAATCATACATAGGTTACCACATCCAGGTGCCCTGTAAAGACTGAGTATTATTAAAAAGAAAAAGTAATTAAAAAAATCCCCAGCATTGTGAATTTCCACTGTTGAGTTGTACAGGATTTTGTCCCAATTCCACTATCAGGTATTCATTTATCATTCTTTGTAGTCTCTGCTACCCTTTACTTATTTCTGATCTTCCTCCCTTTTTGCAAATTTACTTTTTGTTCTGTGAAGTGACATAACATCTCTTTGAAGCAAGTTACATTGTTCACATTTGCAGCAATATTTTGCATCTGAAGGTACTTGTTTATTAAATTTAAGTGTGCTATCAAGTGATTTTAGTAAGAAACTAATTCTTGAGTTGTGAAAAACATTCACTTCCTATGCACATTTGTTATGCCATTCATGAGTGCAAACCTAGATCACAACCCTCATACAAGAGCAAGATGGGGAGTTTTCTTTGTTCTTAATCTCGTCTCATACAGAAATTTTGATCAGCTGTCACTTCTCTCATAAGTCTTTTCTAGTTCCAGTATATATTTTTGAGATAAGCTGACCATAGAAAAATGCACACAGCATTCAGAAGGTGAGGATAGAATAATTAATTTATGTAGAGTTATTAGTCCCTATTTTTATTCCATATCAGTTCAGTTTCTTGATAAGCCTGAGATAGGTACCTTTCTCTAAAGCTATTTGGAAATTCATATTTACCAGCTGGAATGCTCTTTAAGTTTATGCTTTCCAACTACTAAGAACAGCTATGAGCCTTTCTACAAGAATCATGTAGTTTCTTTTCTGTCATGCATAAATTGTTTCTGTATTTTATCAGATTTTTATTAAGTTCCCTCAGCTTCAGAAACCAGACCTATTCTCAGAGTCTACCTGGTACTTCCATAAATTGTCATCACTTTTCCTAGTTCCTATTCCTCTAGGATATAGACTGATATAAGAGATAATTAATTTGTTGTTTAATAATTGATAATAATTGATAATTTGATAATTAGTTTGTTGTTTATTTTCATGTTTGACTTCCCTTAGAACTCTAGTGAACACTATCTGGTGTTTGTAATGTTTAAGTTAGGTACTTGGAGTATCCCATCACTGTAGTAACTAGGTATCCCTCTATCAGTTCCTCTTTGCTTCAACACAACCTTTCCAGCTTATACATAAGCATACTTCCTTCTTTTTCATGTTATCTGACAGGTTCTAGTATGAAGTCTGAATTCTGCTTGCCCAGCTGCTGTTGGAGTCTCCTGAGTCCCAGGTATCCATGGGGCAGAGATGCATTAGAGTATCTGAAAGTTTCTTATGTTCCCAATGTTAATTTATCCTCTTTGATTAAAAAGAAATATACTCTCTCATTTATTCACAATAAAAATATCCCAGAAGACAACTGTTTATCTGGTTTTCAGTTCAAAATAAATTTTCTAAAATAATGTCAGTTTGAGTCTTACGTTTGAAATAATTTTAGACCACTTTTTTTTTTTTTAATCAGACATTTTAGACAAAACAGGTGATGGACAAAGCTACAGTGCATATTTCAGGAATGTTTTTCACTTGAAGTCCATGTCCAACAAGAGGGGGTGGGGGAGAATATCATGGCTTTTCAAAAAAAGTAAATAAAAGCCATAATATAAGTAAAATGACCTGGTTTAGCGAGGACCTGCATTAGTTTAAGTAGACACATACTTTTCTGTTATGCAAGCATTTAGATAATTTTAAATGTACCCCATATCATATACAATTTCATTTTAATCTCTCTCAAACTTCCATTCAATAGAAGCCTCTTCAGTGCCTAATATACATCAGTAAGGTGTAATCAAAACTCAAGAGCTCATTTTAGGGTTTGGAATTTTTGTGTGTTTGTTTCAGTGAAGATGACAGACTCAGATCTCTAGAACTGAGAAGGGAATTGGATTTCTTTTACTGCTTTTAGTGCTGTAGATGCTCGTGATACAGTCACTGTTATAGCAGAAGTAGACAAATAGCCTCCAAATAAATCCTGTTAAATAATTAAAACAAAGTCTTTATTATCTTGAGTTGGGGTGGTTATTAACACGGTGTTTCTTAACATGAAAAATGTTAAGAAAACACAACACTTACTTTATTTACCATACTATTTATTTCGCCAAAATAATGTTCATGTTCAAATTATTGCTTTATGTCTAAATTTTCTGTTTATATTTTCATAGAATCATTTCAGTTGTAAAATACCTCTAAGATCATCAGGTCCAACCATCAACCTATAACTACCAAGTCCACAACTAAATCATGTCCCTAAGCACCACATCCACATGTCTCTTAAATACCTGCAGAGATGGCAATGCCACCACCCTGGGCAGCCTGTTCTAACGCCTATCCATCCCCTCCATGAAGAAACTCTTCACAGTGTCCAGTGCTACAGCCTCCTCTGCTACAGCTTGAGGCTGTTTCCTCACATTCTGTACCTTGCCACCTGAGAAAAGAGACTGACACCCACCTCACTACAGCCTCCTTCCATATAGTCAGAGAGTTATTAGTCTCCCCTCACCCTCCTTCTAAATAATGGGAATAAATAATCCCAGTTTCATCAGCCACTCCTTACATATCTTGTTTTCTAGTTCTGTCTGAACTTACAGAGCTTAAATCTTGAGGAGTTTCTTTATAAATCAATAGGACTTGGGGAAAAAAGTCAAGTGTCTGAAGTCTCAGAGCTGTATATGGAACAATGGAAAAAAAAAAGGAGAGGAGTATCACTGCAAGATTCCCCTGGGTTATCTGCTTGTGACTGCCAGCCAGTTAGCATATTGTAAGATATGTTATCCTTTGACCTGCAGGAAGAAGATAAGCATTTGATGGAAAATGAAGGCATAAACAACGTATCTGGAACTTATCTGTGTGTACTTTGAGAGAAAGAAAGATAGAAGAAAGGATACAAAGTTTTTATTGAATACGAGGAGAGGAAAAAATAACAATATGCTCCAGTAAATGTCAAGATGATAAACTGTTCAGTCACAGTGCAAGAATGCTATGTGCCACTAATGCATGTGCATTAGTGCTGAACATCACACATACCTGTTTTAACAGGAACTAGGAGAAGGACCTAAGCAGTGATTGTAGATTTGGATTTACCAAAACTCACATGGCCAAGGATATCAATACAGAAACCTTAACAGCCGGACTTATTTTTAAAAATGTCATTTTAAATGGAAATTTAGTGTCAGTAACTAACACTTTAGTCATAACTACATTACTACTATTTTCATATATTGCACATTTGCCATTAATGCCTGTTGTCATTGTCATGAAGAGTCTTTAACAAGCAGTCTTCCTGCAAATACCTTCAAGTTTGGTTTACTAATAACAAAGGAACGTTTTGGATTTATTGCAAATGTACAGCAATTTATTCCATAGCCAGCTGAGAGTGGATACACAGTTCACCCTAGGGGTGTTTAAGGAAAGTTTGGACATGGTACTTAGGGACATGGTTTAGTGGGTGACATTGGTAGTAGGGTGATGGTTGGACAAGATGATCTTGGAGGTCTCCAACCCTAGTAGTTCTATGATTCAATTATCCTAAAGTTATTGGAAAACTTTTGTTTCACTTTTTTACTATGGGATCACTAGCTGTCAAGTTTCCATATTTTATACAATGTACACATACTGTATTTTATACAGTATGCATTCCATGGAGAGTGGAATCAAAGCAAAGAGCCTTTGATTTTGATGTAGAAACTTATTTCAGCAGGAACTAAAATTAATGTGATTCGTATTTTCAGTCCCACCTTAGTGTGTAGGTATATTCATTTTTACACTGAAACATACCTTAGCAGGTACTTGAAGGTAGAGGCCTCTTTCCAGTGTGGACATCTCAAATATTGTCTGGCTTATATTTCCTTCAATTACTTTAATAACTCATAAGAGTTTTATAAAGGGAGAACAGGAAAAAGATCAACTAAAGGAACCATTCACAGTGACTAATCCATTACTTTAAGAAGCATGCAGGTTTAGTAGTTATATTAAATGTACTTCACAAGTCCTTGAATTTGAGGTGCAGTTTTGAGGGGCATCTGCTAGGTCAGTCTGAGGAAAAACTTTTTCAGACTGGTTGGCATAGCTTAGTAGCACCATGCCACCTAAAGACTTGCTGTGCTTTCCATGACCTTGAAATGTAGGCAAAATCTCTTAAATACATTTAGACAGTTTTAAAGTAGGACAAATTGCAGAAAACATTACTGTTGGCAAGCCTGACCTTAATGGCATGAAAAAAGCAGTGGCAGGGAAAGAAAACTAAAAAAAATTCCAATGTCATTGTGCTTCACAAGACACTGGAATCACTGCTTATACAACAGTCTGAGCTACCACCTTATCTTTTATAAACATACAGTTCCCTACCATTATTGCTGAATACAGTAAAAGACCAGAAGCTGGCTACATTTTTCTTAATATTATTTAATTCAATCTCTAATATTTTCTTTGCAAGTTCCATGCCTTTGAAAAATGCAAATCTGCAGAAGTGTTCCTTGCTTTAGAAACATAGCTCTTGCAAAGAAAGAACTAAATCATTCACTTATGAGAATTATTACATTTTTAAGTAAATTAAATCCAAAAACCTAGAGATGATAGTCTGAATATGCAGTTTTGTGTGAAGTCTTTAAATTGTTTTACTGACAAAAACTTGCCTGGAAGCAAAGTAAAGCCTGTATCGACTCCAGGGATATCAGAAACAGGTTATGAGCAGTTCATATCAACAATACATTTCTAGAAATACAGCAATAGTTTGATTTTGGAACTAAGGAGAATGCAAACAGACTGGTTAGAGTATGCTATTTGGATATTACTCTAAATAATTTATTCATTCTGCAGCATCAGTGCAGGAAAAGACTGCAAAATAAGATAAGGAGAAAGAAATGCAGTAACAGCACTTCCTGTATTTGAAACCAAAGCTTACAGTGACCCTTAGGCCAACACGCCATATAAGTAAACTTGTAATCACACAAACAATTTAACTCTGAATGTGGCTCTAGTATGAGCAAGGAGTATTGAAAAACAAGACTTCCAAAAGCCCCTCTCAACCCAATTATTCTATGATTTTAAGCATGAAATAAACGTTGCATTGCAAGTTTTGGATTTAGAATGCCTGAGATGTAAAAAGTATAACTGAAATCAGTAATATCCCAATTAGTCAGGTGCACTAAGCATTCTGTGCCTTTACCATTGTTATTAGCTGTTGCAAATCAAGAGGAATTTGTAATACTAGACCACAGTTTCTGACAGACTGCTTTGGGAATTGTCATCATTTCAGACTGAAGCAGGTATAGGATTAGATACTAATACCCAGCAGAAAAAGTGATAAGTGCTTCAAGAGTCTGCTACTTTGTAACCTACTGGCTTTATTTCACTAGTAAATATTTTCCTATTGTAAATTCTTTAACCATCTAAAACATACCAGCTACTGGCAAAAAGTTCAGAACTGTTTTTTTCTTTCTTTTTTTTTTTTTTTTTAAAAAAAAAAAAAAACTATGTTACTTGGTCTCGGCGCTGCAATTTATACTCACTAGGCTAACAACAACAACAATAAATCTGTTCTTCCAACAAGGACTCCAACTAAAGCTATGTTAAAGTTTGCAGCAAAACTCAAAAGCACAAAGCATTCTGTGTTTTAGATTTTATTATCAACTCTGTTCATGCAGAGTGAAAGATGTGTTGGAAGTCTAAAACCTTTAAAGTAAGCCAAGATCAATATTGCACTAACAGAAATATATTTAATGGTTTTACTTCCAAAAAAATACATTAAAATCACATAAACCCTCTGGTACTGGTTGGAAGCAGACAAAAGACCATTTTAGGAACACTGAGAAATCATGCATGAAGCCCTTTTCACATTTTAACCAGATCTGAAAACCAATTAGCTTAATTAAGCTTTTGGATTTTCAAACATTTGTTCAAACTTTCAAGGATGTTTCAATTGATAACTTCCATAATAATGGAAGCTATCAATATATTTTAAATATATTTTAAAATATATATTCAAAGACCTTTCAGTTGACAGACAGGATTGAGATATTAAGACTTCCACGTCTAAATATATTTAAAGATTTTTTTTTGGGGGGGGGAAAGCTTTCACTTTTTCTGGGAAATCAGCAAGGTGCCCTTTTGAAATGCCTCTAGCCAAATGCAGGGAAGGTGGAGAATGAGCAGGAAGAATTTGAGATGGATGGATACTTGTAGAGCTATCTAATTGGGATCACTGAGATTTAGTGGAATAGCTGACAACTGGAATATTAAAATGGTTTTTCAATATAGTCGCTTTTAGGAGGGTGTGTCAGGAAGGTAACAAGGAATACCTGATCTGTGTGTAAGATCACAACAGAAATGCATGGAACTCTGCTTTGGGATGGTCAGTCAGCCAGCTGAGAGCTTACAGGCACACAAACATGAGTGACATGGTGGGTGTCTGCCACAGGCCACCTGATGAGGAAGAAGTAGAGACCTTCTTCAGACAACTGAAAGAAGGCTCAGCTTCTCACAGGGGACTTCAACTACTCTGGTATCTGCTGGAGAGAAAATACAGCAGGGCAGAAGCAATCCAGGTTTGTAAATTTGTGTTTTTCTGGAGTGCACTGACAACAGCTTCCTAACACCAGTGCTCAAATAACTGATTAGGGGAGGCATTCTGCTGGATCTGACACTTGTTTGGAAAAGTGAAGGCTGGGGAAAGCCTTGACTGCAGCAAGCACCAGATAGTAGAGTTTAGAATCTGTGCGGAAGGAACAAGGTAAAAGGCAAGATGACAAGAACAGACTTGAGGAAAGCAAACTGGTCTTTTGAAAAGAATCCCAATGCGATACAAACAAGCACCTGCAGATCTCTCTCTCTTCTCCAGCCACTTGTCTCCCAGTTTGTACTTAGATATTACACTTAGGTATTGAAATGGTATTACACCATTTCAAGTGTAGAACTGGGTATTTGTTCTTGTTAAATTTCATGATGCTGCTGATACTCCAGTATAATCTAGAAAGCTCTGCAAATTCTTTTGTCCTTCAAGAAAGTCCACAGCACCTCCCTGTTTAGTATTGTCAGCAAACTTGCTAAGGATGCATTCAACTCCTGCATCCAGATCATTTATAAAAAATATTAAACAGAACTGGCTTCCATACTGAGGCCTGGTCACCCATTAGTGACCGGCTGCCAGCTAGATATTCAATACAACCATTATTGCTATTAAGTCAGTTCTTTACCCATCATACCACATACTAGTTCATCTCACAAATGGACAATTTATCCAGAAGGCTACTGTGAGGGATGTTTTCAAAAGTCTTCCTAAAATCAAAAAAAAAAACCTCATTCACCACCTTCCCTTCATCCACCAAGTAGCTGACTATATTATAGAAGGACATAAAAATTGTGAGACAGGACTTTCCTTTCATGAGCCCAAGCTGGCTGGGCCTGATGATTGTGCTGTCCTTTAAGAACCTTTCAACAGTGCTCGGGATAACCTTCTCCATAATTTTTCCAGACAGTGAAGTTAAACTAACAGTTCTGTAGCTTCCACAGTCTCTCGTGCCCTTCTTGTAAATGAGATGGTATTCAAACAAAAGAGAACTCTCCATGGGGTTCCAGCCAGTTTCTCTGGGATCACTTGTGTTACCGTACTGGGCGCTTTGTGGTGTTCATCTCTGACTCTCCAGATTCAGGGATCTGAAACCGACTCACCGACTCCTTTTTTTTTTTTTTTTTTTTTTTTTTTTTTTTT
>CM021732.1:56089300-56153951 GCA_011075105.1 Heteronetta atricapilla
ATTTTTTTTTTTTTTTTTTTTTTTTTTTTTTTTTTTTTTTGACCAAGGAGGCCATTGCCTGTCCAGTCGTAACAGCACTCACGTATTGCTTAGGATTGGCTGAGAAACATTTATTCACTGCTTTTCAGGAAAACTGTGGAGAAAATGAGCTAGAAGTGTTAAAACTAGCACAGGACAGTGTGAATTAAAGAGAACGACTAGACATATTTTTAATTAGCAAAATGTTGATTATGATTGAGCACACAGTAATACCAGTTTGTATCTTGCCTAAAGCAACTCCAGAAGTGTGAAGATGAGCTTTCATCTTCAGCTGTCTTGGTAAGAAAAACTACCAATTTCTTTCTAGATGCCTAATTTCAAATTTATCAGGAAATATTTAGTAACTCATGACACAATATTCAATACTTCAGGCAGTAAGAGAGACACTGCTATATTCACCTTTCCCCTTCTCTCCTCTCCCCAAAGAGAAAGAAGAAAACATTCAACAAATAAAAATGACTCTCAGTCACAGAAATGTTTTAAAAACCTAGTGATATGTATATACCAGTACTATTAGGCTGGAAAATTTCAAACATGGGAATAAATAAGTGTTCTCCAATACTCATAACATTTCATCTCACAGTAATGTTTTTCTGATGTAAAAACGTCAGAAAAATGTTTTAAGAATTTACAAAATTATCTGAGGTGGTTTAGTAGCCCAATTTTGTCAGCTGATAGCCCTGCTGAAAAAGTATACTTCGGAATAAAAGTTCTCAAGCACTTTTCCTAGATTTCCTTTCATATGAAAGTCAATTATGCTAAATTCATTTTAAAAAACAATTTAAAATTCATGTTAAAAATGATTTAAAAATCACTATTTGATTCAATTACAATTGAATTTGAGATACAAATTTTCATTTCTAATTAATTGTAGATGACCTAGTGGGCGAGTTACGTAAATAAAGGTTGGACAATATTCTAGAATCAGTTTGCCCACAGAGCTCTCCTTACTTTGAGTCATTCATAAGCTAAGTTATTCAGGGATTGCAAATTTACCTTTAAGTAAAGATCAAAAACACTTACCAGAGTCTTCAGATCTACTTAAAAGAAATCTGCTCCAGAAAAGGTTCCAGATTGTTTCCCAATATAAATTTTGCTCTACATTCTATCGGAAAAATGCTGAAACAGAATTACTGTTGTATTGTACTGTATGCACATTATCTATATTATACTAACTGAGCTCTTGGTGATAGTACAGCTCCTTCTTTATTTTACTTTTAGACAGTTATTTAAGACAAAATAATTGGTTAGGAACTGGAGATTGAACAATCAGCTATACAGTCCTTTTATGGATATTATCAATAGAAATTACTCTTATTTCTAGTATTTTACATGTATCAGGATTTTCTGTTGCCTTTCTACATATAGTTAAAATGCTAAATAACTGCTTTGAAGACAGTTTCCTTAATATCTATTTTCTGTTAATTTGTTATTAGCATAAGGGGAAACAAGCAAAATAATTAGGATACACTAAATATTGAATATAAGGAAAGATAGCAATGAAGTCTCTAACCCTAAAGCTAAAACTTCTAGAAAACCTAGAAAACTAGAATGAAGCCTTGACAGAGAAACAGTTTTTAACATAAATTTGTAACTCATGTCTTGATATCAACTTGTATGTATTACCTTGCTTCTCAAACGTGTCAGCAAATAATTCCTCACTAACCTGTTAAGAAATGTTAGTTCAAACCCTAACCACAGCTTTTAAAATCCTCTCATCAAGCAAATTTAGTTCGATTTTTTTTTTGTTTTCAGGGGAAAGTTTACAACAAATTCGTGTTTCTTTTCCCTTGTTCTTCCCATACAATAACAGCTGTCCCATACAATAACAGCTTTTTGTGCAACTCGGCAACAACAAGGACAGTACAGAAGTATGAGCTATGAGAATACTCTAGAGGTGAGGTCATAAAACAAATGATGAGCAGTTGAGAAATGCTGGCATAGAGAGCTACAATTCATAGCAAGCTTTGTTTCATAGTTTTCTTTCTTTTAGAAAAATCTGGATTTTGTTTCAGTTTATTTATCTCTAGAATAAAATTTAATAAACCTTTTTATACCTAATAATTAATTATGCCTAATAATTAACTAAAAAATAACTATACCTAATAATTAACTGAATTAAATATTTAACTTGTAAACTATTTTATCCTTAAAATAGAAAAATAACAGTTTATAGTACAAAATTCTTCTGAAAGAACTTTGTACATTTACATCTCTACTTCATGAGATACGATAAAAAGTTTATAGCATAATTAGTTCATAGCTGTTTTAGATCTAGTAGCTTTTATTGACCATCTTTACTTTCTTATTTTAGAATGCAGAGGGGTGTAAGTTTTCAATACTGTTCAGAAAAGCATTTATTTAATTTAGGCTTATTGTTAATTTATAAGTGGTTCCTGGGTTTTACCATATTCAGAATTTGTTTCTAGATGAAATATTGAAAAGCACAATTGCTCTGATAGCATGTTTTCCAATTAATATGTCTACAGAGAAACTAGTTTAACAAATGCATTCAATAACATTTAAAGGTTTAGGGATACTGACTCACATTTCAATAGGAAATATTGTGTATAGTTTGTCCTTGAACATCAAACGTCATCACACACCCATCACTGATAGGAGTATGCCAATAAACAAGTGAAAGACCAGGCTACTGTGCATTCAAAACAGATCATCAAGTTCCAACAAACTCTACTGCATGAAGACTAGCTTAGAAATGCAGGGATGTCAATCTTCTCTAAAAGCAAAATAAATATAAATGATCTTGATTTTGTATATAAAGTACTTTTTATGCAGCAGACAGCTACTGAAGTCACTTTCTCCTAGAATTTCACAATTTACATAAGAGGGCTGAATAAAGACTAGTCTGGTAACAAAGAAACAGTTTTCAGGGAAAAAAAAAAAAAAAAAAAAAAGAACGAAGAGAAGGGAAGGGAAAGACTGCTGAGAAAAGCAGAAAAACTCAGCTTAAGTTAAAAGTTGCATAGATTTCAAAAGCACTTCCAACAGAACATTTATCCTGAAATATCAAACATGGTACATCACAAATGTCCACATTCATTTTACTCACTCATTTTCAAAGAGCCTTCTCAAGGGAGAAAGAAGGAGTAACATCACCAAAACGCTCAGACACCCCCACACACCCCCAGGTTTATCTGGTCCAACCATCCCCCTACCACCCATGTCAACCAATAAACCACATTCCTAAACACCATGTCCAACCTTACCTTGAACACCCCCAGGGACAACAACTCCACCACCTCTGCAAGTAACCCATTCCAGTGTTTAACTATACTTTGCGCGAAGAAAAGTCTCCTAATTACTAATCAGAACCTATCCTGGCATAACTTGAGGTCATTCCTTCTTGTCTTCTCACTAGCTATCTGCAAGAAGAAACCAACCCCTAACCTCCCACAACTGCCTGTCAGGTAGGTGCAGAGAGCCATAATTGTTCTTGTATCCAAAAACACCTGGAATCTCAGCTGGGGTAGTTGTACACAGCTAACTAAACTTCGGTATGTACAGTGATTTAAACAAGCAGCTGAAAACCTACTTCTTGGTGTTAAGAGGCTTTATACAGATACAAATAAGCAGTATGGATGAGATAGGTTAGCATATACACAAGTCTGAACAATAAGAATAGCAAGTAATCAGCCATTGATACAGAACTGATATGTGGATATGTAGGGACTCATACTCAGCTGTATATTGACTTGCTCTTGTCACCATTCATTGAGGATTTTCTTTTATGCCTAAGCTATTCACTGAGGGCTGTTCGTTGCCATATCACATATAGTTACTCTTCAGTACTTGTATGGTAACATCTAAATGTTTTATTACACAGAATTCAACCCTACTTTGTTGCAAATGGATTGTAGGAAGTGCATACTCATGTATTGCTGGATTTCTGGCTGGAAAAATGAATAAATGAAATCTTAATTTCCTCTATCAAGGGTGCTGATCTGAGAAAGAAGTCTATTTTTCCAGACTTTAGCAATGCATAGCACATCTCCAAAAGGCATTAATTTGTGCAGGTCATTATTTTGCATACCTGTGTATAGTGGTCTGCAAAGGGTGATCTGAGGAACTACATTAACTGTGACCCCAATTATTTAGGAGGTAGCTGCAAATACTTGCACAAACAGAAGTGATTCAATTTTCATCAAGAAATTACCTCACTTTTATTTTTTTTTATTTTATTTTTTGTGCTCCTGATATTTAAAATACAAAGGAGCAAAGTCTGATTTCTCCAAAATAAAATGTAAGACATAATTTTGTAGTATGATGAAACCGATTACCACCTACACAAAATAGTAATTTGTTCATCCTCATTACCAAGCCTTGTTTCCTAAAAAAATTTGTTCATTCCTCATTACCAAGCCTTGTTTCCTAAAAAAAAGTACACATGGACATATGCTTTCTACCTACTTGGGCTTATTTTAAAGCTGGGAATACAGTTACTTTATTTTACCTTGAAAAGATGCACTGAGAAACAGTGCTAACATCAGAGGAGTGCTGTATACACATCAAAGTGTCACTGTCCAGACCGCGCACACTTTCTTACAGCGGCACAGCAGGGAAGCTGACATGAGAATGTTAGTGACATACTGCAGTCACAGCACTGCAGTACTATGGGAATTTTCTTTACAGAAGAATATTTTGTATGCTGGTATCCAAAGCCAGTAGTCATTTTCAGTAGTGTGACAGAGCAGAAATTTAAAAGAATGGACACTCCAATTAATTAAATTGACATCTGTATGCTACAGCATTCCAAAAGAATAGTTGTACCACTCCTGCTGGTGCTAAATTTGTCTGTGTCCTAATCAGGTAAGCAAGGTAAACTGGACTGTCAGACTTCCTTTCCCAGGAATCTTCCAAGGATATTGTAAAGGGTTTGTTTTGGAAGAAGTTCCATCAAAACTAGAAGGAGGAGATTGAAAGAGATGGCTACGAAGATGGTGAAAGGCCTGGAGGGGAAGACGTACGAGGAACGGCTGAGGGCACTGGGCCTGTTCAGCCTGGAGAAGAGGAGGCTGAGGGGAGACCTCATCGCAGTCTACAACTTCCTCGTAAGAGGGTGTCGAGAGGCACGAGACCTTTTCTCCATTAACACCAGCGACAGGACCCGCGGGAACGGGGTTAGGCTGAGGCAGGGGAAGTTTAGGCTTGACATCAGGAGGGGGTTCTTCACTGAGAGAGTGGTTGCACACTGGAACAGACTCCCCAGGGAAGTGGTCACTGCACCGAGCCTGACTGAGTTTAAGAAGCGATTGGACTGTGCACTTAGTCACATGGTCTGAACTTCTGGGTAGACCTGTGCGGTGTCAAGAGTTGGACTTGATGATCCTTAAGGGTCCCTTCCAACTCAGGATATTCTATGATTCTATGATTCTATCTGGAGCCACCAAAGAAAGCATGTTCAGAGACACAAAGTTAATCTATGCTGCAATTAGTGCTTTAAATAAGCTAGCTCCTGTAACAGTAGCAGCCACATCACAACTACATGGAGTCAGGTGGTTTTGTCAGCAAGTTCCCTGTATGTTTTTTTATCTTAAATCAGCAAATGCTTAGACCACTCTGAGCTATGTGGTGAAATGGCTAGGTTACTACTGGTACCCCAGCCTCACTACTTGCAGGGTTCTCTTATCTGCCATTCTGCTAAAACAAAAGTGGCAACCTCATGTAGAAAAAAAAAAAAAAAAAAGTGAACATGCATATAATCCAAACTCCATGCCACTGACAGTTAATATTTTGCTACATCACATGAAAACAGGTTTCATTTTGTTCTATTATGATTCTTCAGTATTATTTTTGTCCTTTAGATAAGGTATGTGCAGCTGCTATTCAGGTGTTAAGGTGAAAACTATGAGCTGAAGGTGAGAAGTAAGATCAGAAGAAAAAAGCTAGTGTTTCTTATATACAATATATAGATACATTATTAAAACCTTGGTACAGGATGCTATGCAGGTACAAAAAGTGACTAAATAAATATGAAAAGTATGCATAATTCTCTGTTACCTGTAATCTCCAAAGACTATTGAAGTGTGAAGGCCAATTGCTCATGAGAATTATACGGGTAGATAATAGAAAAGTATCAGAAACTACATAAATGTTGGACTGACAATACTCAGTCCAATGCAATTGTTTTATTCGTGGGGGCCATAACTGCAACAGATAAACAGAAAAGTTCAGGTAGCGCCACAGAAATGTGTAGCCATGATGCAACGCCATATTGATGCATTCAGTTGACCTGAATGCATCAGTCCTACAGGGTCATGTGGTGATGAAACAGAAAATAAGAACTGTGATACCTACCTAATATTTACATATTGCTCCCTTTATATGGTTTTGCCTGGGAAAAATAAATAAATAAATAAATAAAATCAGGAGGAGCACCAGGACTGGAGACCCTGTTTTTATATAGCATAATTTTTCTAACATCTGTTCCCTCAGGATGGTGCCTTTTTTCTCCATCTTCTGTATTTCCATAAGGATACAAAACTCACTGTGCTTGACATGCTGTTTACTTAAACAAGGGTGTATTTTTAGCACTTCAAACTATTTGGCCTCATCTCTTGTTCATATGGAACTTTCTCACTTGGATAAGTGCCATGTTCCAGATGGCATGATCAGAACCTTTCTATTTCATTCATATGTTTTAAGTAAAGTCTAGCACATGCAATCCAGGTTATTTACTACTTGTCATCTTTATAACTGTTTACAACAGTGGCAGTGCTAGCTTTACATACAAAATATAAACCATAGGGATGTATTCATTTTTCTTTCATCATATATATATTTTTTTTCTCAGTTATATAAAACTTTTGAAAATGGCATTTTCCATGTACCAGAAATGAGCCATGACAGAGCTTATATATTAGACTCATCCCTTAGGAGGAAGCAATAATTGTCCTCTGGAATCCTACAAAAGATGACTGAAAACACATTTAAAATCTTATCAACATCAACTTACCCAATTTATTGGTGGCAAACATGAGCTTCCTTTTAAAACACCCTGAAAAGATGCATTTTTGCTCCATTAATGTTCCAAATTGAGTGAAAACCAACTGAACACATTTAGCATATAACACAGTTTAGACTCACAAATTGCCTCTTAGAAGGACATATTAGCTCATTCTTGATTGTGCACACACTACCTTCACATCATTTCCAGTAAGCTCAGAGGACAAAATGATTTGGCTTTTGTCCATTTTAATTTTTACAAAGCAAAAAATTCCATACTGATCTATTCACCCTAAAAACATCTCTTTGCCAATGCTTAAGTGTACAATTGTACTTCTCTAGAACACTCTCTTGACCTTGAGAAAGTTCCTGATGAGAGAATTCCTGAGTCAGAGGTGCTGCCTTTGTTTTTAATAGCTCTCAACAGGAATAAAAGGAAAAAATAAACCTGTGTTTTGGTCACATTTTATCATCCACAGCATCTCATGGCTTGGAGTTGCCATAGGTTCACAATGTGTGAGTGATCACCTCCCTTCCTGTGTCTTGAAGCAAAAACCTAACTGCTCATTTCATGTTTTGTCTCCTACTTCTACAGAAAGAAATCACAAACCGCTGATTCCTTTTAACCCTGTCATAACTTCACTACCCAGAATGTGACAGTACTGAAAGCAAACTTTGTGATCTTATCATTCACACATTTTCAATGTATTTATTTATTTATAGGGAAAATGTAAAAATTCTCAGTGCATAGTTCTGTTGAGACTCTACTAGTGATCTACTTCCATGGTGGCAACAGACCACATACTCCTACTGTCTCTTTCCTATCTATTACCTGTGCAAAACAGCTGTATTAGCACTCACAGCCATGCAAGCAATGCTGGTAGCATCTGTAACACCCAGTGACATTCATTTTACTAAGTGATGTGTCCATCAGAATACACCAGAGACACTGTTTACTAGTGAATACTATGACTAATAGTAATAAATTAGTGTTTACTAACACTAAATTCATACTAAACTAAAAATACCATAAAGCAAATTTAGAGAACTCAGACTAGTACTAGCACATTCTCTTAACAACTGTTTTGTCCCCCAAAATCTTAAAAATTAAACTAAGTATAGTTAACATCAATGGAAAAGTCAGAGACAGACACAGAAAGTGGCTTGATAAAGATTTAACAGCATAGCCAGCAAATGGAAAATATGTTAATTCACACACTGAAAAAACATCAGCAACCTAGCCTTCAATCTATCAGCCTTCTAGCACCTACAGAGCTGAAAATATTTTGGCGTTCATTTCATCACAACGAGCTGCCCACTTATGAGTACAGTGGAATTAATGGAAAACTTGGTTAACTCGCCAAATATCACTAGATACCTTGAATAAATATGAAACTGTGTTAGCATTATTTTCCTGCATTTTGTAATGTGACAATATTTCAGTGGTAGCGGTGGGGGAAGAGGAAGGAGAATAGAGAACAGAAATATTTTTTTTTTCCTTTGTTTAGCCTGCCTCTTGGGATCAGCAGACGTGAAGAGTGCCAGCTGTGAATTTCTCTTTTGCTGCTTTATACAGAGCTAAATGGGGTACTTTCCACAGGCAGCATATGCTATGCTAAATGTTTTGAGCTTTTCTATCCCTAGATGTATATACTGTCACTCCCAGGCACAAACAACATCTTTTAACACCTTGTGCTGTTAGATAAGATGATACACTTGGCAATAAAGGTGATAGACGGAAATGAAACTAAGACAGTGTGATTCACCAGACTTTAGGCAGCACTGCATCTGGTGTCATAAAAAGCCAGTAAATGCATTAACAAACAGATATTCCTCTTCAATGGTTTACAGAATGGAAGTGCAGTTTCTTCTCAGTTTCTCCTCCTCTTCAGTTCCTAAAAATGATATTGTTCTAACCCTATCATCAGCTACATCATAACTGATGATCACCCTCTCTTACTCACACTACATTTTAGGCTTATCCAGGTTTTTAATGGGCAAGATACTTATGTATTTAACAGGTTAATTGGTTAATTTACACTGGATTGTATGAGTATCTTTATGTAAGCTGTTTTTTTTTTTTTTTTTTTTTTTTTTTTTTTTGCATATGTTGACATACAAGATTTCTCTAAGAAAACTACTGTTACAAAATGAAACTCTGAGATTGTTGGATTGTTGCATTTCATCTCATCTTCCCACCAAAACACCAGAAAATAAAAAAAAAAAAAAAAAAAACTTAGCATGATCATCCCTCCTCCATTGAAAATCTTTTAAGAGGAGCTTCACAGATCTTGAAATGAAACAAGACTGAACGTAGAGCTTTTAATGACATGGTTTAATGAATATATATATATATTCATATATATATATATATAGTTATTCATATATAATATTCATATATATATATATAGTTAAATACAGTTAGGGGTTTAGTGTAAACACTTCACATGGCTGAATATAACTTTAGGCACTGTTTCATTAGCACTGGCACACTTAGCCTTTTAAAAAATCAGTGTCTTCATATAATGCCTGTGAGATGTGATAGAAGCAAGTGGGGGAATTTATTTCTTTTACTAACAGTGCTCCAAATTTTGGTTCCTTTGCTTAGTAACCACATTTGGGCAAAACCGAGCTTTTGTCAATTGGCTGCTAATTATTCAAGGAGAAGAAAAAAAAATGTCAAAGTGCTTTTGTAGAGGAATGTGGAAAGGTATCTTGGCTAATGAAAATACTTTGTGAAGCTCTCTAAGATAGTAGAAAGTGCACTCAGGGAAGAAGACAATATATTTCATTTACCAAAATGCAGAGTAATGAAGTTACATTTCATGGATGCACAAGTACATTAATTTCTTAATTTAACATTATACTCCTGAATAAAACTAACAGAGATTGACTATTTTTCATGCCACCTTACAGATGCTACTTGAAGTTATTTCTGATGCAATGAACCTTATTGCCTTCAGTGAAGATGAACATTCATTTGGAACTTTATTTTTAGCACTCTGAGGCAGAATATAGACATTGTTCAAGACTTGTCTTTAAATCTGTATATAAAGGAATGCCAAGATAAATCAGCAGGCTTTCTATTCATTTCACAGATGACTCAAACCAATTTTAAATATGTACAAAAACACTTGCCACAAGCTTCCAATAAACATTGAAAACTACTCACAGAGTTCTGAAATACACAAAAGAAGAATAGATCTTGAGGAGAAAACTTTAGAAAGACATAAATATCTGTAGGACAGACATACTTGGCTAAGCAGTATATGATTCTGAAATACAGTTGTATACACATTTCTATGGACTAATTTGACAAGGCAGCCATAGCCTAAGAGCCATCTGATCCAGAAAAGCAATGAAAAAAAAAAAAAAAAAAGCTGCTTAAATTAGTAGGTGAGAGTAACATAATCTGAGAGCTTTCACCTTTCTTGTATTTCCCACAGCACTACCAAAGTTTTTGACAAATTTAAATTCCCTTAATATACAACTACTTAAAATGATTTAAAGCAGCCCAAAGAAAAAAATGAAAAAGAGGAATTTCATCTGCAGAATTAGAAAAATAATCTTATCAGCCTGTATTTTTTTGGTTTGTTTGTTTTTTTATTGTTGTCATTGTTTGTTTTTTACTGCCAGAGTAACTTATCACAAATACCCATGGTTGTTTAGAGATTTTCAGTATTGTGATCCATGTCCTGACTAATTCAGTCATCTATTCCTGCTTTATTTTAGCACATGGACACTCAGAAATATACTGAGCAAATTATGATGAAACTAGGACTTCAGAGAAGCTAAACCTAGACCCTTTGATATAATTCCTGCACATCCAAACTTATTCCATGTAGGGTAGACTGATGTAACATAAGAACAGGGCTCAGAAGGGTACTCCATCGTGTACATTATAGCTCTAAAAGGTCAGAGGTTGCAGAGGTTGGAGGTACAGTTTTGCCACCACATCTGTTCCTGATGTGGAATGACAATTCAGAGGAAGTAAATGGTGAATAGACTGTCTCTGAAACTGCAGTAACTGAAGTCTGGGTGAAAGAGGAGGTGGGCAGTACACACACTGATGAAAGCAAGGTCTCTTTTACCATATATATCTTGTCAGAAATAACAAGGCATGGGGTTTCCATATTATCTTTCCCAAAGCTCTTGGAAATTTATGAAAGGTGGGACAACCAAATAAACATTCTGTTTATATCATGAAAACATTTTCTTACTTTTCCATAGGTTGCATTTTAACAGTTTATGTTACATGGGATGAACCATCAGTTCTTTGAGAAGATTCTGGGTATTCTTATTTTTAGTATATGGCAAATTGTGAAATGGGTGTTGAGAATACCAAACTGCATATGTCAAATTGTGCAGCTGATACAAGTGCAAATTGTGATGACAAATATTCTGTGGAAGTATAGCTGGGATCTGAGAAACAATTTGCATGTTCCTGGTAGGTGAACAGATCTAGAACAGGCTGTAAAAACAGCACTCATTTTAACTGGCTGTAGGTGCTTTTAGAAAAGTGTGCTCATAAACACGTTTCTTTGCAGAACATGAGCAAATTTTAAAGGCTTAGATGCTATTGTTTGTCATTTACACTTTTCCCCTCAAGAGACAAGTAGTTGAAATTATTTTCCATATGTCTCAGGTCTATTCAAAAGAAAGGTTAATATTCACGAGCTAAGGAAATATTAGACCAAGGTCCCAGTTGAGGTCTAACCAGAGGACAGATATGCATTAATCTCTTCACAAAACCTTTTAATAACTGTGGATAAAAATGGTCTTTTGCATGACTAACCTTTGATAAACCAGAGAGATATGACAAGCACCTACACTGACAATATGTTTTTGATGATTTTAAAAGAAGTAAATAACCTGGAACAGGCCAATAAGTACTTGAAGCTCAGTTTGTTATTGTTGGTCACCCTGAGGGAAAATCTTTTGCACACCTGACCCTACCTCAGAAAATATGATTGTTTTCAGAAGATTTATATAATATCTTCTTCTTTTTCAAAGAAGGAAAATTCTAACATTAAAATGGTATAGTGTGAGAACATAAAGATGATTTGTCAAGAAATAAGAAGATAAAAAAAATTAAACATAATATAAAGGAAGATTTAAATCCAAATTAAAGAGGTAGCATGCCTAGAAATAATTTATTTTATTAATCAAAGGTGTTATAATTTTATTGGGCCATCCCATAACATATTAGGATATAAGTTAGGTGGCTAATGATTCACACCTCCTGTTGTAGTCCCAGCTTCTAAAAGGTGTAGGAGACCAGAGAAAGGTGAACAGCTCTGGGCCACTGACATGAAAAAGTTCTATCATATGAGGCTACCCACTGGTATAACCTTATCCCAAGAAACTGTAGAGTTAATTTAGTATTTCAGAGCCCTGCACATCCAAATTCTAAATAATAGAAAACACTGGTAACGATTTTGTGAATTACTAAGGTCTGTCTTTTCCTGGCTTGGATCTTGATATGAGCTATTTTCAAGAAAATTGACTGGAAAATTGAAAAACAAAACAAAGCAAAATAAGCCCAGTTTGTGAGCTAATGTCCTAAACAGAACACAAAGCAAAGGGAAAAATAATTAATTTCACAAAGAAATTGAGGCTAGAGAGAAAAACACATACTTGAAAAGTTTGTATTTGTACAAACTTTTGTACAAAGTTTGTACCAGAAGATGAGCACTTTAATCTAGTAGCTCCAGGACCCTGAACCTCCCTCTCTTCTTTTTAATTTGTTGGATGTTATGTCAGATTTTCTGTTGCCTATTTTGTTAAGTTCAACTCTCATCCACCTTCCCTGCATTATTTAATGCTATGAGATTCAACTTTCTTAGTAGCATTATTATAACATCTTTTATTTAGTCACCTGTTTTCTCCAGGTCCAGAAGAACTTCCCCTGATTTAGTTCACTCAGGGCTACAGACTAGTTTTCTCTCATGCTGATTCAGCAAGAAATCAACTGTTTTATGCATTTGCAACTGAATGGATCACTTAATTAGTAGCTTCCTGAAAATGAAACGCATTAGTTACATTTAACTTCTTCAGAAAGCTTAAATAATAGCCAATTCACTTTCCCAAGGCAATTTATTATTTCCACCACAAATCACTGTTCTTTGTTCCACATGTATTTCCCATGTTTTTGCAATTCCTAATCTACTGGAGACATGAACATCGGGCCGTGCAAGCACAGTTGTTCATTGTGTGCCTAATTAAGCAGGCCAGGCAGGCAGGTTTAGGGATTTCAAAGGACCTATACTTAAACATCTCAAGCTTACTACAGAAGGATGATGGACTTATAGCAGCTCCAGAGAAATTTATAAAAATAGTTTATTAGTCTGAGTATGAACTGTGGAAGTATATGGGTTAATGCAAAAAAAAGGCTGTCTGGGAAAAGACGTGAAAGAAAAGAATGGCAAAAGCTTTTTCTCACCAGACATTTCAAAGTTGTTAAGGAACAAAGTCAGAATTGTTAGGTTTGATGATTTTGCTTTCTCTCCAGTCAAGCTATAAAATAACTTTTACACAGAGCATAAGAAGCTCATGAACCCAGACAACGAAACAAAACTACTCGTAGGATGAAATGAAATAGATCTCTGAAAATGGAGGCAGTTCCCTTCCCTTGAAGAAAGGGTATATCTCTGCAGGGATAGAAGGTTAGGTAAGCAGAGCAGTATGACATTAATTGAGAGAAATTAATGCATCTTGTTTTATTTTTTTTTTTTATTTTTTTTATTTTTTTTTTTCACCAGAATCTTTCATTTTACTGGAAAAGCAAACAATGACATTTTATGAGTCTCACTTGAACAGAAAGCTGCACTTCCCAAATTCGGCTGGATCTACTACATAATACTGTAGCCAAGCTTGGAATTGGAGAGTCACATTGCCGAGTCCTTCTTTCCAGGAAAATGAAAGTACGAAACCAAATACCTAAAGGGATACACTCAGAAAGATGAAAACTACACTGTCATTTTAACATTGATCTAATAAGATCCTTAGTAAGAATTTTTGAGCAATTCACTTACAGGTGATTTACAGAAGGGACATCTTCAGTGTAATAGTGACCTATTGGCTAGCTTAATAATCTATAGAATATGTGATCTAGGGAATATGACTCCTAAGACATGAAGGGGACAATAATCAAAGCTTAACAGCAGAAACATTCTGGATTAGTAACATATAAGCAGAGCACAGACTATTTAGTTCTTCTTTCTATGGCACTCCTGTCAATCCAAAATAATCAATCTGATGTACTTTCTAGTCTCACCTCTGGGAAGTGTCATATTTCCATTTGACCTTTTGTTGGCATCTGAATTGTTTTGACCAGATCACTGTGTACTCCAGAGAGGGAAATATGGGACAGAAAAAATGGCTGTATTTTAATCCAAGAAAAATAAAGGAAATGGAAATTAAATATACATATATATATATAAAGTTTATATATGCTATACATAAACTTATATAGTATATATATACGATATATATATATACTATACTATATATATATAATTTGTACTTATATAGTATATATAGTATATATATACTATACTATATATATATAATTTGGAAATTAAATATACATATATAAAGTTTATATCTGGAGAAGAGGAGGCTCAGGGGCGACCTTATAGCTCTCTACAGATACCTCAAAGGAGGCTGTAGCGAGGTGGAGGTTGGTCTGTTCTCCCACGTGCCTGGTGACAGGATGAGGGGGAATGGGCTTAAGTTGCACCAGGGGATTTTTAGGTTAGACGTTAGGAAGAACTTCTTTACTGAAAGGGTTGTTAGGCACTGGAACAGGCTGCCCAGGGAGGTGGTGGAGTCACCATCCCTGGAAGTCTTTAAAAGACGTTTAGATGTAGAGCTTAGGGATATGGTTTAGTGGGGACTGTTAGGGTTAGGTTAGAGGTTGGACTCAATGATCTTGAGGTCTCTTCCAACCTAGAAATTCTGTGATTCTGTGATTCTGTGATACTATATATAAGCTTATATAGTATATATAAACTTTATATATATATGTATATTTAATTTCCATTTCCTTTATTTATAAATATAGTATATATATATATGTATATATATATATATATATATAAGTTTATATATTACATATAAACTTATGTATTATATATACAGCTTATATATATTAATATATATATATATATATTAAGTTTACCCCTTAACAGAAGATTGTTTTCTGCATGGAAAGCATTCTTTCCATGTGCAACACCTCTAGGTCTTCTTATTCTAATTGTTTGTGTTGTATCTTCCTTAATGTTAAAGGACTTCTGTAGCACATGATGCAACATCATGGAAATGTTTTCAGAGCTATTTAGAACTGTCTAGCTCTCTGAACTTCTAGAGAAATATGCTTGTTTTGAACTACAACAAAAATAGACAGGGGGAGGAACAACTCCATTAAGCTTCTAAATAGTACCTATGTTTTCCAGTACAGTTTTCCACAAGGTTTACCATTATAGTGGAACTGGTAAAAGCACTGGTATTGCAAGAATGGTCAGCTGTAGCACTGTCTTTCAGGGCTTCTTCATAAACTGAACTAAAGTACATTTTTTCTCAGGAGCAGTGAAAAGTCAGCCTGGACTGAGAAATATTTCTACATAAGGGTGGAGAGAGATAGTGGAGTCAAAATGAAACAAAAAAGCAATATGTTAAAGAAAACAATGGGGGTGGAAAAAATGAAGAGGAGGGATGAGAGATGTTAATTTGGGAGGTTTGGTGATAAGTGTTTGCAGCAGCCTGCTGTGTGTTCTCACCTATGGTGGTTTTTTTTTTTTTTTTTTTTTTTTTTTGTTTTGTTTTGTTTTTCTGTCTCAAAGTCTGATTATCATTCAGTCTTCTATGACTGTCAAGAATAATGTGCAAACTTCTAATTCTGGGCCATCATTATCATCAATCTTTCCAAACCGCATATGAAAGTGCAAATTTAAAAATTCAGTAAGGCAGTGTGTGCATGGTGTATGCTTACCTGAAAGTGAAGCTTTTTAATCTTCATCCAAAAAGAAAATAAAATTCCAGGTAATGTATTTTATATTTTAAACTTAATTTGTATTGATGTATGAAACTTGAAATCTCTCATTTTGTGATTTTAAGTACAAACATCCTGTCCCTCTTAAAATAAAAAGAAGCTGACAGTTCAGTGTGGATCTAAATTTTAGTGCCAGCAGTAATATGCTATCAGTATATACCCAACCAATGCCTGGGAACTTTATGTTTTCATTTAGCTTTCTTAGAGATGAGAACACATGATAAACCTATCAGAGGTACCATCCCTCAACCTTTGCTGGCAGCCTGGGTGATAGAGCCTGCTTTACATTCAGACAGAAGACAAATTAGACTGCACTGTGCTCAGGCTTCATGCTCTCTTCTTGCAGCAGAAACCATTCATCTCTTCACTTTGATTGAGAGATACCGGGCAGTGTGCTGGTAAGAGGGGAGGAGGATGGAGTCAAAAATCAGGGAGGAGGGGAGAAATGTAGGAAGGAGAACAGCAGGAAAAATGCTGCCTAAGAAATTCAGGGCCTTACAACCCTAAGTGAAATATCCTGATAATGCATAGAGATGAACTCAAGATGAAGGCACATTCTAAAAAAATTCATTTCAGTTATTTAGAAATGAATGTGTTTCTACAATCAGATTAACCCAGAGCACGAAGGGGAAGACATGACAAGATGCAGACTATAGCACACATTATCCAGCACATATCATCCAGACTTAGATTTAATTGGGAACAAAGGATTTCTTCCTTCTTTCTTACTCTCTAGAATATAAATTGAATAATAATGAGTTAACTAAAAATAAAAATAGAAGAAGAAGAAATTAAGATTGGAAGAAAGATTAATTAAGAAATTAACAACTGGCTGCTTCCAGCTTTAGATTTGCTTGTCTACACCCAGAAATTATTTGGCTACACTCTCCTTCTTCCGCTTGTATTCCACATGTGCACACACCTGCAATACTTGTGTCTGCAGAATTCAACATCTGCCATATATGAAAAGTTATTTTGCCGCTATTTTCCTTCCACTTCCAAGACAAACTGAAATACAGGCTGCTTAAGAACAAAATTTATTTTTATCCTTCAGCTTTCAACAGAAGGTAACTTATTTTAATTTATAAAATTATGGAAATGAACAGTAAGAAAACAATAAATAAAATCTGTGTCTTATCACTATCCAACAAAATTTATTGTTTTGCTATTAACGTGAAATTGAAGGACCATAAGTGGTGTGTATCTCCTCAATTACACTGGTACTGTAAACAAAGAATTTGATTATACTGATCAGTAGACCTGGTAAAATACATTATATATCTATGTATAGGTATACAATTTTTCTTCAATTTCTATGGGATCTACTCTGTTTTGTTATCTATGCAATGTTCTGATCACAGAGCTAAGTTCTTTTTTGTAATGCTTTAATCAGTTTTATTAATTAAAGCAAATTTTGAGTTTTCATATGATTCAAAGTAATGTTTTAATAATGGCATGCCTCTTTTCTCCCCTTAAATATTATTTCAAACATCTATCTCCAGCACTCTTATTTTGGTAATGATTCTATGGAATTTGGCAGCATCAGACATCACAGAGCCTAACTGTGAAACAATGGTGCATCCCTTCACATCTGCTAAAATTAAACTTGTTTCACTATTATGTTATATATTCATTGCAGCATATTTGATGTTTTTCATGACAGATACTACCAAATACCAGTTTCCAAATAAGATTTTGAATATGTAAGTATATAACTTTATGCCTCAAAACAGTTTAGAAAAATTGAAGAAATATAATTTTTGTTTTTTCTATATATTGTGTTTATAGGTTGCAAAATAATTAACCGGAAATATTAAAGCATATTGCTTTTCTTTTCTTTGTATACAATTGCTATTTATTAGGCAGAAGAAGCTCTCAGGAAATTTTTATATATATATATATATATATATTTAATAATTTTAAAATATTTTAAAAATGTAGTTTTGTAATTCCCTTTGGGGGAATTAAAAAAAGAAAAAAAGGAAAAAAATATTCTTGTCTAATCTCTTTCAATTTCTATCAGTACAAACCTCTTTCTATAATTTCAGTATTTTAACTGCTTTTTAACTGTTTCTCAAAAATATATTAATAAGAAGGAACATTCAGGAAGATATACTCTTGAAAGAGTATTCATTTCAGTGCATCTTCAAGGCATCTTCTAGGATGTGCTCTTTATTCCTCATGCATAAAATAATTAATCATTTTATTGATACTATTGATACTAAACACTAGCATCAATAGCAATAACTGAAAATATTATTTGTATCACGTCATTCCCTGATAAATCTGAACTGATTCAGAAATACCTTTTAAACACTTGCAATAAATCTCTGAGATTATAATTTATCTAAATGGAACCCTAAGTAATTTATCAAAAGATACACATGCAACAAATCTCTTCCTTAGGAAAAAATAGTCAGTATTTTTTTTTTTTTTCATTAAGGAGATAATAAAAATATTTATTTATTTATTATAGGAAATTATTTCTGAATTTCTTCAATTAG
Organism: Heteronetta atricapilla; assembly: GCA_011075105.1. Classification (NCBI taxonomy): domain Eukaryota; kingdom Metazoa; phylum Chordata; class Aves; order Anseriformes; family Anatidae; genus Heteronetta; species Heteronetta atricapilla. The sequence continues at coordinate 56,107,859 of CM021732.1, forward strand.
TAAATAAGTATTTGATTTTCAGTTTGCAAACATTGGCAATTAAAAGTTCATTCTATCTTGGTTTTGTCTGTAAGTCATGTAGTACTTTCACTGTTCTCTGATGGGGTCATTTATGTAACTAATTAATGTATCATAGGCTGGAAATCATATATATATATGATTATAAATATACATAAAATCATATATACAGATACATTATATGTTATTTACATGTATATATATGTATATAATTATGTATTGTATATACATGTACTCTATGCAATTCACTATTCATGTGAAGCACATTAGATAAAAATCAAAATGAGTCAACAGACACAATACAGAATGAATATTTTAAGAGTTATGTAGAAACCTGAATTTCAGTTTTGAAATATAGTAATAATAATAAAATACCTCTTTACTATAACTATAAATAGCAGGGTACATCAAATGAGGCAGAAAAGTTTTGACAGAAGCACAAAACCAAAATAACATCATGCAGATTAAAGCTTTCACCTCACCATGTTAAATGGTTGGCCTGATGATACGAGAAGGGAAAAAGGGAATGGGACACACTCATCTATTTTCAATAAAATGTTTTATTGTTCATTTTACTATTCTTTGTTTAACATATATTTTTATTGTAAAACCAACAAGCATAATAATCTAATTTCTAATTAATTTTATTTTAAAATGATCTGTGTAATTCCTAGATATGTGGGTTTTTATCTTCTTCATCTACTTTTGTTACAGGTAAACTTTTTTGAAACAGTCTTGGGCTTATAGTACAGGCATAAAATATGAACTTGCTATTTCACTAAGGATATCTTATATATAGTTTGCAGTCTTTTGAGATGTTGAAAGAGAACGAAACTGTACATCAATAGGTTTAGAAAGGTGAGCTACAGTCATTACGATTCTTAGAGCTGTTAAACTCCACGAATGTTCCTAAAAGTGCTGATAATCAGATTCTTCCTGCCCTTGCATTTTCTAAGAGCAGCAAAGCAGAAAATGGAGTTAGCTGTGTAAGTGAGACTAGTTTTGGAGAAGTTTCACATAAGACGATGGTTAAGAGAAAATCTATCTCACGCTCCAAAATTTAAAAAGATCTTGGATATGAACAATTTCCTTACAATCACCCTCAATGTTGTCATCATGTACTTGACAAGGGTTTTTTTGATTATTTGTTTGTTTTGTTAGCACAGGAAAATTCTTGTTAGCACTGAAAGCCAAGTGGAGTCCTTGCTGTGTTTTTCTTGATTAGAAGAACAAAGAAGAACAAATATAACAAATCACACAGAATCACACAGAATTTCTAGATTGGAAGAGACCTCAAGATCATCGAGTCCAACCTCTAACCTAACACTAATAGTCCCCACTAAACCATATCCCTAAGCTCTACATCTAAACGTCTTTTAAAGACTTCCAGGGATGGTGACTCCACCACCTCCCTGGGCAGCCTGTTCCAGTGCCTAACAACCCTTTCAGTAAAGAAGTTCTTCCTAACGTCTAACCTAAAAATCCCCTGGCGCAACTTAAGCCCATTCCCCCTCATCCTGTCACCAGGCACGTGGGAGAACAGACCAACCTCCACCTCGCTACAGCCTCCCTTGAGGTACCTGTAGAGAGCTATAAGGTCACCCCTGAGCCTCCTTTTCTCCAGGCTGAACAAGCCCAGCTCCCTCAGCCGCTCCTCATAGGACTTGTTCTCCAGACCCCTCACCAGCTTTGTCGCCCTTCTCTGGACTCGCTCAAGCACCTCGATGTCCTTCTTGTAGCCAGGGGCCCAAAACTGAACACAGTACTCGAGGTGCGGCCTCACCAGAGCCGAGTACAGGGGGACTATCACCTCCCTAGCCCTGCTGGCCACACTATTTCTTATACAAGCCAGGATGCTGTTGGCCTTCTTGGCCACCTGAGCACACTGCTGGCTCATATTCAGCCGACTATGAACCATCACTCCCAGGTCCTTCTCTGCCTGGCACCTCTCCAACCATTCATCTCCCAGCCTGTAGCTCGGCTTGGGGTTATTGCACCCCAGGTGGAGGACCTGGCACTTGGCCTTGTTGAACTTCATGCAGCTGACCTCAGCCCATTGGTGCAGTCTATCCAGATCCTCCTGCAGAGCCTTCCTACCCTCGAGCAGATCGACACACGCACCTAACTTGGTGTCATCTGCAAACTTACTGAGGGTGCACTCAATGCCCTCATCCAGATCATCAACGAAGATATTGAAGAGGACCGGCCCCAGCACCGAGCCCTGGGGAACGCCACTAGTGACTGGCCTCCAACTGGATTTGACTCCATTTACCACGACTCTTTAGGCCCGGCTGTCCAGCCAGTTTCTAACCCAGCGAAGCGTGCGCCAGTCCAAGCCAAGAGCAGCCAGTTTCTTGAGGAGAATGCTGTGGGAAACGGTGTCAAAAGCCTTGCTGAAGTCAAGGTAGACCACATCCACAGCCTTTCCCTCATCCACCCACTTTGTCATAGAAGGAGATCAGGTTCGTCAAGCAGGACCTGCCCTTCATAAACCCATGCTGACTGGGCCTGATCGCCTGCTTGCCCTGCAAGTGCTGCGTGATGACTCTCAAGATAATCTGCTCCATGAGCTTCCCTGGCACTGAGGTCAAAATGATTAGAAGAACAAATGTAAAGGGTAAAACATAAAGGCTAGGATAGTTGCCTAGCAGTAATGATACACTACGAATACATTTATTAATAAAAATCATTCTTAAATGTATCTCTGTAAAGAGTACAGTGGAGTCCAGAGTAACTGAAAGTACATTTCTATTAGCAATATTATTATGTATACAACTATTTCAAAATATATTAAGTTACAGATTATTTTTTTTCAGAGTATCTAATACAAATTTTACTGTAAATTTGACATGAAGATCCTTAGTCACTGTACTTTTCTTCTACTCTTCCAATCAAATGTAATTTTTGAAAAGGTATTTATCAATTTTACATAACTAGGTGTCCTGATTTTGGCTGGGACAGAGTTAATCTTCTTCATACTAGCTGATATAGTGCTGTGTTTCAGACTTAGAATGAAACTAATGCTGATAACATGTTTTAGACATTGCTAAGCAGTGTTTGCAATATCTAATGCTTGACTTTTGCTTCTTGTGCTGTGGGATTGGGCTAGGGATGCACAGGCAGATGGAAGGGGACAGAACAAAGTCAGCTGACCCAAACTGACTACAGAAATATTCCATACCATCTGATGTCATACTTTATAAAACCAGAGAGAATGGACTGGGAGAGCTGCTGTGGCTGGGCATCGGTTGGTGGTGAACAATTGCATTGTTCTTCACTGTTTATTATTATTGTTGTTGTTGCTGTTACTTTTTTAAATTTTCGTTTTCTTATTACATTGTCTCAGCTGATGAACTGATGAGTTCTTGCACATTTATCTTGTTTTGATTTTCTTCCCCATGCCACTGCAGGGGAGTGAGCAAATGGCTGTGTGGTACTTAGCTTCCTGTCAGTTCAAACCACAGCACAAGGTCATTTCAGATGTCAGAATATTAATTTTACAAAGTATGTATAAAAGATGTAAAACAAGTCACTCTTGGGGGGACACATATCTACTGTGCTGCCTGAACATTACTCCAAAAGGCTTCGATGGAAAACTATAAAGGCTGTCCACGGGGCACATTCTGGTTCCAATTTAAGAACTTCCCAGTTACTGGTCCAAGTATGGAACAGAGACAACAACAGAAAGTTTCAAATTTAAGGACATTCTTATGTGACATTCAGGAATTGTTTCTACAGCCCTAGCTATGGAGCTTGCGTCTTCATTTGAATATCAAAATGTTTAAGCACTAGGAAAAATGGTTTAGGGTTCTCTATAAAATCAGGGTTGTTTTGTTGAATGCATTTTTAATGTGTATGCATGTATGCATGCATGGATATGTGATGTCGTATGCCTATCCCAGTGGTTTATGACAAATATGAAAAGTAGGAACATGAATTATTATTTTTATGCAGTACAACATAGCCATTTATGCAAATGAGAATTTCAGTTACTAAATGATACATGGATATGACACAGTGATATTTTTCTATTTCTGGGTAATAGCATGAGATATGATTACAGGCTCATTCATGTTATTTGTAGAATTCCTGAAAAGATCACCTACTTTATTAAGACCTGTTCTATTTGACTTTTGTTGAGGTCATAAATACAATAAAATCTATTTAAACATGAAAAAGGTACATATAACTGACAAAAAGAGCACTGCCATTCTCTTGCCATCCTCCAGAAGATTTAAGATTAATTTATTATTCCAGAAGTATAATTGCTCAGTGACCTTTCTTCAACATGCACCAAGCAAGGTATGCACCATTCCATCTCTTTATGTTACCTCAAGATTTTTCACCATGTATCTACAAAATAACTGTGAGTCACTAACAGCATAAGCAGTGTTTACTAACACTATGGTCATTAAGGTATTTAAACAATATAATTTGGGAAACTTTCTTTCCCGTTCAAGTTTTCTCTTCTCTTTTAGCTAGGTTGTTAATAAATATGTAATGTATCCTAAAGACCTATAAAAAGCTTCTAATTCATAGGATGAAATGTAAGGATTCAGTTTTTAAAAAATAATATTAATCTTTTAGAATAAAAAAGATGATTTTAACACAGAGATGCTTGTACGTAGAGCATCATATGTAAAGCACGTAGAGAAAATGACTTGGGTCAGTAGTGTGGTCAATAAGAATAATGAAACTTAAATACAAGAAGGAAATGAAGTATTTTCAGATATTATCTCATGTATTTTGAGGTTTCATATAATTGGAAACAGTTCTACAAGACACTTCAGCTGGGCTATCAGCTACATCACATTTTAGAGGAGCATAGAGTCATAGAATATCTGAGTTGGAAGGGACACACAAGGATCATTGAGTCCAAATCCTGGGTCCCCAAAGGACTGACTAAAATAATAAATAAAACAGATCATGTGTCTGAGAGCATTGTCCAAATGCTTCTTGCACTCTGGCAGGCTCTTTTGAGATAATTCAATTTTTAATTGAGATAAGGGGCTTCCCTATTGCTTCCTAATGTATCAGTCCCTGGCTCTTTATCATTCAGGACTCTTTCCCCTACTAAATCTAGTTTAAAGTTCTGCCTATAGGTCAGAAGAGCCCTATTACCTCTTGGTCTAGTGGTTTTCTGGTTAACTGTCAATTCCCTCATATAGAGATAATCAATGTTATATATTTAGTACTTCATTACCAGAATACTGTCCACTCCAAATTAAACTCAAAGTAGACATACTATGGCCTTTTAAACAGGGTGATATGCTGGTTCCTGTCAAAAACCCACAGTGGAGAGTTGTGTATGTCCAGCTTGCTACCTCACACTGCTAGATATTATACAGGTAAATTTAATGCTTTGTTGATAAGAGAAAACAAAGAGGCAAATAAGGATTTGAATGATTGTTTCAGCTTCATAGTACAATTTCATCAATTTATGCAGACAAATCAGGTCTAAGCTACTGACTGTGAGATTGAATGAAGTTCCTTCTTTGGAAAGAGATAAGTCCTTAAAATCTACTTCATGATTTACAAAAGCATCACTAATAAGTGTTCCTGTTAGAGTCACAGACAGCTACTTCTTTACGATGCAATTTATTGTCTTCAGTGAAAGGTGATAATAACATCCTTGGATTTTAGGCATGCAATAATTTAATTGACTGCCTGCCCTAGACACAAAGGACTACCTGCAGTTTGCTTATCTAGTAGAAGTATCAGACAGTAATTTTAAATTTAATAGGTATTTCAGTCAGGTTTCATATGTGAGCCAGTATTCACAACCAGCACCGAGACCCATTCTTAGCTCAGATTATATAAGTCAGAAGCAAGTTCCTTACCAGTATAACTATTTTTTCTCTATCTCCCATTTTCACAAACATATTTTTGCAAGTTCTGGAATGTATCCTGATATTGTCTTCCGGTTATGTATTTATAACTCACTAAATTAGATTTCCAAAATTATTCACTTTCATAATTACATACAGAAGTAAATTTTCTGAACACAAAAGTCAGCTGTCTGTCACCAGAATTAATGGCCTGTAGGCAACTTCTTACATAGTGGTGTTATTTTGTGTGTTTGTTTTTTTTACAATAGTAATAGTTGTTTAATTATACTCTTAAAAAAGTGAAATGCAAAAATTCGGCTCAAGTTTAGAGAGGGTTGGAGGAAATGGGGAGACTGAGGTAGGTTCTATCATTTTAAAGAAGAGAATCACTAATACTAATACATATGGAAAGTCTACTCAGAAACGCTGACATGCCAAAAAGATCAGTAAGTCACTTTCTAAAACAATAAAAGGCTCTGAAAACAATAGTCTATCGATAGTAGGAGGAATTTAGCTTAGTTTTTTGTGTATGCGCGTATGTGTAGTTGAATTGTGATTGATTGCTGATTGACAATAAGCACATCCATACATCTAGAAGCAGAACCATGATATCGTGCAAAACAGGTTAAGTCAGTGATACACTAAGTCATTATTAATTATAATTCTCCACTATTTAGCATTGTGATTATTTTCAAACACTGGGAAAAAAATATGTGCTTATTGTTCACAAAACAATTCAGCTGAGACAGAGATGTTTATGATTCCCAGTGCGATCAATAAACTACAATATTTTCAGTGTTCTAAAAACATATAGTCCTTGTTAGTACTGTCTATCAATTAATACTGGCTAGCCTTCTTCCCAGCATTCACTGCCTGTTGAATACTCTCTCTTTCTTCCTGTAGGAAAAATGTCCAGCTACTGCAGCTGAAAACCTGCATCTCAACCTACTAAGGCATCAGCAAAAGAGACATACAGGAGGGAATAAGTTTCATTGCCACTTTGGAGTGTGTTTCCAGTTTGGAGTCTCCACCAGACATTTCTTTCTCCATTTTTTTCTCTTCTAGAAGAAGAGTTATTTACTTCTACAAATCCTTTCCCTATGGAATCAGAGCTATACAATGTAGGGTATACATTGTATATTTCTATTTCTCTAAATCTCTATTTCTAAATAAATTTTCTGTAATATTCAGGGACTTGATAGCATTTGCTTCTGACTGAAACTTAGGCAATGATACGACTACTGTATTTAGTGGAAAAGGAAATCAATCCTATATAGACAGAATTAGAGACATTAAAGTTCCACTTACTCCTTCCCAGGTCAATGCATTTTATTCTGTATTACTCATGTTCATTCTTTTTGTTCACATCTTGTTGTTTGGTCTTTCTTGGCTTTAAAGGTCAATAAGAAAGAAGAAAGTCCATTGGAATTTATTTATTTGTTTATTTATTTTTATCTGCTGCACACAGAAATTTAATGATTTCAGGAAGGGAAAGAGTAAAATAAAGCTAACGAGATTCCGTTCTTTCATTTTTATATTTTATTTTTTTTAAAAAAACTTCCATATATATACACTGTGACCAATAGACCAATATCTTCATATTAGCAAGAGATTTATGTTGTATAACAAGGAGAGTACACTTGAAGACTTCATTCATGCATTTTTCAGTGAGCAGACATTTCTCATCTCTAATAAGCCTTTGCTCAAAAGCTGAAGTTATTCCAGGAAGACTCATACTCCCATATATCCATTCCTAAACTCGCATTATCATACATTTGATCTTGCATTTGCTTACACAAAGTATCAGATTCCTGCCTGCACTTTTTCTTCAGGACATCCATCTACCTTCAGCATTTCTGTTTGTATGGTTGTATGCAAACATGTTGGTGGATTGATATGTTATAACATCACCAACAATATTCTTGACATTCCTGAAAATTAATCAAAGAATGTCAACATTATTTTACCTGGTTTCATATGTCTAACATTCAAACAAAACTAAAAATGATGAAAGGTATGAAACTCAAGAGTTAATTGGCAATGTTGATCAATTTCACTTTCTTCATTTCTTTCAGATGCAAACAGGGAGTATGCTTTCAGCTGTTTCAGTGTTCATGGTGGAAGAGACCAGATGAGATTATCAAGAATTTGAATTATATATTAAATTGCAGAGACAGGCTTAGATGCCTACAATTTCTTGTGTTTATTTTTATTATTTATTAATTGTCTAAATGTAACAGTGAAGACAAATGAAGATCCAAAAAGAAAAGAGAAAAAATGGGTAAACAAAACCAATTCCCTGTTTTACTCAGGTATGTACATTCTGCATATTTGCATTCTTTGCTCATCTGTTGACTTAAAAATGTTCTGGATTTAACAGTCCAAAGCAAGATGGCTGTTAAAAAGTACAGTCCATTCCAATTCTTGATATCTGATAATACTTGTAATTCAGGCGATCTGAGTGCTTTTGAAGTCCCAGTGATACTACCTAGGAATAATGCTAACAACTGACAATGACTGACTCACACAATGATAACAATGGGTAGCTTGATGAAAATGTAGGCATACCACCCAAACACTTAGGTTACAGTTGATATGTTTTAAGAAAGGAAGATTTACACAGAAAAACACTGCATATGTGAAATGGAGGAAGGTGTTTTTTTTCTATTTTGCTTGACTTCCCTCTCCCCCCTCTTCCTTCCTTTCCTATAATTCTGTAGGATTTTAGACCAATCCAAATTTCAGAAACAAATGAATTCTATTTCAGGAACAAGATTCCATCCAGAGCACATTTTGTACAGTTGTACAGAAAGGAAGTTACAATATGCCACAAACAAGTGCCTCATAGGAAATTTACTACATAGTCCATTCATCTTTGCTTGTCAGAAAAAGGAGCACAGTGGATTGACAGATGCTTACCATATACCTTTTTTTCTCACTGAAGATCCCCTCCTCGCCTCCCCCCCTTCCCCCCATACAGAAAACTCACACTTTTTTAAGCCAGTGAAATTGAAGATGGAAATGAGACACAATTAGGATGAAACACTCTAAGAAATAAGTCAAAATTATGTCTCTAATCAACAATTTCCTCTGGGCTATTAGGTAGTTTGGTGCAAGCTTAAGATGCCTCATAACAGTTCCTTATCTCCAGCAGTATAAATTAGGACTTGTTTTAACTTTGCAATTCACTTTCTCTACTCTGACTTCTTGTTTTATGCATATAATTGTAAACAACAAAGAAACGTCATTCTCTAGAGGTAGGAAAAGGAAATTCATTTCTTTCCCAAAATCCAACTTCAAGACAAGACAGAGAAGAAAAACAAAAACAATGAGGAGAGAAGAGTTATACAGAAGGGTAAGGGGCAGTTAGCACCCACTCTACCAAATACAACAGCACACATTTACACAGTCTACAGAAATACCCTATCTTTGGCATAACTTCCTCTAGCTCAGACTTGAATAAAACATCATCGCTGTCTGTCCCTCGCCAGGATCTTAGTAGTGCTGGGAGACTGCACAGGAGAGGCACAAAGGAATTGAAAAAAAACATATTAAAAAGACTGTATCCGTTCTGAAAATGATTTATTCTCTAACAGAGAAATGGAGGATCCTCTTATGATTTACTGCTGTGTTTTAAAACTGTAAAAGTTTCAAAACTAGTTCTATGGGAAGAAATCACAACAGATTCTGATTTACACATCTCCTTTATTCAAATATTAATTACTGTACATGTTGTAAAACAACATGTCAACAACAAGCATTTTTGTGCAAATAAAGGAACAAATTGAGGAATAACTGGAACACATTTAGGAGTAAGTTCTGAGTGAAAGTGTGATTTCAGAGACTGTCAGTCAGGTCTGCTTTCTCCAAAAGGTAAAGACTGCTGAAAATTATAGGTCCAGTATACTTCTCCGCGTCCAAACCAGATACTCTTGCTAATCCATTCAGTGCCTACACCATATTCAACTTCCCCTTACTCCACCCAGATGCATGTACAGAATGAGGGAGAACTCTGACTTACAGGCTTGTTCCTGCCTGTTCTAAAATTTCTAATGCCAAAAAGCTATTTACAACCATCCTGCGTCTCTACATTCCCCCTATTTATTTATATTGTTATGTAGGATTTAATCATAATCAAGTTCTCGTCAAAATGCTATGAATCAAATGAAGGATTTTTTTCAGACATCACTGTAAAATCTGTGATATTTCTCTTATGGTAAAAGCTGTAGTTACCTTCACAGAACCAGTCTATCTAATGTTTGCCTTACTACTTTGACGCACTACCTATTTTACTTTTCTCTTTAAATTCTCTAAGGCGTACTTGCAACAATATTGCACTGTATTGCTGAAATGCAACCATTAAACTTTTGGTCAGCAAAGGCAACACCACTGCATATAGTATGTATTTGCTATATTGACAGCAAGAGACCATAACATAAATAGAGACACTTATTTTGAAGTCAGTGTAATGGAAAATTTGGAGAACACAGCATTTGCATACATGTGACATCCCTTTCAAGGATGAAATAGAAGAATTAATACCAGAAGAGTACATGCATTCAAAGAATTCTAGAAATGCTGTACAAACCCTCCAAACATATTTAATGGACTGAGCTTTCTCAGTATTTTGTAAGATCAAAAAATATAACATTGAGATGGGATGAATATCATAACATTATTATATTTAAAGATTGTCAGTTAACTTTTGCATTTGTGACAAATATTTAAATTTTAATATGCAAAGTTTTAATAGTCATAATACCCTTAACTATTATACTCAGATCAAAGAAACCTCTGCATTTCTATTAATAGTGAAAATATATAATCATCAAAGAATTGATCATTCTTTTTGCTAGCCATCTGGCAAAAGCAGTTTACAAAAGCAAATATGTGAACCTCTGAATTCAAGAGGCAGTTGTCCCTTTCCTAACCACTTATGCATATTTGCAGAAAAAAAGTATTTGACAGATTGTTATCTGAACTTACCTTTAAGTTTAATGAAACTAACGAAAACCCTTTCTTTGATGACAATTATGAAGTTTTACAAAGGTTTGAAGTTCCCAACTTTTCTGACTTCTTCATCCTTTTCTTGCAAGTATTATTTATTAGCAACCATAAATTGGAATGCTAATATAGAAAGATATAAGGAGGAACACATACAATATAGAACGAAATAGAAGAACAATACTTTAACATCATAAAATGCAGAATGTGAATACAAAAATTAAGTTGCTAATATGAATGCAGAAGACTAACTTTAAGATGCAAGTGATTTCTAATCAACAGATATATGTAGCAAAATAACAAACTTGTATATGCATATAGGAATGTTTATGGGAGTATAGTAATGGGTTCCTCAGATCTAAGTCGGAAATAAAGCTTTCTCAGATTCACAGCTTGAGACAGTTAAAATGCAAAAGTGCAGTGTCACAAATTCAGACTTCTTATTTAGAAATAAAAGGGGATAGGAATTTTAGGACATTGTTATCCTTTTGATATATATTTTAGAAGAGCTTTCAGGTTATAAAAGATAATGAGGAAAACAAAAAACAAAACAAAGCAAAACAAAAAAACCCACCACATAGCTTATGCAAAGGAACCACACATTTCAGTGAACAGATGTGGAAATGACACTTCAGAGAATTCATGATTGACTTGCATATCACACTAAAACAACATCTACATGTACACTTTTTTATGAAGGATGGTGGAATTATAAAGTACAGGCCAACAACTTCAAGTTGAGATTTCAGAATCCAACTGAAATTACAACAAAGCAACCTGCAATTTGACTTAGAAAAGAATATTAAAAAAAATGCCTGGAGAAACTACACAGTCTATCCCTCACAAAGCAAAAAGAGAAAAGGTATTTCAGAAAAAAAAATCTCAGTGTCTCTCCAGAAATGTAATAGTGTTCTGGAGAGTTTGCCTATCAAAATGAACAGAATAACACTGAAGGTACTATGTATGGCATTTCTTTTCATTTTGTTCTGTGTATGCTTAATAACCTCATTTAATCTGAATGTCTTAGACGGTTCTGACAAAGTGACAGCACTGTATTTAGATGAGAAAATTAAAAGGCTTTAGAACGTTGCAAATGGTTATGCTAGAATTTTTATCAGAGTCCACATGCTAAAAAGAAAGAAAAAAAAAAAGAGAGAGAGAGAGAAGAACCTATTCAGAATACTAGCTGACTTAAGGACATTGTGAGGATATTGAAAGAGATGGATGTTTCAGCAACAGAGATGTTTACCTTCTCTGACAGATCAACTTTAAACTGGTAATATTTGTCTTAGACTGCATTATCATCATTGCTACAGTGTTTCCTGGAAGTGTAGTATCAGTATCTGCAAGGTTAGAATCTATTTTTAATTAGCTATGTTAGTTTGTAACATTATTTAAACACTAATTTCCATATGTATTTTTAATTATTCAACTGATACGAGATAATGAAATGAGAATAACCTTGAAAGGATTCTTTCCCTTTCTACTTAACGGTACTTCATATCTCAATAACCTTTCTATTGCTTGTTAAGACTATTTATAATACTACATTTGCATTTTATTTTGATTAACCATGTTTGAAAAAAATCAGTTTTCAAAACTCATAAATTCTACTTTCAAAATTTGTGTTCTCTGTCTAAAGGTTTAATGCGCAACCTCACATGTGTGGAACACTTCAAAGGTACAGCTTACAACTTTTTTTTGATCTTAGCATTTGCGCTCAGAGAGAATTCTGGTTGAACAAAGCTTGCAAATAATTGCTGAATTGGATGTTTCTAAACTGGCTAGAAATACAAATATAATAATTATACAAGAGTTTAAAACCCTTAACAACCTTTCTCTATAAGATAGTAGTGTATCAAATATGTTCAAGTCATAATCTGAAATAACTTATTTTTTGGTGTATGGACCATTAATGGACAGAAATACTGAGAAATATAAGGCTTAAATTTATGAAAGCACTCAACTACTCATAATAACATCTCTTAAAAATCAGCAAATTGTTAAGACCCATTCTGAACAGTAATGTTTTGTCTTCGGGATTCAAAATTTGAAAAGATAAGCTTATCGCTCTTCTCAGCTACAAATATTGGAATGTTACCTGTTCAGAGAATGGTCTCTGAAATATTCAGGGAAGATCTGGGAAATCACTTCAAACTGGACAAGGAGGTGTAAAGGATTCTTAAAAGTAAAATAAAATTTAGTACTATACTTTTTTTTTTTTACAAGCAGCACTTAGCCATTTTAAAAGAGAACAGAACTGTAAGCAGATATTTGTTCTGATATATATATATTTTTTTTTTACCTCCGAAGAAATATTTCTCTCCAGTCTTAACTTGCAGAGGGCTGTTTGTTCGCACGGCTGAAGCTTCATCTCCATCAATGGTGAGAACAGCAAAATTTTCCTTAGCTAGGAATCGAACTTCATGCCACTGCCCATCATTGAGACCAGAGCCTATGAAGAACAGAAAACATTGGAATATTGTACTTAGTGCAACATTTATTATCTGTAAGTGGTTAGTGTGTCTCTCCCAAGCTCATAATGTAATTTCCAATGAAGTCTACTTCAGAAATGAATTGATTTTAGTGTGATAACGAAATAACAAAGTGCTATTTTAAAGTAATTATTACCAAAAAAAAAAAAAAAGACCAAAAAAAACCATTATAATCATAAATACAAGTCTTGCAACTATGGAACTGTCCATTTTATCAGGTATAATTGTTTCTAAATATACATGTTATTGCTCACCTTACCCATCAAAAGGCCATAAGGCCATATTCCATATTTTACTAGTGAGGAATATCTCTTAATCATTTCTATGACCAAGTTTAAAAGGAAAATACATTGATTAAACCATTTAATTATAGCCAGTAACAAGCCCACACAGGGCACATTATGCTTGTGATTGCTGACTCTATCAAAAGCCAGATTTTTGCAGTGGAAAGGAAAGAAAAAAAGAGGAAGGGAAAAGACTCATGTGGAATGTGATTTCACCAATAATACTCTCGTTGAGATGTGACATTAGTCACAAAGTCTTTACAAAAACAACAAATGTCTACCAAAAACCAGAATCTTAGGGGAGCATCATTCTATACTAACAGCACTGATGTACATGGATCTGTCCATTCACTTTTTTAAAAAAACAACAGGACTTAAATATTTTTTCCTTGTCTTCAGCACGTGTAAGGAAGCTATTTTGCATAGCATATTAAGCTGGCATTTAAGATCAGCAAAAGAGTATTGGTTTGTTCCCATCATTATTTTGCAGGTAAGTTAGGTGATGTCAGCAATTTAAGTAGCAAATACTCCAGTAAAAGCAAATTCCAAATCATAGTACCTCTTTAAAACAACTTTTTTTCTCCACCTAGATAACGGTGCTTTCACCTTAGCAAGGGGTACTTTAGAACCCTAGAATACGGAATATTGGAAGGGATCTTCATGGATCATCAAATCCTACTCCTAGGTCTGCACGGGACCACCCAATAATCAGACCATTTGTGTGACAACATTGTCCAAAAGCTTCTTTGAACTTCAGCAGGCTTGGTGCTGTGACCACTTCCCTGGAGAAGTGGTCACAATCGCTGTCTCAATAAAGAACCTTTTTTCCTAATATCCAGCCTGAACCTCCCCTGTCTCAGCTCCATGCCATTCTCTTGTATTCTATCACTGGTCACCAGAGAGGAGCCCAGCACCTGTCCCTCTGTTCCCCATTGTGAGTAAGCTGCAGGCTGCCATGAGGTCTCCCCTCAGTCTTCTCTTCTCCAGGCTGAACAATCCAAGTGACTTCAGCTACTCTTCACTATTTTTGCAGCCCTCCTTTGGACTCTGTCTTATAGTTCTAAGTAATTTTTGTACCATGATACCCCAAACTGCACACAGTATTAAAGGTGAGGCCACACCAGCAGAGCAGAGTGGGACAATCACTTCCTTCCACCAGTTAGTAATGCTGTGCTTGATGTACCCCAGGACAGAGTTGGTCCTTTTGGCTGCCAGGGCGCACAACTCTTATTCAACTTGCTGTCAACCAAAATGCCCAGATCCCTTTCTGAGGGGCTGCTCTCCAGTCTATCATCCTCTAGTCTGTACCTACATCTAGTGTTGCCCCTTCCCATGTGCAAAATCCGGTACTTGCTTTTTTTAAACTTAAGATTGTAGGCAGTTGCCCAGCTGCCCGATTTGTCAAGATTTCTCTGCAAGTCATCTCTACCCCCAACAGAATCAACAGCTCCTCCCAAATCAGTATCATAGGAAAATTTACTCAATACGTCTTTTAGTCCTACATCCAAGTCATTTATGAGAACTTTGCCAAAATAAACCACAGTGTACTGCAATATGCTGTTTCTGAAATTAAATGGGATGTGTAATATATGCAGAAGTATAATGGAAGACAAAATTTCAAAATATTCCAAGGAGTGTCATCTATGAACAAGGAATAATACTAATGGCAAACAGGCATACCTAGACATTTAATGATTTTTTTTTTTTTTTTGACATGCTTCTAGGTGTTTAAGATTCAAGATCAAGTACTGATACAACACAGAAGCTGTTATATATTGGAATATTCCTGGAATATGTGTTAGTGTGAATAAAAGTGGCATATGCCTCTTAAAAATGTATCAGTAAGAAATGTTTCTGCCAAAGCTTATTTAATCTAATGTAGGAAGAGATGAAAGAGCTAATATACTAAACATGAGGAAAGCTTTCTTTCCATTTGTGAGCTGCTTTTTCATTTTCATTATATTTGGCAAGCAAATAAGAAACAGAAAAACACTTTATTTCAACCAACATAAAATTATTTTCTATGGATAAACTCAGAAAGGAAAAGGAAGAAGATATGCTGTTTTATAGAGTTCCAAGACAAAATTTTGACAGCATATTTATAGAACCCTCATTTTCCATCTTAAGATGACCTATCTTAAAAAAATAAAAATAAAATAAAAAAACAGTTTTTATCAAATTGTTGCCCTGAACATTGTTGCCCTGAACGTTTTTGCCCTGAACTCAATAACAATGAATAGAGACTTCAGGACAAAATTAAATCTTTGCTATTAAAACACAAGGGATAAAAATGGTAGCACAGGCCACTCATTCATGAGTCTACAGGGAAGTATGTTTAAAGCATTCCTTGGAAAGGGGAATATTGAAGAAACAGAACAATAGTCTGTAAAGAAAAAAAAATAAAAAATAAAAAAATAAGCATCAATGTACCTTGTACCACAATTCATATTATATCAAAGGATAAGCTTTGGTACCTTGACAAACTGTAACTAGAGAAATTATGTCACATTTCTAGTGAGTTCTTCTAAATATGTCTGTTTCCCAAAAGTACTGAAATGTCACTAGCTTTCTCCTGCTTCTGTACTGATGTTTCAACGTTGTCTGATGTATTTACACAGAAAATGTCTCTTCAAAAATGTTCACTTTTCCCTCTTTTATGAACACTTCTTCTCATGCTTTGATTTTTTTTTTTTTTTTTTTTTTTGAGATTCTTAACTTTTCAGCCCATTTAAACAGAATTAGATATAAATATACATGCAACACTGGGTGCAGGTGCCCAGGCTCTTTCAGGGGGCTGCCAGGACAGTCTGTGAGGTGAAGCCTGGGCTGCCCCATGCTGGCTCCAGAGGCTCCACCACATGGTCCAGCTGGGCCCCTTGGCCACTGGTGGGCTCCTCAGGTACAGTGGAGCTCAGCAAGGGCCAAACGCTGCCCAGCAGCAAGGAAAGGAATGCGAGAAGCAGCCCTGCGAGCAGCCAGGGGAGGAGGTGCTCCAGGCATCCAGCAAAACTTGCCCTGCAGCCCCTGGAAAGCCCAGGCTGGAGCAGGGGAGAGGTGTGAGGAGGAAGGGAGGGCACAGAGGAGCTGCTGGGGTTGACTAAAGCTCTGCTCCCCAGCCAGCACCACAAGCTCCCTAGCACCACTCTAAAAAAATGAATAATGCAATGACTTAAGGAAAGAACCAGGCAGGGGGAAGGTGAAACAGTGGTGCAGATGCATCAGCTGAGCAGATCGAATACAAATCAAAGCATGAGGAGAGCTACAGGTTACCAGCAAAGTCTAATGCCACGCAGATAGAACTTTGTGTGCACAGCATTTATCGAAGTATAATAGGGAGACACACTGCTGCCTGTTAGAGGCATGATTGGAGAAGCACTGTATTAAACTTATTTATCTCTATAAGTTAGCATTGTTTCTTCTGGTTCCTGAAAGATCATACTGTATCCATTTTTGCATTTTGCACTTTATTGACTTTAAAATGACAAGCAAAGACTGTCTTCTTCTTACCTAGATATATTAACCACCCTTACAGAGCTTTACAATATGACAGTAATGTTCCCAACTCTTCCGTCTCAAAGTTGGCACAAAAATTCAATCACAAATTTGCATTTGCTTATGAATTTTTTTTACTGATAATAATTTTACTGAAGTATTCTAATAAAGATTGCTCATCATCTCTCAGTGAGTCCTAACTATTGTGTTTACAGAACAGCATTCCCCACTGGTGTAAGTAAGAACACCTTTTTTTCTCTGCCAAGCTTTATCTGTTTTATATGCCTGTGGTTTAGAGTCAGTAGTGTCAATTTCCCTTTCTTAATGTGATAAAGCTCTGTTGCAGGGACTTAGTTATTGTGATACATAGTGTATGGTCCCATAGAGGATAAGTCTGTATAGATGCATGACCTATTTTTATTGTAATATTTTATTACATGCCTTATATGTACTTCAGAATTATTTCTGCTTAGACTTAAAAAAAAAAAAAAAAAGCTTAACTGAGATTTTTCTGCAAACAAGGATTGAATATTCAGAATAGAATATGGCTCTATTAAAGAATTTTCTACTGTTAAGTATGTAATGGAGAACATCCCAAATTCAAAATGATCATTTCTCATTACAGTTTAATCTGTCTTATCTGAGCTGATACATATATTTATTTGCATTCATTTCACCTTACTGTAGTTTTCTGGTATACAAATTGAGGGGAAAAACAGAAATACATACTGCTAGCACCACGAATTCCCTGCTGATTTCTGGAAAAGCTGGTTTCATATGCAAATTTTAAAATGTTAATGAAATGCATTCTCCCTATCTCGGATTTCTATTTAAATTACATTATTTTAAAAGCAGGACTCTTGAGGTAAGCACTTTGATTGAACAAGAAGAAACAGATGTTTTGCTTATTACAGACATGGAGGAAGGACTGTATTAATGAATACAAGAGTTTAATACATAATAGACAGCGTAGATAACATCTGTTTGAGCTATGTCTCGAAGAAATCTGTAGTAGCAAAAATATTAAATTCTTCAACAATTAATCTTGTGATATAAAACCTTCCTGTAAAAGTTACCGACCCAATTATTAGTTACTAATGAGTGCCACATTATCGTCTGCTAATATAAATGGATAAAATTCTTCTGAAGTCAACAGCATAACATCTGCTACATCAGAACAGAACCTTGTCACAATTTTGATATGACCAATATCTAAAATTCAGTTAAGAGATTTAATGTTTAAGACACAGAAAGAATAGTATCATTGGCACTCTATGAAGCACTGAAGCAATGTGAGACTATGCTACTGCATAGTCTCATAGAGACTATGCTGCATACTGCATAGAGACTATGCAGTATGCAGCATAGAGTATGCAGCATACTGCATAGAGACTATGCATACTACATACTGCATAGAGACTATGCTACTCTTCAGTTTTTACTGCTGCAGTGAATATTTTATGCAGTAATTTCTTGTAAATTCTCCTGGGAGATGAAACCTAGGAATAAATTGTTATAAATTCTATTGAGGAGACCTGGAGACAGCTGAACAGAACAAGATGCAGATAAACAAACAAACCTCAGAGGTGCTAGAAACAAGGAGGCTTTCTTGGGTAATCAGCAATAGCTGTGTGGATTTCCTGCAACCCAGAAATCACAGAATCACAGAATTTATAGGTTGGAAGAGACCTCAAGATCATCGAGTCCAACCTCTAACCTAACACTAACAGTCCCCACTAAACCATATCCCTAAGCTCTACATCTAAACGTCTTTTAAAGACTTCCAGGGATGGTGACTCCACCACCTCCCTGGGCAGCCTGTTCCAGTGCCTAACAACCCTTTCAGTAAAGAAGTTCTTCCTAACATCTAACCTAAAAATCCCCTGGCACAACTTAAGCCCATTCCCCCTCGTCCTGTCACCAGGCACGTGGGAGAACAGACCAACCCCCACCTCGCTACAGCCTCCTTTGAGATATCTGTAGAGAGCTATAAGGTCGCCCCTGAGCCTCCTCTTCTCCAGGCTGAACAAGCCCAGCTCCCTCAGCCGCTCCTCGTAGGACTTGTTCTCCAGGCCCCTCACCAGCTTCGTCACCCTTCTCTGGACTCGCTCAAGCACCTCGATGTCCTTCTTGTAGCGAGGGGCCCAAAACTGAACACAGTACTCGAGGTGCGGCCTCACCAGAGCCGAGTACAGGGGGACAATCACTTCCCTAGCCCTGCTGGTCACACTGTTTCTGATACAAGCCAGGATGCCATTGGCCTTCTTGGCCACCTGAGCACACTGCTGGCTCATATTCAGCCGACTGTCCACCATCACTAATTCACTATTCACAAGAATATCACTATTCTTGTAGCGAGGGACCCAAAATTGAACACAGTATTCGAGATGCGGCCTCACCAGAGCTGAGTACAGGGGGAAAATCACTTCCCTGGACCTGCTGGCCACACTGCTTCTTATACAAGCCAGGATGCCGTTGGCCTTCTTGGCCACCTGAGCACACTGCTGGCTCATATTCAGCCGACTATCAACCAATACTCCCAGGTCCTTCTCCGCCTGGCAGCTTTCCAGCCATTCCTCTCCCAGGAATGGTCTGTAGCTCTGCTTGGGGTTGTTGTGCCCCAGGTGCAGGACGCGGCACTTGGCCTTGTTGAACTTCATGCAGCTGACCTCAGCCCATTGGTCCAGCCTATCCAGATCCTCCTGCAGAGCCTTCCTACCCTCGAGCAGATCGACACACGCACCTAACTTGGTGTCATCTGCAAACTTACTGAGGGTGCACTCAATGCCCTCATCCAGATCATCGATGAAGATATTGAAGAGGACCAGCCCCAGCACCGAGCCCTGGGGAACGCCACTAGTGACTGGCCTCCAACTGGATTTGACTCCATTCACCACAACTCTTTGGGCCCGGCTACCCAGCTAGTTTCTGACCCAATGAAGTGTGCGCCAGTCCAAGCCAAGAGCAGCCAGTTTCTTGAGGAGAATGCTGTGGGAAATGGTGTCAAAAGCCTTGCTGAAGTCAAGGTAGACCACATCCACAGCCTTTCCCTCATCCACCCAGCGCGTCACTTTGTCATAGAAGGAGATCAGGTTCGTCAAGCAGGACCTGCCCTTCATAAACCCATGCTGACTGGGCCTGATTGCCTGCTTGCCCTGCAAGTGCTGCATGATGACTCTCAAGATAATCTGCTCCATGAGCTTCCCTGGCACTGAGGTCAAACTGACAGGCCTATAGTTCCCCGGGTCTGCCCTCCAGCCCTTTTTGTAGATGGGCGTCACATTTGCTAGCCGCCAGTCAACTGGGACCTCCCCCTATAGCCAGGACTGCTGACAAATGATGGTAAGCGGCTTGGCCAGCTCCTCTGCCAGTTCACTCAGTACCCTCGGGTGGATCCCATCTGGCCCCATCGACTTGCGCACATCCAAGAGCTGTAGCAGGTCGCCAATCATTTATTTGTGGATAGTGAGGGCCACGACCACAGAACAACCAGTATTGCCTCCAAAGACAGAGGCAAAGAAGGCATTAAGCACCTCAGTCTTTCCCTCATCTTTTGTAACAAGGTTTCCCCCCTGCATCCAGTAAAGGATGGAGATTTTCCTTAGTCCTCTGTTTTGCATTGATGTATTTATAAAAACATTTTTTGTTGTCTTTAATGGCAGCAGCCAGATTGAGCTCCAGATGAGCTTTGGCCTTTCTAATTTTGTCCCTGCACAGTCTCGTAGCATCCTTATAGTCCTCCCTGGTGGCCTGCCCACTTTTCCAAAGATTATAAACCTTCTTTTTCCTCCTAAGCTCAAGCTGCAACTCTCTGCTGAGCCAGGCCAGTCTTTGTCCACGTCGGCTCGTCTTTGGGCACATGGGGGCAGACCGCTCGTGCACCCTTAAGATTTCCTTCTTGAAGAGCGCCCAACCTTCCTAGACTCCTTTGCCCTTCAGAACCGCCTCCCAAGGGACTCTACCAACCAGAGTCCTGAGCAGCTCAAAGTCAGCCCTCCGGAAGTCCAATACAGTGGTTTTGCTGGTCCCCTTCGTGGCCTTGCCAAGAATAGAGAACTCCACCATTTCGTGGTCACTCTGCCTGAGACAGCTTCCGACCACCACATCTCCCACCAGTCCTTCTCTGTGAAGAGAAGGTCTAGTGGGGCGCCACCCCTGGTAGGCTCACTAACCAGCTGCGTCAGGAAGCTATCTTCCACGCTCTCCAGAAACCTCCTAGACTGCTTTCTCTGGGCTGTGTTGTGCTTCCAGGATATGTCAGGGAAGTTGAAGTTCCCCACGAGAACAAGTGCCGACAATTTCACAACTTCTGTCAGCTGCCTGTAGAACTCCTCATTCGTCTCCTCGTCCTGGTTCGGCAGTCTATAACAGACCCCGACCAGGACACTAGCCTTGTTGGCCTTCCCGCTGATCCTAACCCAAAGGGACTCAACCTTGTCATTCCCAGCCTCGAGTTCCACAACATCAAAACACTCTCTAATATAGAGAGCCACACCACCACCCCTTCTATGCTGCCTGTCCCTTCTGAAGAGCTTATAGCCAGTCATTGCAGCACTCCAGTCATGAGAGTGGTTCCACCATGTCTCCGTGATGGCAACCAAGTCATAGCCTGCCTGCTGCATGATGGCTTCCAGCTCCTCCTGTTTGTTACCCATACTGCATGCATTAGTGTAGATGCACTTCAGCTGGGCCATTGCCTTATCCCCCGGCCTTGCCATTGTTCCCCCTGGCACAGCTCCAACAATCCTTGTTTGAGCCCCATCCCCCATCATACTTAGTTTAAAGCCCTCTCAATGAGCCCTGCCAGCTCCTGGCCCAGGATCCTTTTTCCCCTTAGAGTCAAGGACCAGTCTGCAGCCATCAGGCCAGGTGCCGAGTAAAGCGCCCCGTGGTCAAAAAAAAACAAGATTTCTGTGCTGGCACCAGCCCCTGAGCCACGTGTTTATCAGGCGGGCTTTTCGTGTCCTGTCAGTACCTCTCCCTGCCACCGTAGGGATAGACAAAAACACCACCTGTACTCCCGCTTCCTCCACTAATCGCCGCAGCCCCTTGAAGTCCCGTTTGATAGCCTTGTGGCTTCTGTCTTCAATGTCATCACAGCCCGCCTGGACTATCAAAAGAGGATAATAGTCAGAGGGGCAAACCAGGTTGGGAAGCTTCCTGGCGACGTCTCTGACCCTGGCCCCAGCAGGTAGGCAGCAGACTTCCCTATGGGTAGGGTCAGGCCGACAAATAGGGCCCTCTGTTCCCCTGAGGAGAGAGTCTCCCAAAACAATAACCTTTCTTTCTTTCTTGGTGGAGGCAGTCCTGAGGCGTGGAGTTGACTTCCTCGCCCTAGGCATCCTCCTGGGTACACTACGTACCTTTTCCTCAGCCACCGGTCTCTCAGTCTCCAGGGCCTCAAACCTGTTGCATAAGGGCACCTGGGAAGGTGGGGCCGGTGGGGGAGGGCATCACCTGCGATGTCAAGCAGGGACCTGTCTCCATTCCTCCTCAACTCCCAGATTCCCTCTCTCTGCCCGATGGCAACAGGGCAGGGGGTCCACCCCCGTTTGGGGGGTCTCGCCCCGATACCTCTCCTTGAGGCCCTGCAGGGAGTTGCTCCACCAGTCTGTCTCCCGCTCGCACTCCCTGATATCCCTCAGCCTCTCCACCTCCTCCTTAAGCTCTGCCACCATGCAGACCAGGTCATCCACCTGCTCACACGTCAAGCACATAGTTTCTATGCCTCCCGCCGATGGCAGCAACAGACTCAGACACTCCCTGCATCCGGTGACCTGAACTGCTGAATTTTTGAATGGGTAGTCGGTCTGGGTGTGTACCGTCTTTCTGGTGAGCGAACCGAGCCTGGTGGAGACCATTGCAGCCTATCTAACGGCTGTCGTTGAAGAGGTGTTCGTATGGGCGGGGGAGAGCGCTCTGCCCTTCCTGCGCGAACTGCCGCACCGCTCCCTTCTGACGCGCCACGCCCTGTTTGCCCGTCCTGTTCGCCGCGTTCCCTAGGGGCTGCCTTTGAACGGCCGGGGAGGGGGCGCTGCTGGCTCCGCCTACGCCTCGTCAGCCTCCCTCATGAGGGCTGCCGGGTCCTGGCGGCTCCCTCGAGTAGGCTCGATGCCGGAAAAAATAGCCCTGCCTGGCCCGATCTCCCGCTCCGCTGCAGAACGCGTCTGCGCCGGAGCCGATCGCCTCGGCAAGTGACCAAATCCTGAAGTCTGTTCAAAGTTTCTGTGCTAATGGCAAGACCTGCTTTGTCTGAAGCAGAAGACAGAGGAAGTGATTTGACTGCAACTTCTTTCACTTTAGCCAGACATCATGTTTCATCTGAAGATGGTGTTCTAGTTGATATTTCTACCTAACCCCTCAGTAATTCAGTACAACTTTGCACCAGGATTTCTGACTATAAGAAAATGACCCAATAATATTTTGAAGTGATTGTCCCCCTCTGCTCTGCGCTGTGCGGCCTCACCCCAAGTACTGTGTGTAGTTCTGGGCACCATAGTACAAAAAGGACGTGAAACGGAGAGTGTCCAAAGGAGGGCTACGAAGATGGTGAAGGGCCTAGAGGGGAAGACTTATGAGGAGTGGTTGAGGCGACTTGGCCTGTTGAGCCTGGAAAAGAAGAGGTTGAGGGGAGACTTCATCACAGTCTATAGCTTCCTCATGAGGGGGAGTGAAGGAACAGGCACCAATCTATTCTCTTTAGGGAACAGTGATAGGACCCACGGGTCTGGAGTGGGTCAGCTGTGACAGGGGAGGTTCAGGCTGGATATCAGGAAGAGGTTCTTCACCGAGAGGGTTGTTGAGCACGGGAACAGGGAAGTAGTCACTGCACCAAGCCTGTCAGAGTTCAAGCATTTGGACTGTGCACTTCGTCATATGGTCTGAATTTTTGGGTAGACTTGTTCAGTGCCAGGAGTTGGACTCAATGATCCTTATCGGTCGCTTCCAACTTGGGATATTCTATGATTCTATTCTATGATTCTAAGATTGATTTAGATTTAAATATGATTGTAGCCTTGTTTATATAGAATATATATTAAAAATGAAAAAAAAAATGGACAAACAAAAAAACAAACCAAATCAACCATCAATAACAAAACAAAACAAAACAAACAACAACAATAACAATGAAAAAAACTAGGTCATTTTACTATTTCCATAGTTGATACTGTTCAACGCTGAACAGAAAATAAAGTGAATATATATGACTGCAATGCTGCAGACTATCATTCAGTCAGGACATTCAGTCCTGTTCCTAAAAGAGGCTTGACAACTGGCGATTTCAATGAAATGGACCATAAACCTGGCAAATAATGGTCAAACTTGTAAAGATTTTTTGTTCTGACTTTTACTGAAAGCTAATAAAAACAGAAAAAAAGACACATTTGCATTTCAATGACAGGAAAAAAAATAAAAATACATTTTGCAAATTCTAATCTTAGGTACTTGCAGAATCTCATGAAATTGCTAAACCAATTTTAGCTTTACAAACACATGCTTTTTTCCCTTCCTGTGACTGCTCTTCTCATAATCTCTGTTCTTGGGGGAAAAAATAAAATAGTAGTGTTATTGTGGCTTTGGTATGAAAATATATACACGTGGAAATTGGAATCTCTATATCTGTTTCATCTCACAGAAAGAATGCTGTTGTTAATGGACAAATACATGTTTTTCCAGTGTCCACATATTCAAGTCTATGTCAAGACAACATCAAGCAATCTGGTGCCCTGGAATTGTACAGGATTTTGTACATGCTGAATGTTAATCATCTCAACAAATGACTCCAGGACTAGTTACTAAGAAATAGGCTATGGCCACACATAGATTATTTAGCATAACTGTTTAATTCCTCAAAACTCTTCCCAGGTCAGCAGCTAGCTTTATCTATTTTTAACTGACCACATTAAAATTGATATACAGATCTGTGGATCATATCCAAATCATTTATTACCAAGTCAAAAATAGTTATCTACATCAGTAAGAGTATATAGAACACAATCTACTTTCCCTCTTTACTTAAAACCACAAACATGTTAATTAAAATTCTGTTCTTAGGTTTCAATTTAAATTACTGAAACTGGTAACTTAACTTTTCTTTATCTAGCATACACATTTCATATAAGAAACCTTCAAGTTTTTTTTAAATATTTTTCTTTTTCCTTGTAAATTTAAACAAATAAACAGCATTATACTCATAAATTTTTAACTTGATTTTATGTTTTTTACAGTGACTTGCCAGATGTGATTGTGCACTGGATTATTAGTTTCATACCTTATATTTATTTACATAGTAATATTCTGATTCAAATGAGCTAACCAGGGCTTTCCTGTTCATCTTAATAGTTTTATAACTACTATATCACATTTATCCATATTAAATATTATTTCTTTAGCTTTTAGGGAGGATACCTTTCTGAATTTGCAGCCCATCTGTATAACTACAATTGTTTATAAGCTTTACTATATATTTACTATCTAGATAGCTAAATTGTGAAAATAATACACCAGATAACTTACTTTACTTTGTTTATCTTTGAACTAATCGAGTTCCCATACCTATAAAGTACCTATTTTTTGCACATTCATGCCAAACAAATAACATAAATATAAAATAATTAGATATTGTAGACAGAAAAGGGAAAGTGAATCTGTATCTTCTTGTTTCATAGTGCTGAATTATTCAGTAACGAGAAGAACAGACTAATTCTTATTTCCCTAGATTTTCCCACAGGTTCCCACTGGAACACTTTTACTTTTGCTTAAACAGAATATTTAATTACAAACAAAATAGAACTTGTCAGGAAAAGCTATGATGGTAAGCAGATGCAAAAAGCAGAAAATAACTCAATTTTTACTCCAGGTAAATTGATATTTGCTGACCAATGACAAAAAGCAAATCTAACTTTGCTTTGAGTTAAACTTCCTAATGATGGCTTTAAATCAACAAGAATATTTTAAATCATGCTTAGTTAGGAGATTACTCAAGGGTTTAAAAGCTGAGAATGCATTCAAGTACTCTGTCAAGCTGACATCTAAATATGTCTCAGACACCTGAATGGTATTTTAGTGCACATTTTCTATGCATAACTTGAAAGCTTGAAGCATATGAAGGGGGAAGAATTGGTCTTGTTTCATCACCTTACTTGTGGTACACCAAAACAAATTCATGTTGCTCTTTTAACCATACTTTTAAATCAGCACCTGTAACACTTTCATTATACTCTTTTTTAGAAGATACACAAAGCTCTAGGCACAAGATATTCTGAACAGAAATTCACATAGCAAACCTTTTCATGCCTTAATCCTATTATAAAAATATCTTTAAAAAAAATATATATATATATCTTTTTATTGTCATTGTACGTATTCCTCACATTACATAGAAAAACTCAACTTCCTTCAAAACTATAACACTTTTTATAAGTATTTAGCTAACTTGCTGCCTCATAGAAGTACAAACTGTAGAAAAACCAAACCATTGCTCCCCATCAGAAACACACAAACAAACAAACAAACATCCTAAATGGGAAACATGCTACCTAGGAAATACCAATCAATAGGTCTTTCTTCATGATCTGTGTTTCATTAAACTCTAACTAAATTAATCCATTTATTCTTTACTTTTAATACTGCAAATATAATTATTGACTGTCAAAACCAGTTAATGCTACATCTGAAGACTGATTTTTTCTTAAAGTCCTGTCCATGTTGTGGACTTGACCATGTTGTGGTCAAGTCCAGCTTGAGGCTGGACTTCACCTTGCTTTAGACTAGTTTTGCAGCCATAAGGAAAAGGAGTGTGCTCCACACAACAGAACTGCATAAAGGCATTTCTATACATAAACCATGAACCTGTAGAGGTGTTGGTGGAGAGGTGTTACTACCTGCAGTAGTAAAACATGTTTAGTTTTTAGTTTGTCGCTATAGTAGTATGAATGTGAAACATATCCAGCTGTCCTGCTTAGTGGACCTTGTATTGTATTAGTATTAGTTTCAAAGCCCAAGAACTGTATTTTTTTTCATATGAAACTAAGTCCAAACTAACAAGCTCCAATCTCTAGTGTGTAAATGACATTGCACAGACACTCAGGTCTCTACATGAACTGTTCTGCATTGCAGATCCAGTTCTGTCATGCTGCACTCCTTGCCTACTGCAAACATAGCCAGAGTCTGAAACAGTTTTTTTTTTTTTTTTTTTTTTTTTTTCTGAGTATATCAGGATCTTGATTTGAAAAGAAATCAGTCTGTTTTCTTCTATCAAAAACCTTAAGAAAAAATAAAAATAATAATAAGTGATTACAAACACTGCCCCACCATATCATTGTCCAATTTACTAGAACTACTGCAAGAAAAAAGTCAATTTAATTTCCCTGCCCCAAGAAGAATATATTTGCCCCAGCATTAGCATGTATTTACTGGGACAGATTCATTTTCTATTTATGTTAAAACCTTCAAAACCAATGTCCCTGTTTCCTCTGGGATAGAGTTAATTTCCTTCCCAGTAGCTGTTGTGGTGCTCTGTTTTGAATTTGAGAAGAGAATAATGTAGATAACACATTGATGTTTTAGTTGTTGCAGAGCAGTGCTTACATTTAGTCAAGGACTTTTCAGCTTCTCATGTTGCCCGGTCAGTGAGCAGGTCAGGGGGTGCACGAGAAGCTGGGAGGGGACAGAACCAGGACAACTGATTCAGACTGGCCAAAGGAATATTTCATACTATATAACGCCATGCTGAACAATAAAAATGGAGGTTGGCCAATGAGGAGGGGGAGGGTGGGAAGCAAAGGGGCAGCAGGTTGGGGTCTGGTTGGGCACGGTCAGCAATGTGGTGAAAAATTGCATTGTGCATCACTTTACTTTGTATTCCTCTTTTCCCTTCCTTCTCTGTTCTGTTAAACCATATTTATCTCAACCCAAGTTTTACCCTGTTGTTGTTGTTGTTTTTTGTTGTTTTGTTTTGATTTGATTCTCTCCCCCATCCCACTGCAGAGGGGGAGAAAGTGAACAGCTGTGTGCTTAGATGCCTGCAGGATTAAACCACAAAAAACAGAAAACCAGCAGAAAAACAAACAAATAAAACCCAGAGAATAAAGTTCTTAGTGAAATGAGTAAAGTATTAATATAATGTTGTTATAATTCAGTTGATCCACTTTACTAACTAAAAATATTTTTTATATATTATATTTTCTTTGTTAAGGAAAACTTGCACCTTAACAGGTATACTTAAAATAAAATACACTCTTTTTCAAATAGAGCCCCAATAAAGGTCAGACCTTAGACAGTTGTTTTTTAAGAAAACCACAAAACAAAAATGTTAATGCAGGTATTGTAGGACTGCTTTGCATTTTACTTCATATTGCCTTCCTCAGACTACTTTTGGATGACACAAGTTATACTTCAAAGGAAGAAGAAATGCTGCAGGAAGCATGTGCTCTGACTCCATCAATGAGCTGTGTCCTAGAGTATTTCATGTGTTCATTTAGGAGGAAGTACCTAATGAAAGCAACCTTTCAGCATAAAGGAAGTTTTAAGGAGCAAAGAAACTTAGAAATGTGTCCAGCTCCTTTGTTTCCCTGACAGTTCAATATGGCAGCATTTCCTCTCATTAGCACCTTTCACCAAAGAGAAATGTGTGGTTTAAAATGACTAGACCTTATCCCTTTAAAAAGGAGTCACACAATCTCTTCTTCAAATAAACACTGACTTATTTTGCTGCTCCTTGTTGCAACATTATATGAAACCTGAATTTCAGTGGAGTTTCACTAGACTCCTAGAATATGACTCAAGCACAAACATGATTAAAGAGGAAAGGAAACTGTGTCAAATATAGCCTAACAGCAGTAGATCATTCAGCACAGCAGTGAGATCAGAGCTGAGCATTGCTACAGTACTGGGTGCTAGAAATGCTACCTTTGAAATCCAGACAGAATATACCTACTGGAATAGAGAGGCAGGAATAGGATGGCCCTGTTAATATGATTAGTAAGACACTGGGAAAGCTGGCAGGGGAGAAACAAAGTGCTATGTAACACACACACATTTGTTATACCTGTATCACAAGCTAATAATGGAGGGGCTACAGGATATGGAATTGTGATATTATTAATTCAACATTTAAATTATCTGTCTTAAATATCAGAAGCATTTATGAAAGATCCACACAATTATGTCTTAAGCTACAAGGAATTCAGCTGGGTTTAATCCTACCAGAGAGGTACTTGCAACAACAATAACCTGAGTAGAACACCTCTGCTGAATTCCTGAACCTCTGTGCATCTGTACCAGCTGAGAATTTAGGCTAGCATATGAAAAAAACTAAATTTTCAGGAAGCTGAATTAGATGAACTGCAATATTTATCACACCTACCAGTCTGTGATTATCAAAAGCACTGTAATGGAGAGGCATTGTCCTTTCCTAGTTACAAATGGTACCAGATTCCATTACAAAATAATTCACTCCCAACTGAATTCTTATATGCCATGCTGTACTCATAATTACTGAATCTGTTCTGTGAGTGAGGGAATCAACCTTTATTGAATTAATACCCCTGAGCTTGAAGTAAATTTAACTGTCATTTTTTGTTTTGTTTTGTTTTGTAAATTTGACCCTTGTTCAGTATTTTTCTCCCCCTATATATGAGTAGAAAACTGTATTTTTATAGCCTCTTTATACGTTTATTCACAGTATGATCTCCTTAAAACCTTGCTTAATGGAAAAAAATGCATAATTGGTAGGAATATTATAAGTATTTAATTCTCTATCTTGTATATAAAATTGCCATGTTCTTAACTGTTGTGTATTTTATCCCTTGTCGTCCTCACAACTCTGACTTAAATTATTATCCTTTAATTACTAATTTCTAATGCTCACCTCAACATAATGGATGACAAAAAAGCAAAGCAACATACTAACATGCAAAAAGGTATACAGACCTATTTTGAAGATATCTTCCTACACATATGCACACTGCATAGGTAACTATGTCACTGAAGACAAATTTTCTGCTAAGTACACACTTACAAGTAATTATTTTTCAGAAATATAAGTACTTTGAAAAATGATATAAGATTATATAATATTTTATTCTACAGGTTTAGGAGCGTGATGTGATGGGACCCTGAGTTAGGACAGTAGATGGAGGCAGATGTGCATTTTCCTCAAAGTGAACACACCAGAAGGACATAGAGAAGTGAGTCTCTCCAGTGTTGAATCTGTCCCAATACATTCTATTTGTAGCCAAATTAAACAAGGGATGAAGATCAAAGAGATGGAGTTAGTGAGACAGAAAGGTAGCACTTGATTACAAATTCCTGCCCAGTCTCCTTGTGAAATGGGCCTATTTCCATCTGTGTTCACCAGCCTGCCTCCCACAGCCTTGCTTGCCCACATGCACTAGCAGATCTACATGAGCATGCTCACTTGCTGGGCACCTGCAGGCATATTTTTCTGGCCAGACCTGTGCTGGTGCCCTCAGGAGGCCCCATTTGCCCTCCACCAGCCAACACTGTGCTGCGAGTCAAAGAGGAGGCTGAGTCTTTCCCACCACCAGGCACTCTCAGGGAATGGGAAATGCCAACATAAAAAATGGACAAAGGAGCCCACTAGAGGTGCGAAAGAAGTGAGCAGCAAAAGGCTAGGTGCATGCAAAATGTATGCTATAATAAATTTATTCTCTTGAGGAAGAAAACCTTTTGGAAAATCAAAAACTGAGATTCTTATTGTCTAATATTAAAATATTTATTTTCAGATAAATAATAATATTACAAATCATCATTACTCTGCCTGACCAGACATTTAGGTTAATTAATTCATTCTTAATATCTAGCATGAAAGGTAAAGGGAAAAAAATACATTTTTAGTTTCTCTAATTTTCTTGAAAATTTGAAAAAAAAAATCTTTTTTGTTTGTTTTTTACTTTAAAGAAAAATGATATTTCATTTAATCCTAAACCTTCTTTGTTTTTTACATTTTGACTTTAAAAAAAAAAAAAGTAGTGAAATATGTTGAAAATTTTTGGATTTGTTTTCTTCTTTTTTCCCAACTTTTCCCCAATTTTATTTCACTAGATAGGCTGAAATACCTAGTGATTTTTAGTGTATACAATTAAATATATCCAGATTCACAAAATTCTTACTTTTTTTAAAGCTAAAGTGGATTTTGAAAATGTTAAAAGAATAAAATATTGCTGGACCTTGCTGATCGACAAATTCTTATTTCTCTTCCCCCCCCCCCTTTTTTCTGAAGTCAGTAATACAGCATAAAAAATATTAAAAATATGCAGATATCAAATATACAATGAATGCTGCCTCTATAAAGACTTTTAAGTGCATATATTTCAACCCGTTATAAACTAAATAAACTATATTTCCATGATCAGAAAAATCCCAACAAAGGAAAAAACACTGTGGAATGAAAATGCAGATAAAAAGCTTAATTCTAAGCTGTTACAAGTATAGCAGGGCTATGTCCTAGGAACAGCCACCAATACAGCAAAAGACAACACTGTTTATTTGTACATTCGGTTAGTAAGTTCCTGGCCTGTATGTGTGCATAATAGTCCATGCATTGTGAAAGCTGTGAGAAAGAAATTACCAAACCAATTCATTCACTACCTTAAAAGCAAAATGGTCTCTGACACAAGACACCTTTGCCATAAATGAAACTGAAAAGAATTGACATTAAAATTAAACCTTAATAATTCTGGAAGATAAAAGCATTCTGCTGCATTACTTCACAGAAACAAAATATGAATATATGCACTTCCCTTTTCATTGTGCATCTAAGGTAGGATAATCAACAAATGGGAGATATGACTCAGAGAGCAGTGCTGCTTAACATTAAATGTAAGAAGAACTGAATCAAGCCTTACTACTTTAAAAATGATATCCAAACTGTCCCTCTTACCTTACCTATAATACCAGAAAGAACCTAACTAATATGTATTATGCAAATAATTATAATATTTATTGGTCAAATCATGCAAAGACTGTTGTATCAGACTAATGTTTTAGGTATACAAGTTGACATTCCAAACAGAAAGAAGCCAGTTTGCTGCCAGAAAATCTGCATTCCAAAACAAAACCAAACCAAAAAAGTTATTTCTATGTTATTTCTTGGGACACTTGAAGACTTGATTTTGCAAAATCATCTACTGCTATTATCATATAAGATCAAATCTTACTGGTTTCCAGTTTGTTCATGGAATGTAATTAAAAATACTTTAAAAAAAAAGATATTTGTCCTTGAATAAAAAATATAGTACTGGTAGATGGCACCTAATTAAAAATATTGCTAAATGATTATATCTATTAAGGCTGGGTCTGATCATTGCAAAACATGTATACTCGAAAGAGACATTCAATAGCTTCATATATGCAACTGCTTGTACAGTAAATGGAAGTTGCACGTGTATATATAAAGTAAGAATATGATTCAAGTTTGCAAGATCTCCAGAGGTACCTTAGTGTCGGAGGTAATAACTAAACTTTGATTTTATGAGAAACTGGAATCACTACTACAGAAGGCAATAATTATGCCACAGCTACCACTGGAACAAATTTCTGCATTGCAAAACAGCTCCAATAACTTCAGTAGATCTTTGTGTGAGTGGAAGGATCAGCAGTTGTTAGATGAGGTACTGTACTGTCATCCTTCCCATAGTTCCTCAGTGAAGAGGGAGCTGGTACAAATTAGCTTTTCCTCCATTAATTTGAAATACTCTAAGTTGTACATATCTAGGCATTTAATATTTTTACAAAAGACACTGAAGCTGAGGTTTGAAAGTTGTTCATAGACAGTGAGTTCTTTTCTATTTACTTCTGACCTTTTGTTAAGTAGAATAATGAGAGATTCTAACAGTTCAACAGTTTGCAGGCAAATTGAGTAATATTACACATTTCAAAACTTCTTTTAAGGCTTTTACTGACTACACAGTTCTAAGAGCTACATGATTATCATTTTTTACTTCACTTAATGAATTTTTACTTAATGAATTTATTCTTTTTCTAGTAGACTGCCCTGTCATGGGGAGAGGGGAGGTTGGAGAGGAAGATGATGAAACTTTCATTAAATATTCCCAAGATCATCTTAGGATAGGATGATCTTAGGATTCCCATCATACTTACTAATAAAATTACTGCTGAATACAATCAGGAATGATCAGTAGCTGAGACATCTTTTATATATATATATATGTTCAGTCACATTTTATTTTGTTGTTGTTGTTTTATAGATCACAAGTTAGACAACAATTGAAAACAGAGAGATTAATATCTTGTAGATATTTAACATTTTTCCCCTTTCTGCAGCTTTTATTAAAAATTATGAATGCAAATATAGATTTCTTAGGGCCAGAAAATTTCATCTCACTCCTCACAAAAATTTATTTTTGATAGGAATTTTGAACTGTACTTCTATAATCATTCTTCACTGCAGATTTTTTGTTGCATTTTATGCATCAGGTGGTCTGTCATATGCATGATTAGTAATTTTAAGACCTACAGTCAATAAATCATGAGAACATATTATCTTTGCATCATACTTTACTGGGGTTAACAACATTCTGATGCGTAGTAGAGGCTGTCACTAGCATTTTATGAAGATAAATCATTGACCTACGCAGCTCATAAGCAGAATTGTAATATATCATTCTGTTCTCTGTTGCTAAAGGCCTTGTGACACTGTCAGTTAAACATGGCTGAGAAGAACTTTTTCATTGTAAAGGGAATATGTGGCTGCTACTGACAAGTATACTCACACTGGTTGCCTGGAGATCTGTGAGGAACTGTCGGGATCAAGTCATATCAGAGTATGCATTCTCATTCAGAGCCTCACTAAATTCTTTTAGCTCTTAGGAATCTGCTGACAAGCAACTCATTTTCCCAGGGAAAACAAAATAATAATAATAATAATAAATGCAAACAAACAAAACTGGCAAAAAGAACAAAACCTATTTATTTTCATTTCTGAGTCCTTATACAGAACATATACACCTTACAGGAAAAAGAAAAAAAATATTACAGCTATTGGCTTTGCTGTCATTCTTGAAATGCCAGCATAGCAAGAAATGTCTATCTTTTTGAAATGACATAAATATTGAAGTTTTAGAATTGTCATTTATTGCTGTAGTGACAAATTAGGAAAAAACTGCAAAAACTTAAGATATGATCTCAAATGAGCTTACTCTTTAATATAGCAACAATATAAAATTTGCTACAAAAATTTAAGAAAAAAATAAATCTGAATATGAAATCAATCCTGTTTTTAAAAACTATCTAAAATGTTCTTTTAAAATAGGCAATTATAGCATTGATATTGATAAAATCAACATAAAAATGATAAGCACATTTTAAACACTTTTGAACTGTTGAAAACTGGAACATTATTTTCTTGTTTAAATTTATTTTTATAGAAGGCTTGTTACATACTTACAAATATACCTGTTCTTCTTTATACAAATGCTTTTCTACTTTGTCACTGACACTAAGCAACTTCTGTGATGAAAGATGTTATAAAACAACAACAGCTTTGCAATTGTCCTATCAAATTCACAGTAAGTAAATAAATTCTAAGTAAATAAACATTTACCAAAGTAAATTTGTTGTTTCATGCATGACTTGCCCTCACATCAGAGACCATCTGGAAATGGATTTTTAAACGAAACTTTGCTGAAAAGTTGGTGGTTTAACTAATGCCATCTTACTTGTAGTGTTATTAAAATATAATCAAGCCACACCTGAGATTCCAAAGTATGTTGAATGGATATCAGATTTCATTATGGGTTGTTCCTTATCCCTTGCTGGCAGGAATACTGCTTGAAGTCAAAAACTTCAAGTGACTATTTTACTAAAAGGATTTATTTATCCATTGCTTTTTAAGTTATTCAGTGTAGAATCATTTAGCTGTTTATAAAAACAACTTTCCCTGACACTTTGCTTAGAAGTGGGTTAAACAACACAGAAAATATGGCTTGATATATTCTTATATATATATATTCTTTATATATATATATATTCTTTTTCTATATTTACCAACTTCTTTTAAACTTCTATGGCCTATCAAACTGGAATTAAATCTGATTTATTACAGAAGGCTGTTAATTATTAATTGGTAATTATGACTATTCAGTAAGGACTAATGATTTTCTTAGTAGTATATAAAATCAGGAAGCACACAAAGACCTTAGTGTTTACTTTCTTTTTTTTTTTTTTTTTTAGACATGACAATAGGAAAACCATTTCAACTTCATATACTAAAGTTAAGCTTACAGTTTAGAGGAGGCTCAGTCACTGAGTCACATGTAGTTTTGTAATATCTGTAATACTATATGTGTTCTTACTGTTACTTTGCCATAGGAATCTCCATAGTTCATTCAGATAAACAGCACTTCTAAGCTAAATAATGAATTTTCTTTGGGTTTCCACAGAAATGCCATGCTTTGGGGTAAATTATTCCTGCTGAATTAATGAGGTTTGTTCAGGTGTAACACTGAGGAAGCACTTTGTTCAGGTGTAACACTGAGGAAGCATTTTGGAAGAATTCCAAAATGAAACTTTCATTTTGAAGGAAAAACTCGAAGTTGACTCAGAAGAGATATAAAGAAAAAAAAAATTATTCTGGCTAACAGTTTGAATGCTGTTTTGTTTTATTTTGTTTTGTTTTCATCTGCAGACATATACAATTAACACATTCACTGTTAGCCTCGCTGACTGCAAATTAAACATCCTGAGTCATTAAACTTCTAAGTCAAAAAAATCTGCAGTTCATTAACGTGAATATGGGAGATGAATGTTGAGCAGATTTACTCATCTTTTAAGTTCATAGCCTGTTTCAATGTTAAATGCCATCTGAAACACATTGATAGTCTGGGCTTTACTGTAGACAAAGCAAAATCTCCAGTGAGGTATGTCCCTACTTGTAAACGTATGATATACACTTACAGTGGTATTTAAGAAATTCCCAGCTGTCTCATGCCCATGTACTAGCTTTCAGGCTGTTGCTACTTGTTTTACATAATGGCTCTTCCTATCATGAATCTAGAGGAATTATGTAAGGGGAATTGCAGACACTATGGCAAATTTCATTGCGATGTTTTAGATTGAAGTGTGAGGGTATTCAAAGGGTGCTGCTATGTGAGATTAAACATAAAGCATACTAAAATGAGTAATTACAGTTAACATATACATATTATGCTCTGTAGGTTTAGCTCTTATAGTAACTTGTTTAAATATGAAGATTTACATTTTAAGTGGGAGGAAAAGATAGGAATCTTTATGACAGACCATCTTAAAATAAGAATTTGCTCCTTGTTTGAGGAAACATCATCTCAGAATTTAAACCAAGACCTGAAGACAGAAGCAGTAATTTGTTTATGATATTTTAATAAACAAGCACTGATTACAGCTACAGCTCCCTCCGTCAACTTGCTACAAAATAATGATTGCACTTAGTAATTGTAACAATAAAAAGGAATCATCTCTGCTTTTGCTCATACAGAAAGGTTTAAAAATTTTCGTAATTAAAAGCAGATTTTTAAAAATAAATAAATAATTATTATTAGGAACTGTACTGTAGAATGCATGGATGCATGGATGCACATCCATTTACAGAAGTATCTTGCTTATTGCTCATGGTGCAACAATATTCTATTCCATAGCAAGTACCTTAAGTAGAATACAGAGAATCCTCAATTTAGCAAATCTAGTGTTTAAATTGGCCACAGTATCTCTTTTCTTTATATGATTGTTCCTCCTTCTCACTAAGTTGTTTTTGTGGTGAGTGTTTGTAGAAAATTGTATATCTACGTCAAGGAAGAACTGAATAAATGATCTTGCTGTGTGGAAGAAAATACCTTCCTTAATCCTCTGTTCTTTTGGGAATCAAGTCAAAGTGAATTCTGCCTGCCAAATTAAATAAATAAAAATAATTAAATAATTAAATCTTTTTAACTGTCATAGCTGCAGAGCATTTATAGAAATTAAGCAAGGTCACATTGCTTCAAGAAGCATTATCCAGCTCTGCTCTAGCTCTCACTAGCTCTCAAATCTGTGTTCTTAATTTTACTCTCTCTTCATCTATTAATTTCTCTTTTATTCAAATCTGCTGTCAAGTTATGACAGAAATTATCATATTTAAATTACTGTCAGTTTGCTTCTCCTCTGCTATGATCAAGAAAAAGGGATTCCTGAAGAACTTCTATTGCTGCACTCTTTACATTTTTGAAGTCTCCTCCTTCTTTTATCAAAAATTGGTTCACAGCACAAAGATGCATAAAGATGAATTAGCTCCAGGGAGAATTACAATGTTTTTATCTGATTAGGATCATCTAGGAAATTTTAAATGCAGAATATAATTAGTATTCTTTATTTAAAGTAATTAACAATTGACAAATATGACCTGGCTGCTGGAGAGACTTATCTCCTAGCATCAGCAGCCTGTTGCTCTGATCAGTGAATGAAATTCCTTTTATTTAAGTTGTGGAAGAGCCACTGTTATGATGAAGTTTCTTTTTCTCACTTGGCTAAACCTGGATATATTAGCCTCCTCACATCATGTTAAAAAAACATCTAATCTGCCATTTCAGTAATAACTCTTGGTAAATTCTAAAGAATTATTTCAATGAAACAGACAACATAAATAAGAGAATGCTGAGATGGAGCATATCAGTGTATAAGAACTATCACGAGACTAAATTGAACGGAAAAGCAAAGCTCTCATGCCAAATCATTATAATGTAGTTCTTCCCTTACCTCCAATTCACCCCTCTGACAGTTCTATCTAGGCATAAGTTAAGACCATTTTTATTCCACTACAGTATTTCACTAATTTGAAAATTTCCTACACATTCCTACAGCAAAAGAAAGAAAGAAAGAAAGAAAGAAAGAAAGAGAGAAAGAAAGAAAGAGAGAAAGAAAGAAAGAAAGAAAGAAAGAAAGAAAGAGAGAAAGAAAGAAAGAAAGAAAGAAAAAAAGACAATCAAATTCCAAACTCTCCTCCAGTGAGTCAGAATGAAATAAAATAATTTCCAGCACCAACACTGAGATATAAATAAAAAAGGACAGATGCAACTGTCTTATTACAACCTTTAAAACACCACCAATATGTATCACATACAACTTGGCCATTCTTACCTGTTAAGCTTAATTCCAAAACTAAGGGAATATTTTTGAGAGCTCTGGTGCACAAACACGGATGTCTGAACATCAGGTGTTACATAAATGAAATCGTTCTTAACAAAACAAAAGCAGAACTGTTTATTTCAACTGTGTACAAAAAAAAAAAAAAAAAAAAAAAAGGTGAAATAAAGTGAAAATTATGAGAAATACTGTTAAATGTCAGAGACACCATTTCAAACTGAAATCAAAGAAACAAGTAGAATGAGAGATGCTTCTTTAAAATTCCTTTCTGAGAGTTCCCTGATAATTGTTGTTGTTGTTGTTGGTTGGTTGGTTGTTTTTCTTGGAAATCCACATACAAAGGCTGTTGTTCACAGTAATGATTTTATTTTGCCTTTCAATATTTATATAGGACCCATCTACCACTAAAAAAAAGTATTTTTCTTTTTTTCCCCACTTCTTGTTGCACCTATAGAAAATGAATTGTGTTTCAAATGTTTATAGAAAATAAATTGTGTTTCAAATGTTTTCTAAAACAAATACATAAGACAAATGAGGAAGAGTGGAATTGTTATCCCTATCTTATAAATAAGAACTACAGCACAGGATTAAATGATTTGCTCAGTTACACAAAAGACTAGGAACCAACACAAGGTTAATCTAATGCCTTTATTACAAGACTATTTAATTTACTAATTCTTTTTTTTTTTTTCCTTCTTTAATGCTCTTACTGAAGAAATACATTTGTTTTAGTATTTAAGTTACTATTTTTTAGTTTATTAAGCAAATTAATTATTACTAAGTTCCTTTTAGCTTCTGATCTAT
Organism: Heteronetta atricapilla; assembly: GCA_011075105.1. NCBI lineage: Eukaryota > Metazoa > Chordata > Aves > Anseriformes > Anatidae > Heteronetta > Heteronetta atricapilla. Next base: position 56,146,919 of record CM021732.1, read on the forward strand.
CTTTCTAACTACAATCCCAGCATTTTCAAGGATTCTTCTGTCTTTTTGCAATTAAATGTGTATTTTAAATAAGGAACAAAGATTGTTAGCAAGAAGAAGAATGGTGGAAGCTTTATGTTTATATCAGTAAAGGTGAATGCAATTCATTTTCCATGAGCATAAAACATGTATGTATAGCAATCAAAGGGTTATTGACATTTCATAACAATATAAAGTTTTAATAGATCATTTAGATTATTGAATAATTTCTTGGTAGCCCTACTAATTGCCTACTAAGGCAATTAAAAAAAAAAAAAAAGAAAAAGAAAAAGAAACCAAGCAGACACAGCATGGAACAGAGTTAAGAAGTTAAGGACATCTTGCTCTGACCAGAGTTTCTCTAGTAATATCTGTGATATAAAGAAACTCTACTTTTCCAGTCTCTCAGATATGTGCTACAACAGAGCCCACCACTGTTCCTTGCATTTTAAGACTTCATGAACTATTAATAGACATCAATGTAAATGAGTTTCTTTTGCAATTCTACTTCAGGCACTCAGCAATGTGCAGGCTCTTACTGTATCTTTGAAACTCAGGCCTATACTGCCCACAGTCTATCAATAGTGATTGTGCTTGCTTCTACATCCTGAATAAGGTTCACTATATTTTTTATTACTAGCTACTTCTTTTACAATGCAATATAAAAGTAGCAGGGACTTCAAATTATAAAGGCTTTGTAGCTGATGATATACATGGATTTTTGCAAGACTTGCAACCAGGAATTGAAATAAAAGAACTATTTAGTTTCCTGCTTTCTTCAAGCAATGGCCATACAAAAGGCCTGATAAGGTTACATTGGTGTGGTCTCAGTGAATATACAGAAAGTATAATGAGAAAAGTCACTGCATCAGCAAAAAAAGCAAATGATAGATTAAAACTGAAATGTGGAAATAGAGCAAGTCCTTTCTTTTCTTCTTTTTAGCTCTCTTACTGAGCTGTGTATGTTTCAGTTTTGTCATTAGGTTTTGAATGAGAGAATATTCTGTATTGCTGTCAACAGTTCTAATTGTAGGCACTTTTTTCATATTTTATACTCGTTGATCAAATATTTTTGAAAGTTATATATTTCCATTTATCACAGAATCACAGAATGGTGGAGATTGAAAGGCACCTCTGGAGGCCATCTGGTCCATCTTCCCTGCTCAGACAGAACCACCTACAGTAGGTTGACCAAGTCTGTGTCCAGGTGCCTTTTGAATATCTCCAACAAGGGAGAGATATTGAATATCTCCCACAACCTGTCAGGGCAACACGTGCCAGTGTTCAGCCACTCTCACAGCAAAATACTGTTTCCATGATATTCGGAGGTAAACTCCTGCTTTAATTTTGTGCCTATTGCCTCACTGGGCAGCACTGAAAGGTGCCTGGCTCCATCTTCTTTGCACCCTCCTTTAAGATATTTATACACATTGACAGATTGTCTCTGAGCTTTCTCTTCTCCAGGCTGAGCAGTCCCTGCTCTCTCAACCTTTCCTCATAGGAAAGATGCCACAATCCCTTAATCATCTTTGTGGCCTTTCCTTGGACTTTCTCCAGTATGTGTCTCTCTCTTTTACTGGGGAGCCCAGAATTGGTAACAGCACTGCAAGTGTGTTGAGCAGAGGGAAATATCAATAGCACAAAATAATTTACAATAAAAAGAAATCAAGTAGTAGCCAAACTGGTGGTGGTGGTGTGGTTGATGCTGGGACAAAGGACTTCATATTTCCACCTGGTTTGGATATCCCAGTACCTGATGACCACAATAGGATTGAGAATATGACTGCTAATCAGCACTAGAATTAGATAAAAGGCAGCAAATCACATCAAATGATTTTATGCTGCAATGTCACTACCCCTTCCAGACTATTATTTGACTCTTGACCAATGTGTTACTGTTAAAAAACAACATTTTAATAACTTGAAAATCTTAAATACCTTTAGAACACTTAATAATGTTAAAAATAGTGTTAAGACTTTGTAACATTAATGTGATCATTGAAAAAAAAGTGTTTTCAAAACAGCAAAGGTGAAAAAATAGTAAAACACTGAAAAAGCAAAGGAAAAAATAGCAAAACACTGAAAAAGAAAAAACATGGCTTTTTGCCAGTAAGACCACGTGACCATGTTTTGCAAATTATATCAAAAATATTGAAGTAATAATATATTCCTACATAGAATTTGAAACATTCAAAACTGGTATTATTTGTGGACTTCTAATACAGCAGATAAATGATACTAGTTCTACACATTGCCAAAACTTTGGTATTTGCTAGCATTATGACAACTAGAAGCAGTGGAAGGCTGAAATATTTAACTAGAGATGAAAATTGAAAGGAATCACAATTTGTATACATGCATTCTGAATTAACAAGTATATATAAAAGTGCCATTAGGAAAACAAATAGTAGGCTGCAGATAGGTAAAATCTTGCAGGTCATGGATTGGAAACCCAATGTTAAGGTACTTAACAGACGGGGAAAAAATAATCTTCTCTGCCTAAGTCCAAGCAGAAAATGAAGCACTTCCCTCTTATGGCTGAGAAGAGTTCCATAATTTCCAGGTTAAAGGGAGCAATGTCATGTAATGAAAATATAATCCTTTTTTTACAAGATTGTATAGCACAGAAGTTATTTATTTTACTTAATAATTGAGAGTATGAAAAAAATAATTCTCTCTTAGATATTTCAAACCTTGACCTGACATTGAGTCTACTGCATGCTGATTAAGTATATTTTCACAGAATTTCACAGATTTTAACTGATTAGGCCTTCGGCTGTATTGTGTGAACTGGAGGCACCTCATTCTCATATTTTTACTCTAGATTACCCAGGAAGCTATGAATCACAGAATCATTGTCCTATCCCTACACTTCCTGTCAAAGAGTCCCTCTCCTGCCTTCCTGTAGCCCCCTTTAGGTACTGGAAGTCTTCTATAAAGTCTCCCCAGAGCCTTCTCTTCTCCAGGCTGAGCAACCCCAACTCCTTCAGCCTGAAAAAGTCCAGTATCTGAAGAACATTTTTTTCTTCCCTATGTGTTAAAGTACTACATTTCATATATACTCTCTTCAAAACCTTTGAAATCTGAGGTTTTCAAATACTCTACAAGCATAAAGGAATTTATTCTTATACCAGTTTAGTGACAGACTTATTTTGCCCTTCTTAAACTGTGTATTTATATACAACTGAGCTTGCAGTTGGAGGTCAAGCATTATATCTGAAGAGTTTCTTGGTTGTCCAGCTGAGGATACTGTTAGATGAACGAGAATAGCTTAGCAGGAATCTTCCAGACAATCTATTTATCTATCTTTGTCATCAGGTTAGAAAACAGTTGGGAAACTGATGAACAAGGGTGAAAAGTAGCTTTCTAAAACAGTATCAGAAATCTGATAGAATTAAATGTATTATTCTCAGTTACTGATGGCTATCCTGACTATCAACATACACCATTTCTATTTCTATATTCAATGGGCAGAATCATACATTTTCTGTGCAAAAACATAGTATGTTAATATTATTGATATAGTGGTTATATGACAATGACCATATTTAAGAAAGATAAGGAAAAAAAAAGAGCATTATGAAAAATTAAAAAAGAATACAAAGCGCATGAATCTTTTGATCTTTTGCCCTTGTCTTGTAACAATCTCAAGTGAATCCAGAATAACTGCCTACTTCAGTTCTTAAGTGTACATCAACTACCAAGTAATTAACCTTAAAGAATGTGCTGAATACATTATTAGTTCCATTAACATTGTTATAGATAAATACAATTCTCTGAAATTTCCCATCCTATGACCTTGGAAATCTCTCTGGGGAAGCTGTAAAAGACCAGTTGCTGAGGTCATTTAAAATGGAGTATGAAAAAGCTCAAAAAAATACTCTAAAGGGAACAATGCTGCCATAAATAGGGAATTCAGCTAACTGCAAAATAATAGACCTTTTGCATCTCTAATTTTTATGGTTTTATAAAAATACAATTTAATGACTTCGTAAATCTGCCATCCTGTATATTAATGTCTTGTTTGCATAACAATTTTCTTCCTTTCAAAAAACTCAAACTCAAAAGCTTTTGTCTCAAACTAACCACACTAAAATAACCTTTTGCAATAACAGGTTTTTTTTTTTGTTGTTATTATTATTATTATTTTTAATAATGAAGAATCATAGAATCTGTCAGCCAGTTTGAATATGAGAGTAGCCAGGAAACAGGCCAATGCCCATCAGCCTTAGGACTGATCTACCCTACAAAATTTTCCAAGGAAGTCAAGAAAACAAGAAGCAACTCCCTTTTTTGTGGAGTACCTTTCTTTGCAATTACCTCATTTTGCTGAGGCTTCATAACTAATATTTGCCCTTCCTTACATAACTTTGTATGGTTAATGCCATAAACTGCAAGTCTGAAACCCTGGCAACTCTAAACTAGATATTTTACTAACTGCAGGTTATCAAGGTTATCCATGATGCAGGTTAGGTTTATTCTTATTTATTTATTTAGAAATTACTTTTTTTTAGAATTCACTGGAGCTTACCTTTGGACAAAGTCAAGCTTTTCTGACTTTTCAGTGTCCCTTGCATTGATTGATGCAACGGGACCACAAACAGAAGTCCAAGGTGGGTCTCAAATTTGCAGCCAATCCTACACTGCTTTGTAGTAATAAGTTCTAATGCTAGTAGCAATCTAATGGGGGCAAAAGAGAACTCAGCACACATTCATTCCCCCCAGATTTACCCAATATTCTGATTCTATTTTCATAATTAGGTTGATCTTCATATTTCTTTCACAGTTCTTAGTACTGAAGATACCTGATACAAAATGAGTGAATATTGACAAAGCCTGTAATTACTCTAGGGAATATTACATGAATGTACCTCAAAGATAGTACCGTAATTGCCATAAATATTTCCAATAAACACACGGGGCAGTTTGGTTAACTAAAACAGAGTATTAACTTGATTTTGGTTGCCCTTTCAGCACTGACAGATACTTCATACTGTAAATTGCAGACAGATCTAATTAAGCTGTAAGTGTTTTGGAATCTAACAGGAATACGTCTTCAAAACAAGACAAAACCACCAAGTTACCTCTTCTGATCCCTTTTGAATGTATGCTCATTAGTTTGACAACCCGCAAGTGATGACATGGAAATTTTTGATTTATGCTTGAGAAAATTTCCATTTGTTCAATTGTCACAAAATTTCAGAGAAAATTGGTTCTGCTTTCATGTCATAACAGCTTTTCTGCACTCATTTACAGGCTATCAGCTTCTTAATAGTCACTGTTGCTTGACAATTTTGTTTCAGGCATCTACCCACCAGCAATTGCATCAGTGATGGCTGACATGTACCCTCAGAAGCCAAATTAGATCCTTGATTATTTCTCTCTATATTGTAGGATGTGTTATTGAAAATTTAAATAGTGTTCTTTTTGTTTGGTTGGTTGGTTTTTGTTTTCATTTATCCCTTTTGATTTAGATGTTTTAGGTATTAGATTACTTGGTGAAAGCATCCTTAATTTTGCAAGACTGAATTGCACAGAATCACAGAATGCTTGAGGTTGGAAAGGACTTCTGGAGATCATCTGGTCCAACCTCCCTGCCAAGCAGGGTCTCCTAGCGCATGTTGCACAGGATCGCATCCAGGTGGGTTTTGAGTATCTCCAGAGAAGGAAATTCCACAACCCCTAGGGCAACCTCATATTGTCATGTGACTTTCTAGAAAGTACCTGATCAAAACTCCTAGTCTACATGAGGAGGTATTTCATATATGTATTTCTTTTTTTGTTGAGGATATTGCAAGTAATACATAACTCAGAAGGACACTCAAATGCAAGTCAGCTAGTATTGGAATCTTTGCCTTCAAAGACAAAACAGTTATTTCATTTTGCCTGGATTTTATGACCATGCAATGGGTTTTCAAAATGTTGGTATTTTTAATATTTTGAAAGGATACACAAATTGTGTTTTCTGTTCATTACAGTATTGCAGAGGATATTTAAGTTTTATCCAATGTGACATATAATAATAATAATGACATATAATAATAATGACATATAAACATAGAAATGTCTGTATACACTGCTGATTTATTAAGAGTAAATCCAAGGAGTTCAATCATTGTGAAATAACAGATATGAAATAATAATGTAATGTCCCTTCTGTCTCTAAACATCACACAACAATTAATATCTTAAATTCTTCTATCAATACATAACTCAAATATTCTCAGGTATAAGTTTATCTTTTTATAAATACATTGCTTGTTCCTTCTGCCTTCCCAAAGTATTTCCTGAAAGTAAGAAAAGGCAATGCATGCTCTGATATTGACAGAATTTTCAGTGTTTGTATGCAAAACTTTAGAATTCCATCTCTGATTTTCTTAGGGCAATAGCGGGGAGGCAGGGGAGAATCTAGGGATCTAGGGCAGCATGTGTGTGTTTTCCTACCACTGACAACAAAATCTGTACTTCTAATATTGTCTTTGGTAAACTAAAAAAGGTCCTCTGCAGAATAATAGTGCTGTTTGTACATTTATCTGAAAGAGATGAAATACAACTAACGTAATTTTTGTTGACATGTTTAAAGGATATGAATTTACTAATGAAATAAACAGTAATGGCAAGTAACAAGAAAAGATTCCAACTAAGCAGATATGCAAAAGAGACTGAAACAAACAAACAAACAACAATTTTGACTTGGATATTGAGAAGCTTGAATAAAAAGTTATTAAAATACTTGTGTAACATCATCATGACTTTAAAAAATATATGGTTCCTATCAGAGTAAGAATGCATTTTAGACTCTTTGGATCCAAGAGGTTTTAGATGGTTTAAACAACTATTATCTTAGAAAAAGCTTTTTTATTTATGTTATACTGCAGCCGTATCAATCTAACTGTAAAAGTAGAAAGTAATACCCAGAAATATCAAGGTAGAAGGAAAAAAAAGGGGGGGGGGGGGGGGGGGGATGAAAAAAAAAAAAAAAAAATGAAGTACAACTATCGTAAGTTGTGTTGAG